>CM052544.1:92769783-92823436 GCA_028533065.1 Trachops cirrhosus
GGGCTGGAATGGGAATAAAGGATAGAAACTGTACTGAATAAACTAAAATAAAAAATTAAAAAATAAATAAACATTAAGTTCAAAAAAGAATAAAATTTATTTTAGTAATTATTATGAGAAAAATATAGGAAACCTTTAAATATATGTAAGATAAAAAAATTTAAATGAAATTATAGGGGAGGGGGAAGAGCTCTCTGGTGAGGCAGCTCACTCAAACTGCAGTTTAGGACTGGGTTCTGAAGGCACTGTGGGAGCTGAGGCTCCTTGCTGGCCTGATGGGGTGCTCTTGAGCTTGACTGGAAGCTGTGTCTTGAGCTTGCTCAGGCTCCAAAATTGGAGTTGGCATATGTGCTTGTTCTATCTCTTAAACTTGAATGAAAACTCCAGCTTGATCCTGCTCTTGCTCTGTAGGTAGAGATGGTACAGGTGGTTGTTCCAGAGATTGACCTCTAAGGACTCTAACTGTCCTCTGACTCTAAAACTGAAGCTAATGCAGTTGCTTATTCTAGCTCTTGAGCATGAGCAAGAGCTTTGAATTGAGCCTGGTTCTGCAATTTTATCTGGCATATGTGTTTGTTCTACCTGTTAAGCTCAGTTGAGAGCTCTGATTGAGCCTGCTTTTGCTTTGAAGCATGAAGTGGTGCAGATGCTTGTTTCAGAGCTTAATCTTGAACAGAAATATGGCTTGAGTGTCCTCTGAGTCTAAAGATGAAGGTGGGATAGTTGTTTGTGGCTTGTTCTAGCTCTTGAGCATGAATGAGCATTCTGGCTTGAGCCTGTTCTTGCTATGACACTAGTTAGAGATGGTACAGATGGTTTTGCTAGCTCTTGGGCTTGAATGAGAGCTGTGGATTGAGTCTGCCCTGGCTCTGGAATCAAAGCTGGTCTGTGAGCTTGTTCTGGCTCTTGAGACAGAAAGATAATTCTGGCTTGAGCCTGCTTTTGAAGCTGCAGGTGGATCAGATGCTTCTGTTTTGCTCTTGACCTGTAAGGAGAGCTGTGGCTTAAACTTACACCGGCTCTGAAGGTGAGGCTGGTGTTGTTGCTTGAGTCTGCTCTGGTTTTGCAGTTTGAGCTGGTATAGTTGCTTATTCTAATTTTTGAGTTTGAATGAGAGCATTGCCTGAGCTTGCTTTGGCTTTATGTGGAGCTGGCATGAGTGCTTATTCAAGATTTTGATCTTGAACAAGAGCTGTGGCTTGAGCCTATTTTTGCTCCGAAATTGGAGATGGTGTGGATGACTTGTTACCTCATCAGCTTGAATAAGAGCTATTGCTGTGACTCTAGAACTATAGTGGGCACTAGAACTGTAGTTGGCATTAGCTCTTGAGATGGTGCTTGATTGTGCTCTGGAGCTGGTTCTGTAGCTCCAAGAAGAGAAAATATTAACAATATGACTGCCTTTCATGTGCCTTCCACAGACAGGAAATCTTGCATACCTATCAATGACGTCTCAGTTCAAGAACCCACCCCCAGGAAGTAATCTGAGCCTACTCATTGCTCCTGGCCTAACCCTGCTTCTGGAAGCTCATCTCTATGTGGCCCAACCCCATCCCTTACATACATGCCCACATCACCCACCCTGAGTCTTCCTCATCCTCTCTGTGGACGAGGTACTCAGTGGGTTCAAGGTACTCCCACTTTGAAAGGAGAAGCTGGGCCTGGTGCTCCAAGTCCAAGCCTGGAAAGATGGGCTCTGTGTAGGCCAACAACATCAGACAGGGAAGTTCTGGAGGCTGGAAAAAATCCTCAGGGCACTAGCCCAGCCAGGGGCCCAGGATGGAGGAGATGGCCCTGGGGATAGACAGCAGTCTGAGGCCTGGCATTTCCCTCCACACGGCCCTCACAGAGCATCTCTGTGGACCCAGGGGCCTGTGCCTCCTGCCCCTGCCCACCCAGAAGCCAGTGCTACCCCTTATCTACCCTCAGCCAGGCAGTCCCAGCAGATACAAGCCTGGCCGCCCAAGAAGGGCTGGCAAAAAGCCTTTGTAACTAAGAGCTGCTGATGAATGGAGTGACGACTGTCCCCTTCTTTAGAGAAGCCTGGCACACTTCTCTGTTGGTCTCCCTATCTCTTCTCCACTGGAATGTCAAGTCCATGACGGGAGGGAGAAGGGGTGTCTACTCTGTTCATTGCACTCATTGGCACAAAGTAGGTGCTCCATGAATATCTGACCAATGAGAGAATAATGAGAGACCCTGTCTCCTGCCCAGACTTCCAGGGCCCTCCTCACACCTGAAATTTTAGTGCCTGTGCCTGTGCTACCTAATTCACTAGGTGCCCTGTGTCCGTCTCCTCCTCCCACTGACACTCATCTTTCAAGGAGGTGGGGGCTGGCCGGCCTCTGAGCCCTCACCTAGTGCCCTCTGTGCCAGCTGAGCACCCACTGTTGAGGTTCTACCAGATTAGTGAACAGAATGTTTCCCACATCTCCTGTTCTGGGTGTGGGGAGGAGGCAGGACTGGGCAGGGAGAGGACGGGTAAGGATTCTCTGAGGGGTTGACTCTGTCCTCTTACCTCCCCAGTGCTCTCCTACAGCACCCAAAGCCACATGCATAGCTCCCTGGACTCTTCTCCTTTTTTCTTGGAGAAGCCCTAACACCTCTGCTCTCTTACAGAAATCCTATGATGTGTGGGATGCAAGTTCTGCCAGCACTTTTAATTTATAGTCCCCACACTCCACTCTTAGTTCTGATCCAAATCCCACCCACTTTTTCAGCTGGTCCAGAGGTCTGCTGTTTTTATCAGAATACAGGAAGACACATTCCTGTCTAGAGGAGGGCACAGGGCATCACATTGACTCTCCTGTGGACAGCGCCTGCTGTGAAGTCTGGTGTGACTGTCTCCGACTAGAGCAGATGCTCTAGAGGGGAGTGTTGTCTGCTCCGTGCACTGGGTTAGGGTCAGTGCCTAGAAGAGTGCCTGAGCCCAGAGGGACTTCCCATGCATTTGCTGAATGAATGAGCCACATGCAGCCCCAGTGAAGATATCTGAGTAAGTCTGGGGCCCCACTGCTCACCCTAAGATTTCTGCTGCGGCTTCACCTCAGATAGGGACTTATAATGGAATTTCAAACATCCTTTACAAATGAGAAAAAGGGCCAGCCCAAGGCTATGGGGACAGTGAGGGATGAGGCAGAGGTTTCAATATGGGGAGTAGGAAAATGCCCATTAGCATGCCCACAGCTCCTCCAGCAGACCTGTCCCCAGGGCCAGGTACCCAGAGAGCACTTTCAGGGGGGACTCCACCAAGTCCCTACAATAACTCTATGAGGTTGGTCCACTGTCCAGAGGAGCAGACTGCACACTCACAGGTAGCAAGTAGCCAAATAATCACTGTGCTGTGGAGGGCCAGGCTACTCACCTTGTAAATAGTCCAGTACCTGTTGGGTGGTGGCAAAGGCTCAGTAAATGCCCAGAAAAATGGAGATGAAGGTGTGGTCACTGCCTAGGAAGGCGGCACCAGGTATTCCACCAGCACATGTAGCTGGCATGCCGGGACAATACCCACACCCTGCAGGTCTCACTTTGCTCACAGGTGATGCACCCCTCCTCCCCGCGTCAGGACAGAGGAAGGCCATGCAGTCAGAAGCAGCACCATGGACCACCAGGAAAGCTAGGGTCTGGAGCTCAGACTGAGCATCTGGGGGCAGAGGTGGTACACGAGGACTCCCGGGAGGAATGTCTTGCCATTAGAAGTAGAACTGGAGGAGAGCAATGATGAAACACATTCGTGTCTGTGGTCATGTTTTATTAGCTGAGGACTGACAGAACCTCCCCTATTAACAGTGTCACCCTGTGATTTCTGACAAATCATTCCATTCTAAGATAAAAACACAAAGGCTTTTTCTGTGGTGGGGGTGGGGGGATCAAGATATTAGGCCATGTGGACTATTCAGGGCTGTACCATTGAGCTGGCAGCAGAAGGGAATCATGTGAAGGTCAAAGTCCCATAGCAGTAAAGGGTTGGATCGCCATGGTAACCAGTCCCTCCCTCTCAGGGTTGCTGTGCAGCCCAGGGAGGCCCAGCTCCTGAGCTGGAGTGGCCCTGGGGATGTGTTCCTCAGGACAGCAAATGGCAGGGCCACAGACATGGTCCCATGAGCCCCATGTCCTCTTGAGTGAAAGCACGCCCTCTGAGTGTGAAGATGTGGGAGACTGGGAAAAGGGGTGCAAGGACTATCAGGCCAACAGGTCACCTGGGACCACAGTTAAAATAGGAAGTCTACAGAAAAATGCAAAAAATACTGTTGACTGAACAGGGGGGGAAATGGCAGAACAGACACTTTTCTGATATTCCTACCAATATGTGGACAGTGACCGTGAATGTGGCCGAGGCAGGGGCTGGGTGGTGAGGGAGGGTTGGGGAGGAGACTTGGACTCAGATTCTTTTACAGGCAGGACTCCAAGTGGGGAGCGCAGGGAGCAGCAATGCAGCGTCAGGCACCCAGGTTCCCCTTTGGCTGGATGGGGTGCTGGGTGTTGGGCCACCTCAGCACCTGCACTCACCCTGAGCCTGCGCTGGATGGACTCTGTTGGCGATGTGGGCACCTGCCCCTCCCGCAGGGAGATGGGGTGGAGACCCCATCATCAGCTTTTCTCCAGTCTCCTGTCTGGAGCTCAGATAGGGCCCAGCCACCAAGGAGAAACCCTCAGGGCCCCGTCTTCGCTGGGTATCAGACCTTTGTGACTCTCTCCACTCCAGAAACACACTCAGCACGGTCTGCTCAGACCTCCACCAAGGACAGAAAAGACACAGTAGCCCAGGGGCCCTGGATTTCCGGCGGCACAGATGAGACATTTCTCAGGAAACCCCTTTGTACCCAGCCAGCCTTGTCCTGGGCTGTGATTTTGACAGGACCACCAGGTTACCCACCACACTCTGACCTGTTCCTGACTGGGGGGCCCACCCTGCATGTCCCTCTCCCCCCGACATGAAGAGGACGTTGTGGGGGCTGCCCAGAGAGAGCTAACAGGTATGGCCTTATGTGGACCGGCCTGACCTAGGCTGCTTTGTGTAACTTAGGGGACCTCTGGAGAATGGCCCCAGGCATTGGAGATGAGGGTTCAACCCTCAATGCTCTCACTGGGGAGTTTCCTGAAGCAACAGCCCCACTTAGTTGGGACATAACAAAGAACCATCTTTCACTACCAAGTGTCCCCTGACAAACGAGAGAGCGATGGGGCTGTGGCTAGAATGTGGGTACCTGGGTATAGGGTTCCAAGTTCTATTGGGGTCTATTGTCAAGGAAGTGTCTTCACTTCCTGTGGTCCCTTATCCAAGCCCCCTCCTCAAATAACGCATATCTAGATAGTCCTCTGGGCTGCTGACTGCTCACCGCCCTCTCCATGCACTTCCCCATCTGTACACAGTGACACCAACCGCCCCCTGGAGGGTCTGGGTGCAGCCAGGCTCCCAGCTTTGAGGAGACAAAGCTAGATTCATATTTGGCTGTGCCTTCTGACCAGTGCGTGATTCTGGACAAGGCATGAAGTTCTCAGGGCCTCCCTCCTTTCCCCTAGCATTTCCCCACAACCCCCACATCGCCTGTAATCCCCTCCCGTTAAGTGTGAACTGCATTTTTGACTCCACAGAGATGGCAGAGGGATCCCGTGTCACTTCCAAGATCTGGTTGTAAAAGTCAGCAATGAGCCATGTGCTCACTCCAACCTGTGTTCTCTCTGGCTGTCTCTCCATGTCTCTGCCTCTGTCTCAGGCCCCTGTCTCTGGGGCACAAGCCTCTATGCGATGGGTTGCAATCTCGTATGGCCGAGCACTGAGGGGACCAATAGACAGAGTGGAGGTCAGGCCCTCAATCCAAATGAGTCCCACCCGCCCCCTGAGTGAGCTCAGATCCCGACTGACAAGGATGCTGCCTCGGTTGAGACCACAGCCCTCCTGTCCTAAGGGACACTGTCCTCCCAGAAGCACCCAGCTGAGGCAGGCTGGATTCCTTGTCCCCAGAAAGGGGGAGATGTTGTGTGCTTGTTGGTTAAGCCACTGAGTTTGGAGTAATGTTGCCCCACAGCCACAGACCACTAGTACAGTTGTCTCCACACCAGGCCCTGGGCCTGACCCCTCCCCCTCTGTCTTCTTACAAACCCTGAACTTCGTACAACCCTTGTGGGTATTTGTGCCATTTCAAACACCAGACTGAGCAAACTCCTTTCTGCCTTTTAGCTAAGACTGACCCTCAGTAGCTACCACTGGAGATGAACAAGGCATTGAATTTTTTATGAAAACTTGGTTTAGCTACCTTAAAGTTAGGGGTTGGTACCTTCAAGTGCTGTTTATTATTACAGGTCCCATCAGAACCTTTATTAAACCAATGTGCGTGGGAACCTGGATTGAGGGTGTTAGAGTACGTAGCATTTCCCATATTTGACCATAGCTTTTTGGTTGGTTTGTTTTAATTGATGTATCCGGCGGTAATAGTGTGAAGCCCTCACAAGAGCAGTGCTGCTCAGACTGTGATGCACATGTAATCCCCGGGCCATCAGTTAATGCGCAGGTTCTGCTTCAGTGGGTCAGGTTGGGGTCCAAGATCCTGCATTTCTTACAAGTCCTCAGGATGCTCATGCTGCTGGTCCATTTTGAATAGCAAGGCGTTAGAACCTACTAGAGTCAAGAGGAAATATTTGGCATCCCAGTGAGAGAGCAAAGGACACCACTGCAGCGTACCCTACTCCCCGTGAGGACCACTGTTTAAACAAGGGTGCCATTTAGCCCTGGCCACTGTGGCTCAGTTGGTCAGTGTAGTCCCATGTACCAAAATGTTGGGGGTCGGAGTCCCGGTCAGGGCACATGCCTGGGTTGCGCATTTGATCCCCAGTCGGGGTGCATGTGGGAAGCAACCGATCAGTGTTTCTCAGTCTCACATTGATGTTTCTCATTCTCAATCTCTAAAACCAATAAACATATTAAACATTTTTAAACAAGAATACTATTTAGAGGAGATGAGAGAATGTGGGACAAACCCACACGAAGAGCAAGCTTTGGAGGGAGCAGAGAGCCAGAAGGAATGTGAAGAAAGAGCTTATGTAGGGCAGGTCTCATTCAGCTGAAGTTCAGGCGGTGAATTTGCTGCGGAAGGGCTAAGGAATGGTAAATAGTCCCTCAAATGGCATATGGACTAAGGTGAGGTGGCTTCGTTTTTTGTTATTAAAACCCAGATAAGGGGGAAAGAAAGCCAGGCCCAGTATAGGTTCAGATTTAGCTTACCCAGAAACTCAAGTTGCATGGTTATAATAGTTCTAACTCCTTAATTTATTATTCAGAAGGGGATATTAATGTCCGAAATTGGAAGGGGAAAAGTGGGCTGGGATAAAAAAAGAGGTGAAGCTGGGTCAGGTAAGGAGGTAACATCACATAACACAACCACGAACCCTCCTCTCTCCTACACACAGACTCATCTCCTGACTAGGCCTGTTCTCAGCCGGCAAACTAACTGTGGCGCCGGGTTACGGTAGCAGCTGCTGCTCTCTGCTGGCTGCCTTAGCCTAGAAGTCTTCTCTCCGGGTTGCTTGGCAACTGTGTTGTAATAAACTTTGTGAGTCACAGAATTCGTTAATGTAGAGCTGGGATTAGCCTAAAGGCGGTGTGTTAAGGTTCTCCCACAGCATTTCTACCAATGATTCATTTCTGCCATTTATAGCTTGGCATATTTTGATAACTTATTTGAAACAAAAGGGTTAATAACTCATGACTTTCTAATAGATCAAAACCTTTATCAATATAAAGCAATATTTTGCCTACTTTCATAATTTTTCCTCTGGGTTCTTTGTGTTGTTCCTTTCATCACTCCTGTGGTACATTTTAAGATTAATTTTGCTCATCTTTCTGTAATACTAGTTTAGATTATTCTCTAGTTATTAAAATTAACCCAAATGGAGAGTATTTTGCCTTCAATGATCATTATTTTTGTTGTCAGGATTTATAAGCTTTATTCATGTAGTCTTGATTATGTTCTTGGATTTTTGTGGGCCTTTTATTTTTCTTTTTTTAAAGCTTTTTTTTACACTGTTTGTTTCTTTTCTTTTTTGGTGTACTGAGAGGTATTTATTCTGTTTAAATTATACTTATTACAATTTTTAAAAGGAATTATCAAGTCTGTATTTCTATGTTTCCAATGTCAGGTATGAAACAGTGTCTTTAACTTTGATTTGGATAGAATTGACTCCTTGCTGTGAAAAACGGGTGATTTAGTATGTTTATTATCCCATTCACCACTCACTGCTGTAAAATACAAACAAAAAATCCATGTAAAATGGACATGTTTGTAGTTGTCAGAGCTGTCACTGAGCTCTACTGAAGGTATAATCTGCAGGTACATAGCGCTGGCCCGGTCTTTGAAATGTACACAGCGGACATTTATGAATGGGTGAGTCCTCTGCCCATAAACATGTGTGTCCTGCATCATGCACATCCGTGCTAGTGTCCTGGCCTTTTGGAAATTTGGTTGATTGGTGAGAATTCATAGGTGTCTCTTCTTTCAAAGTTTAGGCTCAGGCATGATCAGTTAAAAATAAGCTTAAAAACTATCATAAAACAACTATCCAGTGCCCAACAAGATATTAGAAAACATTCTTTCCATGTTTCAGCCTTGTGCTTTATGCCCTTGTCTTATCTAGTGGAATTGCCACATATGTCAAACGGTGCTCCTCATTATGGTGAAAAATGAAACAACAGGTGCTTTTCCACATTACCTGTATCCCGAAATAGCCAAAATATATACACAGAGGACAAGAAGGACAGAGCTCACCTTTTTCTAGCTTGTTGGAAAAGTACAGTGCAGACAGGCTAAATGCAGCTGGAAATTCTGTGGGTCACAAATGTCATTAGCAGTGCGGAGCTGAGACCCTTGCCTAGAGCTGACTTTTTAGAATAGTTACATGGTAAGGCTGAGTTGAGGTGTATTTTTGTTTGTGTTTCCTTCAGTCTTCCCTTTTTAGGGCTGTGAAAGCTTAGTGACTAAGTAGTTGTTTTCTTTTTCTGTGATACATTTCTTCTCCAATTCCAAAGCATCTGATACTTCTCTTAATCAAAAAATCATAATTACACACATAAAACTCTGTATATTAACATAACAGCCAGAATTTGTAGTCCTAGTTTGCTGTTTACCCAACTGATTCATGTAACTAACATTGAACAGTCATTTAAAATAGTTTGCACATAACCTTGTGAACTTAAGTTCTGCAGGTAATTAATGCTTTCTGATACTTTGTGTGTACATACATATATTAATATATTCTATGAGAATAGTTTCTCAAAATATTTATTATTTTTATTGATTTTTTAGAGAGAGAGAAGAAGTGAAAAGGAAGAGAGAGAGAAATCAATTTGTTGTTCTACTTATTGAAGGATTCATTGGTTGGTTCTTGTATGTGCCCTGATGGGAATCAAACCTGCAACCTTGGCATATTGGGACGATGCTCTAATCACCTGAGTTATCTGGGCAGGGCATCTCAAAATATTTATTTAAAAGCAAATATTAACAATAAATGAAAACATTTAGATTTGTAGTTATTTTTTGAAATGCCGTACTAAATGTTTTAATTAAAGTACTCATCTTGATTTTTCCCACTTGTCCTTTCTAAGCAGAAAAGTACGTGAATCTTAGAAACATTTCACCCAGGCAGTAAAACTTTGCCCAACGTGCAAGGCCCACTAGCTCTATAGCATGCTTTCCAACGTAAACAACCTCAAACCCTGAACACAGAAGAAGAGAATGACTAAGCAATTCAGCAATTTTCTTCTATTTTATTCTGTTTTCAAAGTGGGTTATATTAATTGTATTGCTATCTTGGGGAAACTAAAAGCAGCAATTCAGCTTTTCACAGACTCTGTTCTTAGCTAAATCTTCACATGCCAAGTCCATCATCGAAGTCCTCATGGTATTATACTAATAACAAGAAAAATTGCCACATTTTGATGATCCTAATTATACATGCTAGGACTTAAAATGGCAGTATCATACATACCTCAAAATATTTTCCTAGAATTTAGCTTTTTCTCCTACTGTCTGTTCTTCATACTTATAATAAATATATTGAAACCACTTACAAAACTTAAAATTTTTAAAAATTTGAACTGTCTCATAGGTAATACACTTCCTGTTATTCCACATTTTTGAAGTTCTATGGACTACCAATTGCTCATTTATGGAAATTTTCAAAATCCTTGCTGTGCTTGGTCCTTTTCCTTCTGTGTTATTTACCAGCTTGGGCCGAATCCATTTCAAGGCAAGATGTAACAGCCGAGCAGGGGCAGCAGCCCCAAAACCAGTGGGAGCAGCAGGAGAATGCAGTATTGGGGGTGAAAGGAGGAGAGGATTTCAGAGCTAAACGATGCATCACTGAACAGTAAGCTGCTTGAGAAAAGGTAAGATCGCTTATTTACATTCAGTGTCAGTATTCCCCACGACAGGTGGGGGGCCGTGTTTCACACCCTCTTGGTGGTAGAATGAAGACCTGTCTTGTGCAATGCCACCCAAAGTTCAAGGAGTGTGAAGGCGGTGAAAAGGCCATTTGCTGTCATGGTCATGACATCCCTGTTATTGCTCCTGGAGTGTAAAGTTCCAGGCTTTATCTTAAGGAAAACAAAGGACAAAGATTTTCCACGTAGCCGAGATTAAGGCATGTACATACAGCCTTGACTTTAGGCCATATGCTCTGTTGGACCATGAGTGAAAAAATGTCTGGCTTTCTTCTAGTGTATATTGTCACTCTGCATTCTGTCCGTTTGTGTGAGTGTGAGTGTGTTTGAAAATGTGTGTGACAGTGGGGGGTGGAAGCCACCAAGATGTCTGTCTCTGGGGAGATGAGTGCAGTGTGGGGTGTGTGCAATGAGAGTAAACAGCAGTTGGAAGCTCTGTACTAGATGGGCAGATGGTGCCACAGCTGCATCTTACAGACATAGTGCCCATTGTAAAGAGGTAAGAAAGAGAAGAACTGTAGCATAATAGCACCTATATAAAAAAATACCCCCAACAACACCATTCAATATAACACAGGGGTACATATGGCCAGAGATTCCTGAGAGTGGGTGTCTTCTAGAGGCCATGAGGGAATAACTATGAAAATTGAGGCAAGGGGGAAAATGAAATAAATCAAGAGGAGCACCTTGAGTGAGGTGAATATAGAACACACCACTTTCCTCCCCGCCCTTATTCATGGATCACATTTCTACCTGCCTTTTGTCTAAAATCAGAAACCAGTGGTTTTATATAGTTTGCCCAGTTTTGTAGTTGTATGATGGGGAGGTAAGTTAGTCCAAAGTCCGTTATTTACCATAGCTGGAGAAAGAAATGTCTTTTATCTTTTAAAAATTATTTTAATAAGTTTTAATTTTTGTTTTTGTATTTCTTTTGCAGTATTTTATTTTATCATTTTTTACACTTGGCTTATATATGGCAGACAAAGGTCATGGTCACAGAGAGTGGTAAATATCTTTTTCAAATAATTTATAATTTATTTGTCATTTCTATGGTCTGAATGTTTGTGCCCCCACCCCCCACAAATTCACATGTTAAAATCCTAAGACCCAAAGATGATAGAACTAGGAGGTGGGGTCCTTGGGAGGTAATTAGGTCATGAGGGCAGAGCCCTCATGAGTGAGATTAATGCCCTTATAAAGGAGGTTCCAGAGGGACCCTTCCTTCTTTTCACCGTTCGAGAATAGAAGTCTGTGACCCTGATGAGGCCCTCACCCGACTGTGCTGACACCTCATCTAGGACTTCTAGTTTCCAGAACAGTGAAAAATAAATTTCTGTGGTTTATTTTAGAGAGAGAGAGAGAGAGAGAGAGAGACCATGAAAAGATCAATGAAGAGGCAAGTGACTGGCACTGGGCATCAAAAGAAAAAGGGCATTTGTAATGGAGAAACTTTTGCTAATCTCAAAGAACTCAGTGCAATCAATGGCTCACACAATAGTCACTGGGGTGACTTATACAGGTTTTCTATTTATTATGATCATTGGCAAACAAAAAATACAGAAACAACACATGCTACCTGTAGTGAAATTCAAGCATTACATAAGGTCTGTTGATTTGAGCCTCAAGTCAAACTGATATCAGGTGTGCTGGGAGCAGAGTGGTGAGGCCACTTATTATGATCAGGACAGAGCACACAGGGTTCCACCCACGGGATCTTCCCACACAGAAACCATGCCCAATGGGAGAACCCAATGTAATCCTTCACTGCTTAATGCATTACATATTATATAATTATCGAGCAGGAATCTAGTATTGACATTTATATTCTAGCTCAACAGTTGCATTTATTACTCCTTATCATTAAAAATATGTTTTCCAGCAAATTACTTTCTACCTATTCAAATAATGAGAGGTAAAGTTCAACTTGGGCATATGAGCAAGAATATCCCCAGTACAGAGTGGTGGCAGAAAATGTGACTAAGGAAGAGATAGTTTGCTCATACACAGGATACAGAAACTATGGTTTTGCATGGAGGAAAATAGAATCAGCTTCGTGCTTTTTCCTTACTAATTTCCAAACTGGAAATCAGACCCAGTGTGCCCATTGGTATATTTGTGTTTAAGACACAAGAAACGTGTACGCAGGAAGCCCTGCTACATTAGGTAGCTACTGCTGAGGTCACGGCATTTTGGTCCTTACTGCTCTCAGCACAGAATTCCATTTGCTATTTCTTTGTTCTAACTGCTCCTTTTTATACCTGTCTTGAAAAGAACTATGGTTATCTTCATCTTCTGTCTCTGAGATGATTTCCATCTTCTGAATGATGAGTTTAATAAGTTCATGCTGTTTTTCCAGAAGAGAAGTCACATCCTTCAGCCTAAAAGGACAGACAGGTTTCATGAATTTATTTTAGCCCTTCTGAGTACACAAAGACCTTGACACTAGAAGCGTTCTGCATTAGATTACCTGTTCACAGGCTATACAGACAGGTAGCATCAGAATCCTTCTAAGTTTAAGTGGTTTTCCTACAGTTATTAATGTTGGTTCATGGCTGGTTTATTTCTGTTCCCATTTTAAAGACTAAAACACTGTTGCACAGAAAGGTTAAGTGGCCTGAACTCAGGTAAATGAAATCTAAAACCCTCACACTGAACCACTGTGCCAGCTTCTCCAGGGATCCTCAGAATCTTTCAGAGTTTTGATGTACCAGTTGAGATGGCACAGGAGGACTGCAGCTTAAGATACTGACCAGTGAATAGCAGCCATATGTTGTTGGGTCTAAAAGCTCATGATTCTCAATCTACTTAGCAACATCAGTGAGTAAAGCATGCCTTAATACATTAGATAAACACAAATACATAGTATAACCTTATACTATGCATCATTATTTAAGAGTTTTAACTTTCTCAAATGCAGGTAAGAGGAAAAATACATACCGGTATTTCTGCTTCAATATTTCTACTTCTAAAGCTGTATCAACATTTGGTATTTCTTGTCTTGCTTCATTAGTGCAAAAGACATACTGAAATATACACTATGGGATAAAAGATTCATAGTTACTCAAGTTAAGTCAGTTCAGGAACTATTGCTTGAACATGTGCCATAACTCAGCTGCGGAACCAGGGTGGGCTGGCAAAGTACCTGGGAGCCACGGCTCCCGAGGACCTCACATTCTGCTTGAGAGAAACAGGCGTGCGAAGAGATATAATGGAATTATATATGTTACAACAGAGGAAACCACAAGATGAATAAGTAATGCAGAAAGAGGAGTGAACTGAAGTGAAGGATTCTTTAGGAAAAAGTTTAAATGAATTTTTATGAGAAAATTTTCATGAACAATGCTCATCGTAAGTGGTGGCAATTCACCCAGGATTAGTTACTTCTCTCAAACTGTTCTGCACCATTATTCAACACAACTGAGTTTCACATGGGGAAATTTCTGAAATGCTATTTTAATATACATTAAAAATGTGTAGTCTTTAAACCACTAGTGGGCTGGAAACGGTCGAGATCAGATGTGAAGTGACCAGGAATGAGGTAATTCTAGGAGTCCAGGCAAGAGGAGACGGCCGCTTGCACAGGAAGTCAGGTGGCCTACACCTGGGATTGACTGGGTGTGAAGGGTCAGGAGAAGGGAGCAGAGATGTCAAGGCTGACATCTTGCACAGGCACATGAATGGCATGGTCACTAACTGACATAAGGAACTTGGGAGAAAGGTGGATTTTCGCCCTTTCCCCATAGGGAATGTTGGGAGGGAGTGACACACGGAAGGAGTGAAAGTCATGAGCTTTTCCCTGAGTTTGTTTTGAACATGTTGAATTTGAAGCACCTTTGAGACACACCAGGGAAGAGGTCAAGTACCTGGTTGGATATATAGGGGCCCAGGATGCAAAGGAGAGCTCTAGGCCAGAGAAATCAATTACTGAGCTTCTGTGTTAGGAAGTAATTACAACCATGGATATGAGCAAAGTCAGGGAAATAGTGTAGAGTGAGAATAAAGCCTAAGCTTATACTTAGGTTGACTCTATCATTTTATGACTCTACAATGGAAAATTAACCTACAAAGAATTCAGAATATTTGTAGAGATCAGAGGAAGCCCAGAGACAGTTAGGATTAGTATCTAGAACTGATATATCAGTACTCTTAATATAGTACCTTTTCCATTATAATGCAATGCCTTGCTTAATCTTTGTGTATTCTCTATATGTATATTCCATGTGTGCTTGTGAATATGTACATGTGTGTTCTGTATGTGCACATAGACACATGCCAGCACATGTGTGTAAGTGACACATGATTGTGAAAAAAACAGTATGTCTGCACTGTGAAAAGGATAATTAAGGGGTATGGCTGGTCCACCCATCCGATGCTCTCACAGGGATGAGGCACATATTTAACACTGAAACTGTGGCTGAGCCACTTGGAAACAGAGACAAATGTCTCCCTCTGCACTGCTCATCACTGGCTCCATCCTGCACTTTTTTTGAAAGCACAATTATTTCCTTCCCACAGGCAGGGTGATTCAAAGCGTGTAAAAGGGCACCCTTAGGGATCAACAGTGAATGAAAGTGAAGCAGTGTCCCTCTGTGTACATGGATGTTTGTTACATGTACTTACTAATAACCCTCTCCTGTATCTGGGTCTGTTGGGATACACGGTGATGGATTTCTGATCCACTTTGCGTAGGAACCAGAGTGGCAGCTTCTTCTCTAAGTTGGTATGAAGTTCCACCTAGAGCGCATTTTGGATTTAATGGGTAGAAATGCTTAATTAGCATCTGGAATTTGTACTCTGAACAGACACAATTGTTAGTACAGCCAACTGAAACCGACTTCACGGACAAGCATCCGGGCTGGCCAGGTCTCCTTCACCCCTAGCAGCCAGTACCCCCCCTCCCTCCCTGCCTTTCACCTCACCCACTGACAAGATGGGAGCGACCTAACTGGTTGGCCGCATGTTAACATGGAAAGAGACTCAGGCAATTTCTCAGTTTCTCTGCTGAGATTTCTGTAGGAAATTTTTTTTCATTTTTGATTTTCTGACTACCAGAGGTACACCAGAGAACACACACACAAGGCACAGCATGGCTATTCTCTGTACTAAGAAGATGCCATTATTCAACAGCTTGTTCTCAGAAGTCAGCTATTCTTACATGTGAATAGTCAGGATGGTGCTAATTTCAAAGAAATACAGTACTTACCTGCATAGCAATCCTCTTCAGCAGTGCGTGCTTCTGGACCTCGGCAATGTCACCAACCGCCAGGCCAATCTGAAGCACAACACAGCTCTAGTCACTACCAGTTTAATGGCCGATGTCACAGTGCCCTCGAGTTCTCCCTGGATACTGTGGGAGTGGGCGTGAAGTTTACCAGCAGCGCCCCTGAAACACGGCTTCCACACCTCACACGAAGCTGCACAGCCAGTGTGACTTGGCAACAGTGACGGCCATGTTGGTGGGTCTGGTAATCTTAAGTGTCATCATGAAAAATTAAGACATACAAATTAATCTGAAATTCATTTTAATTTAAAGTAAAAGCATGTTCTTCATGGAAAGGACAGGTGTGATGTGATACCAGATGCAGTGGGTAACAGCCATGCAGCATGGTTGGAAACTGCAGTTTAGCATCTAAAGTAGACAAGTGTGACAAGTGTGACCGGACAACATGGCAAGGTTCAAACAGTAAACTGAGGCAATGAAGGAACATTTATATCTTACATATGTTTGGCAGGAAAAGGTACATTTTAAGGGTGAGTGATGCTCCGGTAAAAAAAAAGACCCATTTAGAAATCCACGGTTAGAGAGAATTAGGCAAGGGGCAGGGGTCAGCTCAGTCCTCCCCAGTCCAAATTAAATTGCTTACATTCACTCTCTCACTATTAGACACTCAGCACCTGTCTACGCTGAACCAGTCCCCGCTTGCTGCCACCTGAGAGGAAATGCTAGTCCCTGTTCTCACGGAGCTCAAAGTCAAGTAAACTCCAGGAGAGAGGGGCTCTGTCTGTCCAGGTCTCTGCTGTATGCCCAGTGCTTAGACTAGTGCAGGGCACATAGTAGGCACACAAAATAGCCACTGAATGAATGAGCAATGAAAGTATATCCCAGGGTGTACAAATGAGCACTGAGAAACAAATATGGTCGGCAAGTAGGTTTTATTTGGCAGGATAATGTTTTTGTTTTTTAATTTGCAAATCCTGAGGTGGGCATTCTCTCTGGTTTAGATCAGGCCCCCTCAAAGCCAACTATCTCGTAACTGCGGCTTCATACATCAAATGTTTCTGCCTGGGATCCGAAGACACCTGAGCTTGTGAGACATAGGCTTATAGCTTGTGAGACATCTAAGCTTGGGAGTGTCATTATAACTTATTTATATAAGTATAAGCTTGTGAATCTCATTAAAATTTACTAATTTAAGTAACAAATTAATCATGAAATATTAATCAAATACTATTAATATTTAATTGTAGCTAACATTTATTAAATGCATATCATCATGTCTTAAATGCTTTGTGTTAGCTCTTTGCATCCTTTTAGTATTATCTTTCTCTGATTTGTGCAAGATCTGGGTAGGATCCAGCGCATGACGACTCTTGCGTGCTATGCTCACAGGTTTAGACTGCACTGAAGCTTTAGAAGAGTCATAGAAAAGAAGTTAAAAGAGCCACTGACAGGCTCAGCTTTTCATTATCAGAACATCACTGTGGTGATGATTTGCAGGAAGGATTAGACAGAGAAATGAGATGAGATGGAGAAATTCTTCAGTGCCCTGCAGCAATATGGATGAGGAACCTAGAGGCTGTAAGCTAGTAGGAAGTGGCTATTAGAGGGAAACATCGGGAAAAAAACAGGAAAGCGGGGGTGGGTGGATGGAAACTATTCCCCAGTGATCTGAGACAGTTTGAGGGAAGGAGAACATTGTCAGTCTGGGCTCTGTGGGGTTTGATCTTGCTCTGGGACAGGCAGGTAGGGAAGCTCCGTGGGTGTTGGACATGTGGAACTTGAGTATGGCACCAACCTATGCTATTGCTCAGCCAAATTCTCCTCCTGATAATGATCTTCCAAAACATGAGTGATTCTAAGAGAAGAAGGTGGGCTTTGTGTCATTCCCTATTATTCTTAGTGCCACTTTTATTTTTCTAGGTCACCAAAATGAAACTCTGCAGTTGTGTCAAGTAAGTGAATCAAAACATTAAGTAGTCTGTATTATTATTTTTTCCTCCTGGAAACACTGGCTAGCACAGTCTCTGGTGCATAGTCAGATTCATAAAAAGTGTGTAGAATATGTGCATATTTGAATCCATGAATATGGAAAAAACATGTCCTGTAATGCCAGCTAGGACTCCCCGTGGACCTGGGGTACATTCCTGCCTGTGCCGGCCAGCACATTGGTGGCTGGACAGGTCATCTATGAAAGGGCATGGTCGTGTCTGCTGGGGGTGGTCAGCCTTGGGGTGCTTTAGAGGGGGCACCTGAATGCTGCAGGTGCCCTCCCACTTAAATCTCTGGTTCAAGAGTGATTCAAGAGATGAGTTCCTCCTCTTGCACACCATGAAGGTCTCTGCCTAACCTTTGGTTTTCCCTCCCACCCCCCAGTAATTCCAAAGCCCATCATTCACTTTTATTCCTTACTCTGCCTTGTAGTTCTTTATAGCATTTATCACCCCCAAGCCATCATGCTGCATATTTCTTTGTTCACTACTTAACTTCATGACAAGTTTATAATTATGTAGAGACTGATTATTAATCTGCCTTGTTCACTACTGTTTGCTAGTACTTGGATCAGCGAAGGGCATTTCGCACATTCTTGATAAGTATTTGCCAAGTGAATGCATCTTTGCGTCTCCTGGGCCCCACCCTGTGCCTGGCACACTCCAGGCACATTGAAAGAATGAATTTCATAGGTGTCCCGTTTTCCCTTCATGGAGGGAGGTTAAGGACGCTAATAATTATTATTATTAAGCCCCAAATGATCAACAAACAGGAAATATAAGGATAAATTACTTACAAGTAAATTCATGAGGATAATTGGGATACATATTGTGAAGCTAATAAGTTGTGCAAAGGAGAGAAGTGGATATGCCAATTCATTTCTCAAATATGGTTCTAGAAAGGCATCACGATAATTAATATCTCCAAGCATCATGCTGAAGGTCTGGACTATAGAGAGTACTGGGGAGCTGAAAGCATCCTGAGGAAAGATAGGGCAAATGAAAGGCAAAATTCATTAATGAAAAAATGTCTCCTGGAGAGCAAAATGATAAAATCATATTTAAAATATAGTCATAGGACTATAGCTACTAAAATACAATGATCAAAACTACTAAAAAACTGGTAGTAAAGTCATTAAAATGATCTTTTCTGCACATAAAACATATCATCATGCATTACACATAAACTTTTTGACAATGGAAAAAGTCATTTAATAAGACTATACTTTTTCCTGCAATGAAAATCACTTGAACATTAAATATACCAGATAAACTGAAAGTATCCAAATATTGTTGTATTATTGTTTTTATACATAATTAAAATTTAAATATAAATATATATTCCTAATATTTATAGCAACAAAAGGAACAACAGCTCCTCACCTGTATGTTCAGGAGGACGTAAAAGCTGAGTCCAAAGGCCAGAAAAAGGAACACGGACACGACTGTGGACCTCAGCAAAGTCTTCATAATTACCTCCAACATGACAATGAAAATGCCACAATGTTCAAATCTAGGAAAAGTTGAAAAGTTACAATATTCATTCACTTTTCTGGTCCAGTGTATTTCATCTGGCATCAGTATTTATCAGACACTGGGCACTAGTTTTCCCAATTGAGATAACTGAGGCCAGTCACTTCCAAAAAGAAGACATGAGAATTCATGAGGGGTCAAGCTGTCTTATCTTCAAGCTGTTCATTCAACCTGCTTTGTTTCTTCTTGTTTCCCCCTCCTGACCATTTGGCCAAAGTAGGAGAGAGAAATCACAGCTTCCCAGTACCAGACACGGTGCCACCAAACAGAGAGGGGATGAGAGATGAGTTGTGTGGTGTGTCGGTGGGGAGTGATGAGATGCATCTCTGCACCTGAAGGCACCTGCCACCCGGCCCAGACACATGCTTCACATTTGCCCCCCTTACAGCTCCCTGAGCTCTCCTGTGTCACCCCTGGCCACCTACATTGTAAAGTGTTTGGGTAGATAATGGTAGTCATCTGGCCACTAACCTGTGCTCTCCCTTTGGCAAAGGTACCCTGTTACAAGGGGAGTCAGAAGATTTTAAAGGTGAAAGGGACTCCAGAGGCCTTAGAAACCAAGTTCCCAGAGACATCCAGTAACTTGCTAAGGTCACTGATAATGACAAAACCAAGAGAATGGCACCACCTGGCCCTGTTTTAAAGCCTCTTGCCTTCCAGGCCATTGTTCTTCCCACCAGATCATGTCTTTTCTGGGGTGGTGGGAGGGGACAGGGTTCAACCCCAGTGTTGGAAAGGTTTTGGTAAAATGCTGACATGTGACTTACGAGCTGAGATCTTGAGCAAGTTACTAACTCGGTGCCTCAGCTTCTTCTTTTGCAGACTGGGAGTGATAACATTTACCCCTTGTTATTATTAGGATTACCTGAAGTGACATATTTAACTCAACATTAGCAATTGTGGGAGGCAGAGGGGATTAGCCCTTCTTTCCCCTCTAGAATTAGATTCTTTGGGTTTACTTTTTCCCTTCTATCAGTATTCCTCCCCATACCTATCACTTCATTTTGATTGTGTTAATTTAAGGTAAATAATTACCAGATAATACCAGGCAAAACAAGAATAGCCAATACTTTTATACCCATTGACTCACAGATTTGTCTACACCAGTGGTTCTTGATTCAAGGTGATTTTGCCACCTAGAGGATAGTTGACAATATCTGGAAACATTTTTTTGTTGTTGTTACCTGGGTAGGGGATGGTAGCTACTGGTATGTAGAGGGTAGAGGCCAGGGATGCTGCTAAACATTCTATAGTGCACAGCACAGAGCCCTACAACAAAGAATTATCTGGCCCCAAATTTCAATAGTGCCATGTTTGAGAGAAACCTGGTCTACACTCTGAACTCCATACCTCCCTCCCCTTCTCCTTAATAGTATATAAAAAATATCGTCAGCCCTGGTTGGCATGGCTCAGTGGATTGAGTGCCAGACTGCGAAGCAAAGGGTTGCTGGTTTGATTCCAAGTCAGGGTACATGCCTGGGTTAAGTGCCCATCCCCAGTAGGGGGTATGTGAGAGGCAACCATACATGTTTCTCTCCCTCTCTTTCTCCTTCCCTTCCCCTCTCTCTAAAAATAAATAAATAAAGTGTTTAAAAAAATAATATCAAAAGGAGAACTATTGTAAGTCCCATAAATGCATAACTAGCCTATTTCTTATCCAGTTTTTATAGACTGTGAAGATACCTTTTCTTAAAAAAGATTTTATTTATTTATTTTTAGAGAGGGGAGGAGAGGGAGAAAGAGAGGGCCAGAAACATCAATGTGTGGTTGCCTCTTACTTGGCCCCTACTGGGGACCTAGCCTGTAACCCAGGCATGTGCCCTGACTGGGAATCGAACCGGCAACTCTTTGGATCACAGGCCAGCACTCAATCCACTGAGTCACAGCTTTCTTTTGATATTAAACATGCCTAAAAGATATAGAAATCATTCAAGTTGGTTTTACCTCTGAAGATACAATAAGAAGGTCAACCAATAAAAGTAAATAGCAATTGCTCCACATTGCCACTGCAGATGAGCTGGTATACCAACGAACAAGGGCAACACAAAAATGATGCTTGTTGTGTAGATAATCCACTCAACTCCATTGTTAAGGTCCAAGAAGTAATTCCTTTTCTGGTATTGAAAAGAATGAAGAATTACCACATGTAGAGATCAAGACCTAGCATCTTACAGATAGTTATGTATTGTATATAACCAGTCACAATAGTTTTACATTTTTCAAGCATTGTAGCTGGGGAGTTTAGGACCAAGAAGCCAGCTCCTGCCACCCTGGACTGAACTCGAAGTCCTGGGTCCCTGTCATTGTTGAAGGTGGCCCAGCCTCTTGTGTTGACCTGGCACTTAGGGATTCTGATGCTTAAAGAAATTCTACGAAGTTCTGGGCTTTCCCCAAAGAGTTCACTCCATTTAGAGGAAAACTCGGGTGGGGGGGATAGGAGGAGGTTGCAGGTTGGTTTAGTAATTCCTTTCTGCCTGTATGTGGACATACAGGATATAAAGCAGCTAAGGCTGCTTCCAAGGTAGTGTGAGACCTGTGCTAAGAATCAGTTACCATAATGATTTGGTATATTTTATATTCTTAAAACTGCCATGCAGAGTAGATCATTTAAATGGCAATAAGGAAATGTGAGACCACATCTGTAATTCTCATGTTTAAAAAATGAAATAGATGAGATACTAAATAATATGCCCTCAATCATTTAATGTACAATGGAACAATACAGTCTAACTCTCAGAATTGTGACAATTTACTGAAACTATATATATATAAGTACTTGCAATGTATATTATAAAACAAACGCAATGTGCTAGTATCATCAGGCAAATACCCATGTGCTTATATCATATAATGAGGTTAATTTTCACAGAAAATAAGGTATTGTGTAAAAAGTATATAACTTTTAAAAACTAACATTCATAAAAAGTATACCCCCAAAATGAATAATAAAAGTCTTAGAGATAAAAGATTGATGCCCTTCATCAACCAAAACAAGGACCTGCAGATAATTTCCATACCTCTTGCATCTGATCTGAACTTGGTTCATCCATTTTTAAAAGTAGAGTAGAAAGTGAAAATTATGCTAAAAAGTTCCCAATTTTTATTATAACTTGAAATTTTATACAATAAAGAAAAGGATTCCTTTTAGGAAAAGAAGGCAAAGAAAAACATTTGAAATGAAGTCTTGGCACAAGTAAGTCTTTGTAAAGGGTTACATTCAAAATTATCCAATTCAAAATATGTTAGCAAAATATTAAACTAATATCAGAGCAAACACAGAAAAGTCATTCGTAAGTTCCCTTGTGGCCGGACTGGCCCACACGGACTTGTGAATCTGGGACACCACTGCTTCGGTGTGTCGCCTGGGCACCGTCCAGTGCGGGAGGCGTATCTGAAACCGTGTGACTTCTGCATTTGGAAAAGTTCATGCTTGGTGTTTCCAGCCTACACATTTGTCAGGGTATGTGATTTTATTCTGGCGTACATTGTTTCAATAAATATTTAGCAATTAACTTATGCCCCACATATTAAAATATTTACCACTTTAGAGACATGAAATGCATTGTTTACCTGTTGGAAAATTTGGACCACTTCTTTGCAATATCCAAATAAGCTTGATAAAAAAACTAAAATCATACAAACTTTTATAGAATATGAATTCTGAAACAGAAACAATGTATGAAGGCACACATAAGGAGATACATTAAAACAACATTTCTTAACAATTTCTACTATTAAATATTTATTTTGTTTTTTTGCTTCATTTTTATGTACTATGTTTGCTTTAAATAGAAGATTACTGTAATGCAATATAAAGATGACACATACTCATTTCATAATGCCCTAATTGAAAGAGGCTCAAAAATTGCCAACTGAATTCTGAAGGAATATGAAACTAAAGACTCACGTAAAAATTATTTTACTCTGGTAAAATACACGTAATATAAAATTTATCATTTTAAGGGTTTTACATTTTTTATGTACATTTACATTTTAAAATGTGCAATTCCATGGCATTAAGAACATTCACAGTGTTGAACACCATCAGCACCATCTAGTCCCATAACGTCTTTTCCAGCCTGAACAGAAACGCTGTACCTACCGGGTACCGCTCCCCTCCCCCGCCCCTATTCCTGGCAGCCACCGATCTGCTGTCTTGCACAGAAATTTTCAAGTTCTATACTTCAGCATTCAAGCTAGCATCTCATTCATGTCAATTCATTTAACTTAATTTACAAACTTATTTACTAACTTATGTGATCATATTCCCTCTCTTTCCACAAAGGATTTTAGGAGAAACTGCTACCACATGTGAATTCTATAGGCTGTTTATAATAATAATCAGTCTTGATATTTCAGCCTTATTATGGGATCAGTATTCCTAAGGTAAAAAGCATATTTTTAACAATCTTTTACTTTAAAAAGTTGAAATATGTAAATAAATACCTTGGTGTCTAATATTTCGAAATGATCACTGGTTTCATTGATGATTCCAGTTGAGTTGAAAGCCAGACCTGGCTTGATATTGACAATGAGAAGGGTCATAGGCAGGAGACCAAGGCAGTAAGATCCCAGGTTCAAAATATGAGCTCTAAACCCATAAGCCAACCTACAAATAAGTAAGTGATAATTGAGGAGTTTCAACAAAAAAATATTTCCTTAAGATACCTGTGGAAAAGTAGTTAGGATGTCTCTCAGAAATCT
Organism: Trachops cirrhosus; assembly: GCA_028533065.1. Lineage (NCBI taxonomy): Eukaryota > Metazoa > Chordata > Mammalia > Chiroptera > Phyllostomidae > Trachops > Trachops cirrhosus. Next base: position 92,793,665 of record CM052544.1, read on the forward strand.
ATTTGGTAAATGCACTGAACTTTTGAACCAAGAAGATCTTTGAATTCACCTTTTTCATTTCCAAAAGATTAAGCTTATCTCCCCAGTAAACCATGACTTAAAAATCCCTCACCATTAATGGAAGAACAGAGACATTAGCTCATGTCCTCTGACTCCAAGGTCACCGTTCTTCCCAGGAACAACCTCCCCCTCATGCATGCCCGCTGAACTGCAGGGCCCCGAATGCCTCTCCTTGCAGTGGTTTGTCCCCACCCCAAAATATGTTATTTAATATCAAAAATGACCAATTGCATCATTTTAATACCAAAATATACATACTTTCAACACATTTCACATTTCCAAGTGTAAAACATTAAAATAATAAAATCTAAAACTCTAAAATTCTATTAAAACAAAGTCATTTAGAAGACTTTCAATACATTTAATGGAAATATCATTAAAAAGAAATATTACCTAATGCTTACCATTTCATAAGTAAATACTCCTTACACACAGGATGGTTGAGAAGCTCTATGCGGTTATGTTGTACCATCATCTGAGAAACAAATGATCAGGAAAAATGCAACCATATTAAGCTAGCGAGTATGAACCAAGCTTTTTGTTTGCTGGTTTTATCATTTTATTTGCTATTATAAAAGCTGTTTATTTCAGAAAATTTGAAAAACCAAAAATTATACCAAGAATGTATTTTTTTAATCACAAGCTCGAGAAAAACATTTTATAGGGATGCAAGTATTTGATTCACTCTGTCTCTTTCAATTTCTTGCTTGTTGAGCTAGCATAAGCTTTTCAATCTTACACAAATTACAGCTGGAAAGGACATTAAAGAGAAACAAGTGAGAGCTACACCCTTGGCCTTTGCTTGAAGAAACTCAAAGCTTATCTTTCTAGAAGGATTTATAATAGTAGTTAAATTAGCCTGTATTTTATAAGTTTTCATGAGTTATTGGGAGCTACTAGTATGTATTTCAAAATTAATTTTAAAATTTATTAAATTCAAATTAATTTGAAATTCAATTTAATTAATTTCAAAATTAATTAAAATTTGTTGCATTTTTCCATTACTCAAAATTAGTATTTTTATTCAATAAAAACATAGGGGGAGTGATATTAGCCAGGAAGCCCCAGACTCTCCTTCACCCACTGGAACTGGAGAGATGAGCTTAACAACAATATACGGACCAACTGCCTTTGTGAGAAATCCAGAAAACTGGGTGAGAGGCTCCTGCACCACAGGTGAGCCTTCAGCCTAAGGCAGTAGGAAAATTCACTGCTATAGCCCCTCCCCCGGCACAGAACAGTGAGCTTGAGAGGGAGAAAACTCAACTCCTTGGCTTCACTGAGGAGGGGAAGATAGCAGTGGAACATACATTTAATGTTCTAACTTTTCGGGGACTGCCGAGGATCTGCTTTCTGTCTTGCCTGAGTCTGAATACCGACAGATCCATCTAGACTTCCAGACTTCTGTGCACAATAATTTCCTACAGCAGACCAGCTATCCCTCCAGGAGACCCTCAGCTCTCCTCAAACTACATCAAGGGTTGCTGTGTTACTAAGGCACTATCCACTTACATGCTTATGTGCTGCTCACTGAGTGTGGTGTTTTTATTCAGGTGAGCCTGTTTCACATAAATGATACTGAATCTGTATTATTCAGTTTATTTTTTTTTAAAGCTGCAGATATTTTATTGCCTCCTATTCTAGTGGTGGAGACATAAATTCTTTATGATGATGAAGTATTGCCTGTTCTTTCAATTACAGTGGGGGAAAACCCCACACATAGACCAAAATTCTCTAAGTATAACTGTAGTTAGTTACCTTTAGGTGCTGCTATTGAGTCTGAACTGTAAAAGCTGCAAAACATAACCTACTTCAGCAGAACTAAAATGCTTTACAGAGTCATTGCCATCACCAGCCCTGTGGGCATAACATCCATATGACTGCTTCCTTCACATTCCAAGTGCTCAGTAAGCCTTTCAGACTTTCACTTTAGGTGATGGCTGACACCATGGTTTGTACCAAAGGCTTTCAGGTAGAGAAATTCATTCATTTAAGTTGAATGAAAATTCTGAACTGGTCTAGACCAGTGCTATCCAGTGGAACTTTCTGCAGTAATGGAAATGTTCAATCTCTCTGATGTCGAATAGGAAAGCCACAGACTGCATTGGTTTCTGATGGCTAGAACAGTGGCTACGGCAAATGAAGAAATGAGTGTTTCTTTATTTAATTTTAATTTTAGTAGTCACATGTGGCTCATGTTTGCCATATTAGCACAGATCTCGGTCCTGGACCGCAATTTACAAACCCAACACTCAAATATGTTTTATTTTGCTTTCACACAGTTTTATTTGTTGCCAATACTTACACAAGCCTGGGTTGCCCTTCCCACACGGCAACACTTTGTTGATACAATAGCCATTGTCCTTTTACACCGGGAACTCATCACACAGCTGTTACCTGCTCCCTCTGCAGTTACTTTGAGACCCCTGGTTGGGACTGAAGTAGATCCATTGCGTGACTTCTATTGCCTCATCTGCTAGACATGTACAAGCACTTTTTGGAATAAGAATTGGTTTGGAGCAAGTCTTTTAGGAAATTTGGGTCCATACTGAGAATTTAGGGCCTGCTCTCAGGTTTTGTTTATTCTTCCCGAAGGTTCTAAAAGCTTCTGAAATTTCATTTACTGTGGAGCCCAGTGGTCAGCTGAACACTGAAGCTATTACTGTAATGTCAAGCCCTGCATTTTCCTCTGGTTTACATATGTAAACTCTTAAATATGTAGCAAACTCTTAAATATGTAGTTTGTCTGTATTGAGATGAACAGCCTGTGTTATCCATGGTTTATTGGATTCTGGGTTGGGATAGGTTTAGCATGACCATTACCACTAAAGTGATCAAGAGTATGGAGCTTTAAAAAGGCCAAATTGTAGCAATTGTAGAAAATGATTGCTTTCTTTACTAAAAAAAAATAAAGGGTTGGGCAACATGGCAGACAGACATAAAACTATAAATCTAGGAGTCCCCTTCCTGAACTATTGTATGAAAACATTACAGAGTTAGGGTAGGATCCACCAGGATAATACACACACTAGACTTACATTAAGGGCTGTGAGAGGCTCGTATGTGACATCCCGTGCATTTTTTTTCGTGAATTCTAATGGACACTGAAGATATTTGAAATTATACTCGATCTGTAGAAGATATAATTTTTAAAAATTATAGTCTAGTATAGACCCTAAAACTGTTTTTGACAAACCACATACACAAGCCTACATTTCTGCTTAAAATGAAGTGATTCAAATAAAGTTGAGTCATTTCATCTGAACAAAAGTAAATTGTTATTATTGTATATTAGTTTCAAAAATAAGTATTCTAATAAAACAAAAAAATAGATATTTGAGAAAACTGATATTGAATTGATTTTTAACTCATAGTCATGGGAAAAGATGAATTCTCAAAAAATCACTTAGACCTTTTAGAGTCAATACTAGCAAGAAAATATAAGTCTAGAAGCAACCTTAAATAATGCTATTAGAAAGAGTTAAAATATTGGGGGGAAACTGAAGATCTAAAGGGGAAATTGTCTTATAAGTAAGTAATGTAGCAAAATGACAAATGAAAACAATAATTACCACCTTTTGAGATTATGAAATTCTACTAACACTTTTAATATTCTTTAAATGGTTATAACAAAATAAACTTCAAACGATTATGGTAAAACAGGCTTACATGGTAGTCTTGGCAGGACTTGTCTTCTATGGAGGGTGTCATGCAGCAATCTAAAAGTACCTTTGAGAGGAAAAATGGCTAAGATATTGGTCAGGAGAGTAGGTAAGAGACGGAATTTGATCCCATTTCTAAAAGAACACCCAGGCACTCCCTTTCCTTCCTTTGCTTCTTGTGCCTCCAGAGTAAACTGTAATCCATATCATTCAGAAACAAAGACAGTGACCAGAGGGGAGAGGGGAGGGAATTTCGGGGGGAAAGGGGTGACGGGTTTGCAGGAACAATTATAAAGGACACGTGGACAGTAACAAGGGGGGCAGGAACAGGGGAGGGAGGTGGGGAGGGCTGGGATGGTGAGGAGGGGTGGGGGAAAAGGCAGAAAACTGTGCTTGAACAATAAACAAATGTTAAAAAAGAAATAGATTCGCAATAACTTTGTTAAAAAATAAAATAAAATAAAATGTGGCATCTCTCACTGCACACCTCAGTAATGCAAGGGATTCTGAAAAACATCGTGTGCTTGAGAAACAAGGTGCATTTACTGAAATTTGAGTAAGAAATACCTCACTAGTTCTGCCTAAGATTTGATGTCTTTCTGGGATTGTAGAGAATATATAGATTATTAAGGATTTCTTTACTTAGCATCTTTTAGTGATAATTTCGTGTCCCTAATCAGCTCTCAGCTGAGCCCTGGGGTCTTTCTTTGGTGGAGGTCCCATCTGCATTGCATGAGCCTGAAGTTCTGTGTTTGCTCCTGTGCCTCGCTTGCTGAGCAGTAGTGACAAAGTCTTCTTGCAGAGGAGCATAGACAGGACAGTAGGGGACAGCTGATACCAGCAGAAATACTGCAGGCCTTCCAGACGCTTCACAAAGGGAGAAAATACTTAAGGGGTCAGCAGAGCCTCTCCTAGGTTATATGGGGACACATATTTTTGTGGGGCTCCTGTCTGCATAAACGATTTGTGGCACCCCAATCTGTGTGTTGGTGCTTTCTTGGTGGCCCAAATTCACATCCCGAGAAAGAAATGCACCTAGTCAGGTGCCCTCCTGAACTCAGATTTGGACACAAAGCCCCAAATGAGCTCCTCAGTATGTCGCCCAGACCTCCTGAGGCATCTGGCCAACCCTTCCTGAAAGACTCAAGGGTGAAGAGTTGGACAACACCCTGAAGGGGAGAACCAGGGAGCCAGGCCCCAATGGCTGGTCTCGATACCAGAGGGCCTTAAGGAATAGCAAGGAAGTCTCTGTTGGTGATGAGGTAGTGGTACTAGGTGTCATAATAGGCATCATGAAAATAAAGCCACAACTAGTCATTAATGCTATGCAAGCCAGAACCAGAGAGGCAGGTCTGGCTGTTAAGTTTGAGCTCTCTGGAATAATCAGCATAGGCATGGTGAAGGATGGGCTGGGGAGGGGCAAGGCACAGGGAGAGGGCTTGTGTGTGGTTTAAGGCCAAACTAAGACATCTTTAAGTTGCCCTATTTTAAAAAGATTTCATAATACTTAAACAATACAAAGTCATTATAGAAAACTAGAAAATATATAATAGCATAAAGAAGAGAAGAAAAACCAGTCATAATCCCACACCTGTGATAATTCTCATTGATATTTTGGTATACTTCTTCAATTCTTTTCTATGCTTTGTATATGTAAATATTTCTAACACTTTTTATTATTATTAATAATGCTGCAAGAAACACCTTTGTATATAAATCTGTCTGTCCCTCTGATAATTCATCAGGACAGATTGCAACAACTGGAATTGCTGAGTAAGAAAGTCTGACATCATTATCTTTTTTATTCTTGAATTATTATTATTTATTAATTATTGTATTCTTTTCCATATGAACTAAAAACCAAGTTTTTTTTACTGTTTTAGTGTATGTTTTTCATGATCATTTATCCCTCTTTTCAATCCTGAATATTTATATGCCCTTTGATGAAATTTGTGCACCTGAAATGTTCATCTACGAACTGGACCTGCTCCAATATTCATTAGATGTTATAAAGAAAACAGCACTTGCAGTACTTAGCACATACTAAGTGCTTATTGAATAAATAAAAACTGTTAATAGCACTAATAACCAGATACGCAGTATAAGAATAATAGGATGTGTAATATAGGATAAGCCCTATCCTATATATGTTATTTATATAGAGTTTACCTCCACCTTTTGTAATACTTTGCCAGATCAGTGTCAGCACCGCTGCTTTAACAAAAACAGAAAATGGAGCTCACAGAGGTGAAATGACTCGCCTAAATGAAGAGGCAGAGCCAGGACTAAATCCCAGGGCTGCCAGGCCCCAAATCTGTCTCGCTGCCTCCTCCAGCATTTGAATATATTTTTCCCTGTGAAATACATTCAAAGTCATTCTCCTCTTTTCTGAATTATTCTGTCTGTCCCAGTCTTTAAATCTCAGCTTTGCCAGGAGGTGTTGTATCTGCATCCTTTAACACTCACGGGCTCAGCGTCTGTAGATGTTTCTCTCGCAGTGGGCGCCCAGTCAGGTGCTGGGCTCTGTCCAGCACGGTCACACTTTCCGAGGCCCACAGAGGCCAGGCCAGCAGTGTGACCGGACGAGCCACGCCAGCCTTCGGAGCTTTCCCATTGTTCTCCAAACACTGGCTCTCCTTGGGCCCGCTGTTATCTTCACAGTTTGGGTTTTTTTATTTATTTTACTTTTTAAATTAATTTTTAATTGTATTGATTAAAGTTAAATTGGTTATAAAACTACATAGGTTTCAAATGTGTGATTCTATAACACACTGTATTGTCTGTTCACCACCCAAAGTCAAGTCTCTTTCCATTACCATTTATTACCCCCCTTTACCCTTTTCTACTTGCTCCCCACCCGCCTTCTCCTCTGGTAATCACCATACTGTTGTCTGTGTCTATAGCTGGGATTTTTTTTGCTTCATCCCGTCACCTATGTGACCCATTCCCCCAACGCCTTCACCTCTGACAGCTATCAGTTTGTTCTCTGTATCTATGAGTCTGTTTCTATTCTGTTTGTTAATTTTGTTCATTAGATTCTACATATGAGTGAAATCATATGGTATTTGTCTTTTTCTGATTGGCTTATTTCACTTAGGATAATACCCTCTAGGTCTATCCATGTGTTGCAAAAAGTGAGATTGCCTTTTTTTTTTTTTCACTCTTCACAGTTTGGATAGAAGCATATTTAGAGAAGTATCACTCTACTACAAGGAAATCAACTGCACAAGAATGACAATACCTGGCAGCTAACACTGGCATTAGAGCTGAATATACAAGAGGAGGAGGAGGGGGGTGAGAGATGGGAGGTGCTGGCCCCGTGGAAAGGAAGCAGCTGCTACTCACTCACCCAGCGATTCCCGCTTGTGCACACTAGACCCAGTCGCCAGATCTGATTTTTACAGGAAGCCAGATATCTGGATCCTTATGGGAGCCCCCTCATTTTAAATGTAAACAACAAATGCAAATTTGAAACAACAACATGCATTAAAACACATTAAAACACATCTAGAGAAATTGTTCAGCCAGCAACCACAATTCATAGTCTCTGCTCTAGACTTGGATTATTTGAATAAAAAACCTGTTGCCCATATTTTCTGTATTCCACATAACAACTAATAGGACAGCCTTCTTTAATCCAAGCAGGTCCTTCTTAAATACTTGTTGGCTAAGTTCCCTTATAGACTGTGTACAACTAGGAACTTTATTTAAAGATGGAAATTACTATTATTTAGGTAAAGATTATAACAATAAATCCTCACATTATATGATAAAATATACCCATAAGGAGTTTTGTTTGAAGAGCTTACTTTCATGCATTCAGGGAGGTATTCTATCAGTTCCGTGACTGGACATTTATTGCTTGGAGAATTATGACTAAAAACCCTAAGACATTCTTCCCATCTGTAAAATAATAATAATAATAATAATAAACAAGTCTTAATTCTTCTGTTCTGTACAATAGCAAAGCTACCAGTTGATAGTCATGATTATGTCTTTACAAGAAACCTGAACTGATCCCAGTGGAACAAATATTTGAACCAAGATGCATCCATTAATAGGGTCCTTGTCCATGAATGGAAATTAGAAATGTGGGCAAATTCCAGGATGGCTGTTATAATCACTGTTCTCTTTCTCTAAACACCTTTAAAGAATGTAGGCTTTGTCTTATGTTCCTCCTGAGATCATGAGCTGGTCATGTTGGGTAGAGATACTCACCTTCACATACATACTATACCAACACAGAACAGGATATCTAGCGTTTAATCCATGTATACATCATATATTAAATTAAACTACAAAATAACGTGTGTTGAGTGTCTTAACAAGCACAGGTTCTGCCAGAACGTTGCATAGTCTGCCCCTCTCTTCATTTCCATCCAGATGGACAGGATAAAAAGATACGTATGATACCGAGGAGGAAATAGATCTACAACAGGCAGTAGAGAGTCCATTTACCTCCAATGGCCCATCTATGTCACAGGATACTAGTTCTAAAATCTACTCAGACAAATTTTCTGTTAACCCTATCAGTAAAATCCATCTAGAAAATGTGCGTAATCAGTAGAAAACTTCTGCTTGCACACTTGAATTGGCAAGTGCTTCAAAAGAATGATCAGCAGGAGATCTTGAGACTGTCCCATGCTCAAAAACACAGGCCTTATCTGCCTTGAGCATGAGATCATTCACCTCTGTGTCCACTACTGGGTGACACTGGGCCCTTGCACGTATCTGTCTGTGATTATATAGAAAAATTTATGCACAAGAAGTGGGACAAACTACTCTCCAACTTCATCATTAAAGCTCCTGGGAGTCTAGTTAAAAAACCCTTGACCACAAAAGATCCTGTGTTAATGGGAATTCCACAGATGGCACTAGTGACAACGCCCTCGGAGAATATTTTCACCAGCATCCAGTTTTGGTATTTCTGTTGGCAACAGAGTGTCAGGGAAGTTCAGACAGGGCCGGGCAGAGTGTTCTCGACAACGACTGTGGTGCCAGACACTACACAGGTCTGAACCCCCGAGTCTCCCGAGACAGGCATAAAGTGATCCAACCCCCCATGAGTTAGAAATGGAAACTCAAGATCAGTGAGGTCAAGCAAAATGTCTGTTGTTACCCAAAGAGTTCATTAAAACTTTCTGTAAAAAAACTGACATTTAAAAACTGTTTTAAAAATGTTGATAAGGCCCTGGCTGAATAGTTCAGTTGGTTAGAGCATTGTCCCTATACACCAAGGTTGCAAGTTCAATCCCCAGTCAGGGCACATACAAGAAGCAAGCAGTGAATACATGAATAGGTAGAATGACAAAATCAATGTTTTTCCTCTCTCTCTCTCTCTCTCTCTCTCTCTCTCCCCTTCCTCTCTCTCTCTAAAAAGAAACTTAATAAATAAAAAAATTTTTGAATGTTCATTAACAGCTGAAACTTACTCTCTTCCTGTTTCCTCTCAGGTTGTGAATCATCCCTCATGCCCAGAGACACTCAATGACAGTGGACAGGAAGACAGCATACCTTTTGTTCCTGATGGTCGTAAGAACCACCTCCTTCCTCCAGTTGTGAATGGCAAGGTGCAGAAAGGAGGCCTGCTGCTTGTTCAGGATGACGTCAGCGCCATAGCTCAGAAGGAGAGCGACGGCCTTGGCATGGCCTTCCCTTGCAGCAAAGTGAAGTGCTGTGTTCTTGTAGAGAAAACAGAACATGGAAATCCAGTGACAATGGCTAATCATGCCTTGGCTATGTTACTACCACGCTTTATTATTGAACAACTTCAAAAAAATTATTAACAAAAGTAACCATTTAATACCAAAATACCTAAAATGTAAAACTGCTGTTCAGAATAAACTTTCAAAATACCGAGTTTATAATTCCAACAATGTGTGTATGCATGAATTCCAAGTGGTTATTTTGCTTTGTTTTTGCAGTAGGATGATTCCATGAGGACTAAGGACAAGCTGTCAGGGCAAGGATGCTGAAATTACCGCAGGAGAGAATACTTCTGGGAAATTTCTCATGCTATAGAATAGTGGTTCCCAGATTTGGGGTTTTCACAGGGTTGTAAAAAACAAATCAGAGCTTCAGCTCCAGCAGGGTATCTCAGTGGTTAGAATGTCGTCCTGCTATACTAAGGTTGTGGGTTTGATCCCTGGTCACAAGAATCAACCAATGAATCCATAAATAAGTGAAGCAACAAATTGATGTTTCTCTCTAAAAATCCATAAATAAAAGCAATTTAAATCAGAGCTTCTATATGACTGCCAATCTTTTGTTTTGTTACATAAAGACATTTTTAAAAAGCAATGATGATCTATCTCCATCATTTAGTGAAAGAATTTACATTTCAATATTTGCCCTACAAAAAAAGGAGGAAGAACATCCGATCAGAATAAAGAACAGTTCTTCAAATCAAATACACTGAGTTTTATGAAGACTTACCCCTGCCCTCTTCATTTTTCTCAGAGTGGTGGAAATTTTGTCATCAATCCACACAGGCCTGTAAACCAGTCTCTGCAAGACTGAGGAGGTGTCCTCCACATGCCCCCACCCCTTAGCATTCTCCATATTCTTTTCCCTTTTCACCCCCTCCTCTCTCTAAGGGTCTGCAGAGTAAGTACCCAGTAAGGGTCTATGAACAGGGCAAAGGAGGGAAGAGGCTGGGCTAAGAAGAAGGCTTTCTTGCAATTTTTGAAGTTGCTTGTATGCCAAGACTTGGGGTAGGTCTGAGGAATGCCATACGTACCCCTTCTTCATCTGGCTGATCTGTTGTGCACCTCAAATTAGTGTCAAGAATGACCTTCATGGTCTGTGTGTACCCGCCCAAGGAAGCATGATGCAAAGCAGTCCAGCCATTGTGGTCACTGTTAAAGAGTTAAGAAAAGATGTGTGCATTCCCCTTACAGATGAAATGTGGGATGGCATACCACCATTGACAGGTAGGTCTTATGACAAAGAAAATGCAATCTAAGTTCTAGCAACTAAATATGTATTACATATTCATAACAAATGAGCTAATTTCAAACCAAATTGTCTTAAATCATCCACCTGTAATGGGATTCACCCATATTTTTTTTAATTTAGCAGAATAAAATGTAAAAGTATATAAATGCAGTATCAAAAACTTGGGAACAGGTAAGACTAGAGTTAGCATGTCTATGTCATACATATTTTTCCCAAGCTGTAATGTATTATATGCACTATTTTAAGTCTTGTTCTGTTCTTTCATTGAGCATGTTATCAAAAACTTCCATGATGGTAATATTAGTCTTTATGGCCACTAGCTATTACTAATAAAAATGATAAAAATAATATCATCATCTTACAATACATCACTGTAAGATATTAACTTAGTGCCACTTCATCTTCTAAGAGTTCAGATCTGAAGAGATGGTTCCTCTGTGCTCTCCAAGATGCTTATTTAATCCCTTTGGAAAATGCTTGTCTTTTCTCACAGAAATTTAGTATTAAACACAATGAAGTCTTGATATTTTTCCAAATTATATATACAAAAATTGTGTGAGATCCTGACACAATTCAATTTCAACGTTGGTGAGCAACTGCATTAGGGTGCAAGAGCCACCTCGCTATTTCAGTTCCAATGTAATTAAGTAACAACTCTCTGGCCTGGGTCCCCCCAGGGCCCCTCCGCAGGTCGCTGCCTGCGTTCCCATGGAAGCAGGAAGGAACCAAGCAGAGCATGCAGTTCCCAGCTACCTCCGATGTTGCTGGGATGGGCAGTCTGATAAAGAAATGTGCTTTTGAACATTAGCCTAATGAGCTCTTTGCTCATTCACCTGGCTGACATTAGAAGATAGCTCATCATACATCTATAAAACTTCTGTTTATTTTCCTTTTATCAAGATGTCATTTATTTATGCTACCTTTTTATTATGTATAATTATTTTAATTTGGTTTTGCTGCTTGCGTTAGAGTTACGTGTAATGAAATTCAGGAATATTTTATATTTCATATTGCAGTTTAAAGGGTGCTTTTTATGTCTGCCATTCATCAGATGGAATGAAAAGTATAGCCTGCATTTGTACAGGGTGTCTGTGCATGCATGCACACAGTTTTGTATCCACATTAAAACATGGTAGCATAATAAAGTACAATAAAATATGAGCAACTGTATTTCAAAGCTCCTAGAAACTACTCTGCACAAAGCCATTTAATCTGTGACCCTGAACAAGGTCTTCAACTCTATGAATCTCGATGTCTTCATCCATCAGTTGGCAATAATACTGACTTTTCTTTTAATATTTCATAAGTCATATATGTTTCAAGGAGTAAATGAGATGAAAGTCCTTAGGGAGAGAGAAAGTTAGGTACCATATTTAAAAATAAAATAGAAACATAGCCTGGAAATGGCTAATTAGTTAAAAAGAATATATAAATATTCTTATCATATATCCTCACCTGAGAAATAAGGCCCCTTTTTTCAGAAGAAGTTGAACTACTTTATCGTGCCCATTTTTTGCAGCCAGGTGGAGAGGAGTCATTCCATAAAGGTCACCTTCATTCAAAAGCCTCGTATCGCTCAAGTCTTGCAGGAGCCTCTGACAGGTATTGATACGCCCATAACTGGAAAAAATTAGGTTTCATATGTTCAAAGCACATATCAGACAAACGGATGACACGCTCCTGTGTCACATTAGCTGGCCCTTACCTGGCTGCGAAATGCAGGGGTGACTGCTTATCTTTGCTTTTGGAATAAATGGACACATTGAAGCCGAGCAGGTTGTTTACAGAGACGGGGACGCCCTGTCTGCATGCGTAATGTAGAGGAGTACACCCATCGTTGTCTTCATCCATCACCAGCTTTTTAATATGCTGCATCTATGGGGAAAAAAATCAAGATTCTAAACATAACTCTGCTATCATGCTAATTATAGTGTTTTTCAAACTATTCTATAGGATAGTATTTTCCAACAAGGGTCAGTATGCATCCCTTGAGGACAAAAATATAAATAACCTGAAGGGCAACAGGAAAAGAAACACAGATGACGGTGCACGCTGTCCCCCTACAATGTATGTTACTACAACATATGAAGGCACTGGGCAGCGCTAGGAGCAGGAAATGTACTTAACATTTTTCACCTAGCAGTTTCCAAGTGCACTTGACTGTGCACCACCCTCCATAGCCCTCCCTTCACTTTTTCTCCCCACAGTAATGCTAATGTGTTCTAGTAAGAGAAAGTGATGAAAGATTAACATTAGGTTTACTTTATATTTTGTATGAAAATTAAATTAAAAATGAATATTAAATGAGCAGCTTAATCCAGTCAATGAACAAATATTTTGTTAAAGATATTCAAATACATACATTTTTCATTCTTTATTAACGATATTGGCAATATGAAAATCTATTATCAAAATATGATGCACTTCAGATACACCTAATGGTCACTTAATAAATATTAGTCAGTGAATATAACTATGGAGAGAATGCTTTCAACGTGTCAACCAGCCAAGTATGATGAACATATTGTGTTTAAATTGATGATGGTGTACTGCTAAACCACGCACGTACTTGGCCTCATCGCTGATACCCAAGTTCCTAATGGTCAAAGACTGAAGGAGAGCTGACTCAATATATACAGACAGGGAGATATGGGAACCCTCTGTAACTTGGAAAATTCAATCCCAATGTAATTTTTTATTGCCAGCACCACTATGTTGTTAGTAAACATGTTAATATTGCATCTTTATTTTAAAATAATTTTTAAATTACAGAATCAGACTTCATAATAACAAAAATCACAATAAGCAAAATCACTGTACTCTCTGTTGAGCCAACCCAGTTTCTGGGGATCCGCACGCGTGCATATGTATTACCTGCATAAATTCGGGTTGCAAATTTTTCAATCCGTAAGGTTGCTGCACAGTCAAATGCAAAAAGTTACGTCCAAGATGATCTTTTATGTCTACCTGCGCACCTAAGAGAGCACAATATAAATGTAACTTCTACTCACTTATTTAAAGCATGGCCTATGGCGGAGTTTTAATTTAAGAAAACAAAATTTTTTTTTATTTAAATCTCTCCCAACCTTTAACTTACAGGAAACTTTATTTACATAAAAGAACTAAATATAGGTAAAAATGAGTTTACCTTGCCATGTGTATGCTGTGTGTGTGTGAAGGTGGGGAGATAATATGTGATTTATTACATCAATTAATATATGAGGTCTTACCTTTGAGAGTCTAAACTATAAAGATAGAGAGATCAGAGAACAAGAAAGAAGAGGGGATGATACATCTGTTCTTTGTTATTATCACATCAGGTTCATATCTAAAATGGGACAGTGATAGTACTTACATCACATAAAATCAATCATCGAGAGAATGTAGGTAAGATGTTCAGCAAAATGCCTGGGACATGATCATTGCTTTATAACTATTATCTGTCATTGTTCTGAAATGATCGTTTTTAAGTGTTGATCCCTTATTAGACTGAATATTTTTCTAGACATGGGAAATATTCTATTTATCTTTGTATTCAGGTACCTGGCCCGATGCCTGGCCCACAATAAGTGGTTAATAAATGTTTAATGAATTAAGTAGTAGTTCTAAAGGTTAGGTTTGTTCCCTCATGGTACCTTTAGAGAGCAGCAAATTCACAGTATTCCAAGATGCAGAAGCAGTTGCTAATAAAAGTGGAGACCGTCCTTCAGAATCGGTGCTATTAATGTCTGCTCCCTAAAATAAAACAAGTCATTCAACAAAAAGCATATAAACAAACAAATCAACATATTACAATCCATAAATAATATTAATTCTTTGGGACAGAGTGCCTACAATATGGCTAGCACCCAAACACATGCCTAACTATAGGACTGCCTGAAATTTCCCTATAATTTGTAGGTGGTAACATTGGAAAGCAAGGCATTCTTTTATAATTTTAACAACAAAAATTATCCTTACATGTTAAACTTGTGACTGATATCTGATAGTAATGGATCTCTGTTACTACCTAAACTATAAAATAAAATCTTTTGCCCTGGCTGGTGTGGCTCAGTGGATTGAGCATGGGCTTGTGAACCAAAGAGTCACTGGTTCAAATCCCAGTCAGGGCACATGCTTGGGTTGCAGGCCAGGTCCCCAGTTTGGGGCCTACGACAGGCAACCACACATTGATGATTCTCTCCCTCTCTGTCTCCCTCCTTTCTCCTCTCTCTAAAAATAAATAAGTAAGGTCTTTACAAAATAAAATCATTTGACTTTTAGCAATAGTTGAGTTCCAACTTTAAGAAAATATTTTTAAATGTTCACACAAAAATCTTCCAAATTTATTCCATATGTAATTTAAAAAACATTCACAAAAAATTGTTCTCTTTTTAAAAATCATCTGAAATAGATGTAACTATCACCATATCAAGAATTGCTATTGACAACAAACATGTTAAATACTGCAAATGAAAATACTTTCATTGCTGATATGTTAGGACTTAAATAAATTCGTCATATGTTCATCTGTATAAATGACTTGTTAAAATTTAACTCAAAGTTAATTCCTCAGCTTTTCATTATTGAAGGAGAGCACCAGGGCAGCTGGGGGTAGAAGCTTACAGTGGGTGGTGAGGGGGCTGGTGCCGCCTGCCCCGCCCCCACCAGAAAGCCTCATGCACTGAAGAAGGTCAGCAGAGTCACCAAGCCTCGCACTCCAGAGCTTTTCTTGCCATGTACCCACCCACTCCCCCACGAAACACATTGACACAGGCACCAGGACACCCTTTGGTGTGTCTAACTTCGTGGTAATGGAGTTTGGTTGTTACATATTCACGCACAATGTGGTCTACTTGCAAATGTGTTGATCATCTTTTTGTAAACATTCGCTGATAAGCAAAAAATTAGAATTTGGTTTACTTTTGAATTCGTATCATGTAATTATATGATTTTCAACTGTAAATAGTAATAGAAAACTGAATGGAATAGTTACCACTGAAATTAAGTAGTCTGCTAGTTCATGGTGATCAAATAATGAGGCCCTGCAAAGAGAGAATTATGAGTTTAAGCTACTATTGATATAAAATAAAGCTACTATATTCAAAAAGTCAATTTAAATGATCATTTAATAACATGATAAAATGCTAGACAATTAAGAACATTTAAAAATCTATAACTGGTTCTGATTAGGATAATATTTCCAAAGTAATAATAACAGAGAAATATCAAATACATCACAAGATTTTTTTCCTCATCTTTTAGTAAACCTGTTTTCTCCATGTGAAATCATCCTGAGGCTGTTCTGAAATGAGTAGTGACATCTGACCTAAAGGCTTAAAGCAAAAGATAATAACTGATCGTTACCAGCGTTGACCCTGGGGTTATAACAATGGTCCTTACACCTAGAATTCATCAGCAGAGTTCAAAATGCCCCCCTTTTTGGCAAAAACTAACCAGGCACAGTTAGCTTTCCTGAGGTTTCATGAAGCTAAAAAACAATTATGGCAAGAATTGAAGTCATTTTCATATTACCTTGCAGTTAGTCATAAGGTAATGTTACTAGGCACATAAAAGTTTTCAACTTATATCAAAGCACACAACAAATGTTAATGCTTTAAACCTTTTTCTTCCCTGTGGCAAATTTTATTTCCTTGTTCCTGTTCAAGATTATCTTAGCTATTCTTAGCTCTTTGTATGTAAATCTCGGAGTAATCAGCTTGTTCATTTTGACCCAAGAACATTTGCAAGAAGTTGTACTGTATTTAAATTATATTAAATGCATTTAGTAATTTTAAGATATAATGGCAGTAAGGCCCCACTTGATTTGTTCTTTCATCTCCCAGTCTAGGACATTGCTATTCAACATAGGAACTGCAGACCAGCAAAGCTGGCACCACCTGGGAGTCCATTAGAAATGAAAATTCTGAATAGATTTGGACACTAAGGCTCAGACAGGTCAAACGACTTGCCAAAGGTTACACAGCCACCCGAGTCCTCTGACTCCAGAGCTCTCTGTTTCAGCCAGAACAAACACAAGGAATTCTAGTGCAAGGAGCAAACTTTCCTTTGAAGCTCAATGTAAACTCTAAACAGCACTGGCTACTAGAAGGTCATTCCAAGATTCTAAATCAGTATTTGGTTCATCAGAATTGGACTGAACAGGCCCAAGAAATCTTTAGCCAATCCAAGTTGAATATGTCTAGCTAAGTTAAGGATACTTATGGGTCAGGGAGATGGATCTATTTTTCTAAAAATAACTCCTTCTTATGATATTTATGTATGTAATAATTATATATAGTAAAGCTGTATTATAAGTGGACATTTTTAACTATATCTAGATCATTGTGTTTCTAAATTGGCTAAACCCTGGAATCATTTAAGGAGTTTTAAAAATTCCTGATATCCAACCCAAAGGTTCTAATGTAATCTTGGATATGAATTGACATTGGGATTTTATAAGCTGCCCATGATTCTAATGTGCAGCAGTTGGAGAATCGTCAGGCTAGAGGTTTGTCTATCCATTGAGATACATTATTTCAAAGGCTTTTTTTTTCATTTCTAGGATTTCTAACTATATTTTTTTCATATAACAATCTTTGATTCATACATGCCAATTTGCTTCTCATAATGTCATCTGAATCTACTTATTTTTATATAACTGATTTCCTTTAAATTTCTCAGAGTCTTAAAATAACATTATTTTAAAATTATTTTCAGAATACCATATTATTTCCATTTTATTAGAGTCTTTTGTTCATTTTATTTTTTAAAATCTTAAAAAAATGTGTTGCTCTTTTGTTGATTGTATTGTCTTTTATAAGTCTTCCTTTATGCTAGGAAAGTTTAGTTAGCAAACTTATCCTAACTGGGAGTTCCTTTCTACCCAGGCAGATGCCACTGTGCCTGGTGGTTTTGCTATTGTACATTCATCCCCCACCTCCCCAGTTTAAAATCGGATCTTATATTGGTAGATAAAGTTTCTGTTTCCCTGAGGGATATTGCAGATTTCCCTGAGAGACAGCGTAGGCTTCCAGCAGGATCATAGCTGTGTGTGTGTGTATCCGAGAGACAGGCAGACAGAGACAAAGAGACAGACGGGGCTCGTCTTAGCCACCTCTTTCATTCACATAGGAAACATTAAGTCCTTGTCTTCCCAAAGGAGTTGTCCTAGCATCTAGTATGCCTACAGTTTCAGATGCTCTTTTCTCTCATATGTATTCTATTAAACTCTGCAGGAATATTTATGTTGTTTGGAATGTGGCTATTATTTCCTAAAATGATGTTTTGAAAACCTTTATCTATAATTTTGGGGGCTGGCAGAAAGGGGAACGGGGTGGAATGAGTGGAACATCCATATGTATCTGCTCAATTAGCTTCACTAAAAATGAGGGTGAGACACAGAAGGAATTGGAACAGATTGGAGAAGGGTGTGCAAAGCCATGTGTGTTGACCTTCTGAGCATATAGACTCATATCCACTGGACTAAAAAGTGACCCAGATTATGCCACTGGTGATTTATTCTTTCAAAATCTATTTAAGGTTCTACTTTGATTCCAAAGGAGCATGTAGTTTCCAACTGAACCCCAGGATCTTTGTTATCTCTGTCCTCTGCTTTTGAACCGTAGAATCGCTGATGTGTAAGTGCTAACTTCTTCTTGCAGGATATAATTTAACATCAGAAGACTAAAAATCTGTACACAGAATGGTAGGCAGGACACTTGCCTGTGAAGCATTGTCTCCTGATTTCCGTCCAGTGAGTTAACAATATCGCCAGTACCAGAGTAGGAAGTTATCATCAGTTTCACAATCTCCGTGGCTCCCTGGGTGGCAGCAAAGTGAAGGGCTGTGCACTTCCCATTCTGTAACGAGTTGTGACACCAGAATCAATGCCTAGGTCCCAGTTGGAGGATATACCCTAAATTCAGCTGTGGGTATTTTTCTTCCCAGGTCAACCAAAACCAGGAATATAGAATTTAAGGTGATGAATAGTAATCAGTTCTATCTACCAAAGAGTATCAGTATGAAAGCATAGCTGGCAATTTTGCTTCTTTGCACCCTTGACAGGTCTTGAGAGCTCTGACAACACTTCTATCACTGGCAGTGTCAATCTCTTTACCGGGTCTGCATTTGTGTTTGCAGTTGTTTTTGGTGGCTCTCAAAATTCTTTACATAGATTGAGAGTTGGTAGATTCTCTTGCTCTGCTTCTGCATGAACAGCAGAAAATACCTGTTTCAATCTAAATAACTGTTAAACAGCTACAGAGCATTTTGGAAAATAATTTATGACAGCTGGAAAAGAGAAGGCTTGTGTAGAACAGGGGCGGTCACCTCCATCAGCTCCAGCTGTGCACCGTTGTCCAGACACATCTTAATCATCTCCAGGTCTCCACTCTGAACTGCCATGTGCAGGGGGCTAGCTTTCCCGTTTGTCAGAAAATTAATGTGAGATTGTCTGTTAAATCCATGTTCTTCAGCTTGAGAAGAAAATACAATTTGAGGTTACAAGTATTGAAAATAAATAAAAGGAATGTTTCAAAAGAAAGGATGCTTAGCCTTACTGAAAGGCTCACATACAAATTCTATTAAATTCCATTAAATATTTTTCAAATTATTAGCACCCACCAGTATAGACTTCTTTATAGTATATAATGTAGGAAAGCCTCTACTCACCATACTTTAGTAATATTTCCATGCACTTTTTGGCACCTGAAAAGGCAGCCTGGTGAACAGGAAAACATCCCAATTTATTTGATATGCATGGCTTAGCTCCATTTTTTAACTGGAAGAAAAGAAAGAACAGCAACAATGAAAGTCAAAAGACACAACTTAAACCCCTTGTTGCAAGGATGGACAAGGGTTTCCATGCCTCTCTGAGATGCTGTATTATTCTGTAATTATGTAAAACTATATAGAAAACTTCAAATGATATAAAATCTAGGTAAGAAGGTAACTTTGGAACCAGGCTAAGAATCTGAAATAGAGACATTTACTCTATATTTTCCAAAGATGAAGTAACAACATAGATACAAAACATCATCTTGATAGCCCAGAAACTAAAGTGAACACATTTTTCAATGGGATTAATGAGATATTTTTAAACATTAACATGTCTCAATCCTATACCCATTCTCAATCCCTACAAATAAAATGATATGATAATATTTCCCAGATTATTTTCCTTTAATTTCTGTAAATTAAGAAATTATTAGATCAGCATTCTTGTTAACTATGAAAATCAAGTGTTTTCACTGATGGAAATTCTCCACTAAAAAAGGTATTAGGAGAACAGAATCATATGTGACCTTGACCCCTGAGTCAATCATTTTCCACTCTCATTTTCTACAGATCAGTGAACTTGGTTTTAAGTACCTTTTATTATAATAAGAGAAAAGATTTAGAAAAAGCAGGAAAGTGTGACAAAGCAAATATTACCTATAATCTCATCTTCTAGGGACAGCATTGGTTTACATTTTAGAAGACAATGTACTTTTTTGTTTTATTTGCAAAGGTAATTTTTATGTGCATACTTTATGATTGTACTGTTCAGAAAAAATTTTACTTACCAATATTCTTTAAAAATGTAATTTTATCAAGTCCATGTTTCATTTGGGGGTATACAAAATGTTATACAATGAATCCTTTTAAATGGACTTCAGTTTTTTTCCAGTTTTTCCCCCTCTGATATATATAATACTGATGTTAACATCAGTGATAGCATTAAATATCTCCAGGATGTATTCCCAGATTGGAACTGGTTAGTCAAAAAGTATTCACACCCACAGTGAATGAAATTCCCCAACTCATGAAAATTTCTCTAACACTATACATCAACACGATTTTATTTCATCTTTCCAATTTAAGAGGTGAAAAAAATCTCATCATAACATGTTTCTCTTTGATTATTAGAGAAATTAATTAAACTTTATGTACCTCCTTGCCAATTTTCCATGGAGTGTTGTCTTTCCTTATGGATTTGTAATACCTTACAGGTAAGTTTGCATCCATATAAAGATAAATACACAGATAGAATCACATGCTTTGTCTGCACAGGCCAACGGATGTGTCATGATCCAGCACTGAGCTGTCCGTACAATCCGCACAAGGCCGACATGCATTTTGTGTTACTCTCTCAGTTATTCTGAGCAGTTAATAGCTAGTACTTTTAAGATTTTGCATCTGTACCTTATTTTTATATATATTGTGAAATGCATCAACATGTAACAGCACGAACATTAGGTGGCTCCAGAACTTCGATAATGCACTTTTTAAAAATGTTTTATGGTTCCCTACAGGCCTTTAATTTTTTTAGTTAATTTTGAAATTTTAATTATTTTCAGCTATTAATCCATTAAAAGTGGATTTACAAATTCTTGTAGACTTGTGCATACTGCTATTTGTCATTTAAAAATTACCATCAACCCTGGCTGGCGTAGCTCAGTGGATTGAGCGCAGGCTGCGAACCAAAGCATCGCAGGTTTGATTCCCAGTCAGGGCACATGCCTGGTTTGCAAGCCAGGTCCCCAGTGGGGACCACATGAGAGGCAACCACACATTGATGTTTCTCCCTCTCTCCTTCTCCCACTCTTCCCATCTCTAAAAATAAATAAATAAAATCTTTAAAAAAAATTACCATGATATTCAGGTTAAACCCTTTGTTATTTCTAATTTTATGTAATTATTTGTGCTTTATCTTCTCTTGTTTTAGTTAGACTAGCCAATCTTTTTCTGTTCTATTACCTTTTGAAAGAAATAACTCAATTTATCAAATAATTTCAAAATTACTATTATCTGTTTTAAACTTTATTATTTAGTCTTTTATTTTTGGTTTGTTTGAGACTCTTTTCTAAATTCTTCATTTGAGTGTTATTTATTTTTATTCTCTTTTTGGCCTAATCATGAAAGCTTATAAGAATATGCATTTTTCTCCAAGATCCAGTAAACACATTAGAACCTATTTGTAGATTTAAATATTAGGAAGATATTTTAAAATTATTTTAGTTCATTTTCCTACTCTCTGGGAAGGCAGAGGGGGGAAATCTAGTGGTAAAAACACAGAACATGGCTTGAATAACATACAAGTGGTTAAATAATCTTGGGCGAAAGGCTGTGTCCTAGAATTCCAGCATCACACTCAGTGGGGCACTGGGTGGAACAGGAGTCTGCCATTCAGATGAGTGTGCCCAGGCACAGGGGACCACCCCAGAGAGAAGTGGCCCTCCTTCAGTGCTATGGCCAAGAAGGACCTTTGCCATTATTGTCACAAAGAGCTCCCTTTCTGAGCACCCACGGCAGAAACTTCTCATCTTGGTAACATGAATGGCTATGTTTGCCTTGGCTTTTATTTCATGGGCCTGCCTGACAATAAGTCTGCAATTGACTATATTTATCTTTCCTTTGTCTATTTAGAAGTTCAAAGTCAAAAGTGTGATCCACTTTAATAACATACAAGCTATTGTACTTTGTGTTTCACATTCCAGCCTGATCACCAGCTTCATCTTAATTTACCTGTCTATACTTTCTTTTCATTTTGATCTTCTCACATTTTCTTTAATGTTCTCCTGCTAGTCTTCTGTAAGTGATCTCAGATCCATTTAAGATTTAAGGTGTGTATGTATGCATATATAAAAACACACAGAACAATCTTAATGAAATATTTTTCTGTATTTCATATTTTGCTAAAAAGAGAAACTAAGAGTTGTTGCAAATAACAATAATTCATGTTGTACTAATAAAAAAGGAAAGAAAACAAGAAAAAAAGATTAAAATACAAACCAAAATCTGCAGTGCTTCACTGTTATCTTTGGAGCATGCGATTAGCACGGCTGTGTTTCCATTTTCTCCTTCCAAATTAACATTCGTACTGCTGTGCTCAGTCAAGACCTGCACGAAAGAGGGGAACAATTGTCAGAACTTAACCTGCAGCTTTCCAAATGCGGTCGTTAGGTTATAAACTCTCGATGCCAGGTGCCATGTCCCTATTCATCGTTTTTCATCTCTCTCCCATAGAAGCTGGCACGAAACCTTACATATACTTGGAGCTACATAAATTTCTCAAACAGAGGAGTAGTGAGCATTTCTATGTCACCTCAATTAATGCAACCTGCTGTTGTGGAACTGGACATAGAGTAAGAATTATAGATATTAGTTAAATTAGTTCACTTAATATTTCTCACTTGTATTAAGTAACCTACATTAACTAAAGTCTTCAAAAAAATAAATCCATTGAATGTGTAGGTTAGGGAGGAGGATAGGAGGGAAAGATGAAGAGAAAAAGGAGGCAGGGGAAGAGGAAAAGGAAGAGGGAAAGAAATGTGTTTTTTTTCCCCTCTAGTCATTTTTCTTTTACCTAGATTGCAAGCATTCTGGAAAATGTCAATTAAAACTCCATTTTCTTCAGTAGAGAAAAGAGTTTCTTGTAACGCTGGTATAGCTTAACTCAATTAATTCAAACTTAGTCTAGAACAGAAAGTTTTTCTGTGATGTAAGAAATTAGCATTCCTGACAAAATGGATAAGCAATTTTTCTGACAAAATTTAACTAAAGACCTGTTACCCCCCCACCTAGTTCGCTTCCAGCTGACCACTGTCCAAGAATCTACAGATCTTTAACCAGTCTTTATTTTACATTCAATCAACAACACTTATCTCATATAAATGTCTTTTCTAAGAGAGAAATCTTGGGATTGACCTACTAAAGGTCTTTTCTCTTACAGCAAGCATGTAATAATGTGCTCCTAATTAAATTGTTTAAAATGAACTTATTAAAACAAGCTGTTTCCTAAAAGCTTGACTTTTTAAAGAAATACACAACCTCCTACCAGAGTTCCCTGTTAATAGAATGTGTGCTGATGCGTCAGTAAATGAATCGAGCTTACTAAGTTGCTCCTAGCAAAACATTAAACTCAGGTTTTCATTCATAAGAACGTATAGGAAACTACTGACGGATGAAGGAAAGTGAGAACACAAGGTTCACTCAACGGGCTTTGGGCACGTTCACATTCCGTTCTTAATAAATGGCAGATCCACACGCAAAGTAACCTACCCAAGTCTGTAAGAAGAGATTTTCCCTTCTCTACCCTCTTAGAACCACAGATCATAGATTTGCAGCAGGTAGTAAGGTATTATTGTTGGGTTACCATAAGCACCATCTTCCATAAAGCTGAGTTTCATTATGTGTGGCAGGGGTCCCAGGAGAGCAACTACACTGTGCACCCACTTCAGATTCACTCATGACCAGGCAAGTTGGAGGTTCTCAGGTGAGCTTTCCAGATGTCCCTTTGATGAGAATCCAAGAAGCCTCATGGGATGGTCAAGCCAATGGATAAGCTGAGGTTAAGCCCCAAGGACTAAGGCCTGCAGGCAATTGAGAAACAAGGCTTCCTCCTAACTACCAGGCCAGTGAGCCCCAGGGAACTTGAAGAATGTCAACAGAGTCTGCAAGAACTGCAGGTGATGATGGATAATAACTTTTCAGTTTGCAACTAAGCAGATCATGGTGGAAGGTTTGGGGAAAGGCTGGCAGAGCAGACCATGGGAAAGCATTCTAAACTGGCCAGAACTGGTGGGGCATGAGCCTGACCCCTGAGGGTAACTGGGAGAGGTGGGGGAAGACCGTTGGCAAGCACATGAGACACTCCAAAATCCTCCCCCTTCTTCTATTCTCTTCATCCCAGATGAAGCGGAAGGGTCTAAACATACTTTTTAGAGGAAGTTGTGGTTGGTAAGACCAAGTGCAGGACTGACAATGCCATTCTCTTATAAGCCATTTCTCTTGTTCTGGTGTCACCCAGGAACATTTGTTACACTTTCTGTTCTAATTTATAAGTCACTTACGGGCTTACTTCTAAACTTCATTTTCCATTTCTGTGTGACACCTACCTTTCTGTATTTGTTGGCCTGAAGAGTTTTAGTTTCTAATTAGCAATAGCTTTTCAACTGTTACCTGCCTTTGAATTCCCAACTCACACTTTCAGAGCCAAGGTTAATTAAGTCAATGGGCATTTGTTTCTGAAAAGAGCTTTCAGAGGAAGCCCGAGGGTGCCTTGGAAAAACATTATGTGACATCTTTGGGTGTTGGGGTGGGGCCCCAGCAGTCACTAGTGGCCCCATTCAGATGACACCGAAGCAGCATCTGGTCCATGAATGATGGAGACATTTAAAGAACAAAAAGGCCACTGGCAGAAGCCTTACCAATAGCCTTCCCAAGGGGCCACCCTGACTCCTCTTAGGTGCTGATACCTAAGCTCTCCCCTTCTCCTTTAGCCAGAACCCCGATGCACTCATTCATTCAAAATTCATCATTTATCAGCAGTGCTGAGGACTCAAGATATTGAGATGAGTCACACACAGCCCCTCCTCCAAAGATAACCAGCCAGAGGGGGAGAGAGAAGCACATGAACATGTGATTGCAATACCCTGAGCTAAGAATCAGGACAGACCTAGATACAAGGTACAATGAGAAAGTGGAAAGGGGGCTCCCCTCATGACTCTATGCCTGGAGTAAAGGGACCAAGAACTCAGGGGGCTGAAAGGACAGTGTTTGGGCTAAAGGGAGTAAAAAGCTCATGGACACCCTGAGACCTCTGTGGTGATTTATAGACAAAGTAGGATTCTGTGTGGTGTAATGGACGGAATGTTTTTGTCCCTCAGAACTGAAATCCTAACCCCCAAAATGATGGTATTAAGAGGTGGGGCCTTTGGTAGCTGATAAAGTCTTGAGTGCAGAGGTCTCATGAAGGGAATTAAGAGACACAGAGAACTCTCTTGCCACCTCCAACATGAGAGGACACAGCAAGACAACAGCCATCTATGAACCAGACACGGAGTCTGCCTGTGTCTTGCTCTTGGACTTCTCAGCCTCCAGAACCGTGAGAGATAAATGTTTGCTGTTTAAGCCACACAGCCTATGGTAGCCTGTCATAGCAGCTCAAGTTGACAAAGACACGTGGCTTGGCACAATAGCCAAATGACTTGTAATATTGTTTCTGCAGGAAAATTTATTCTAAGTTCCAATTGCCTACCTTAGAAATGAATTTCTGGAACATGATCCATTTATAAATTGCAGTCCTCTTTAAGTCAGCATGTGTGCTTCCAAGGGTGTCTAAGATCTGAGATGCAGTTTGAAAGCTAAGGCCTAAACCTTACCTGTTAGGCATTTACCACAGTTTCCTCTATTTGACTTAACTTGCCAAGAAAGAAAGAGAGAGAAAGGGAGGGAGGGAGGAGGCAGGAGAGAGAGAAAGAGAGAGAGGGGAAGGAAGGAAGGAAGGAAGGAAGGAAGGAAGGAAGGAAGGAAGGAAGGAAGGAAGGAAGGGAGGGAGGAAGGGAGGGAAAGAAAGAAAGAGGAAAGAAGGGAGAAAAGAAAAAAGGAAGGAAGGGAGGGAGGGAAGAGAAGGAGAGGAGAGAGGAAGGAAAAAAGAAAAAGAAAACCTTGAAAAAAAACAAGAAATTTCAAATAATATTGTAATGTCTTCTGCTAAGATTATCACACGTCATCCACTTGAACCAAAATAGTAAATTATAATTAGGTTTTCTGTCTTCACTGATATGCTTATCACCTTCTTTCTTTTAATCATCAAATCAGTCAGGAGAAAGCAATAATAGAGTATTAGCTTGCCAACATCAAGATAAAAACAGAATTCCTAATTATTATTTAATTGTTATTTTCATCAGGTATCTGATAGTAGGCAAGTGATTTTAATTTTCTTCTCCTCAGTTTTTCCTCAGCTATGAAATGAGAATAACAACAGCCTTACTTCATAACTTTCTTTAATGAAGATTTTAAAAACTAAAACATATAAAGCCCTTAGAAAAATGCTTGGTAAATAAGAACCATTTGATAAAGATAAGACCGCATCCTCATCATCACTGTCATCATGATCTTCGTTGTCACCACTAACATGCCCTGGCAGCTGCGGTCGGCCTCGCAGCCCAGGCGGGGAGCGCCGGCCATGGTCCCAGCTTACCTTCACCACCTCGTTGTGCATGCCCTGCACAGCAAGGTGGAGGGGTGCCATCATGTTGATGTTTTGGAGGTTTGGGTTGGCTCCTTTGCTAAGAAGAAACTTAACACTTTCAACCTGGTTTTTTTGTGTAGCCCAATGCAGAGGAGTGTTTCCATAATTGTCCATCTCATTCAACACTAGAAAAAGATGTCAAAATATGGGTAAGGTTTTGACTGGACTGGATTGAACACCTACCGCATCCCTACTCACTTCAAAGTTCAGTGCCAGGTGCACTGTGACAGGCTTCACTTTTGCCATGAAAAATAAAAATACACAGTGGACCCCTGGAAGGGATGAATTATGATGCTGACTTTGTCAAATGAGTGAGATGTCCACCTATGGCATCGATAACAAACAGATTCTCCCATTGCTTCATGTTTTTATCTGTGGTATGAATCCGGGGATTGCTATATTGTATTGTGCTTAATGTGAGCAATAGTTATATGCTAAGCACTCTACTAGGTCCCATATAACCATTATGTCATTGAACCCTCCAACACCCAACTAGGAACAATGACCGTCTTTTCACAGAGATGACGTTGGGGCCTAGAGAGGCTCAAAATTGTGCCAACATCATACCACTAGTAGGGAGTCCAGTAAGTTGCCTGACTTCTTTGAACCTCAGTTTTCTCATTCAAATTTGGTTACCAAAAAGAATATATACATGTATGTTTTGGGGAAGAGCATATGAATATGAATATGTCTGTATGCAGAGTGCTTGACCTATAGTAATGGTTCAAAAAATGCTAATGAGAAAAAACACAAGATACCACTAATAAACCACAAGATTGGAATTACAGCTGGAGCCTCTGATGCCATGCATGGCTTCCATGTATTTCTACAATATGGTGATATATTGTACTGTTTTCTCTGTGGCCTCAGCATAGGGGTGGGCAGCATCTTGTACCTATTCTCAAATAGACAGGGCTGTCTGCTTTATCAGCCTTTTTAATTAGTGGCGGGTATTTTTATGTCTGAGGAGGGAGAAAAGTCACTCATGACAGTGATTTGGGGACCATCTACAACACCTAGAGCCATGCTATAGCCATGTCTGTCCTTTTTAAAATTTATCCCTGCACTATTTCCTTGTATTCCTCCAAATGCTGCATTCTCAAAACCACACACATATACTCACAGACTCCCACAACCTAAGTCTCACTCATAGACACACACACACAAATCTCTCATCCATTGTGTCTGATCAAAATTGAACACTATATTGAGCATTTCAGTCAGCATCAAAGCTGGTTAAATAGGGGCCTAAACTTACATACTTCCATGTACTAATTAAGTAATCTCCACACTTTTCAGAAATCATTTTTACAAAGGTCCTGAGGCTTTCTAATGTAAGGGTGTATGTACTGTGAACTTCTTCCTACTTGATGGCTTTGTGGCAACAGATCTTCTAACTCATCTGTCCCAGTAACGTCCCTTGTGCATATTATCACTCTTACCTACCACTCTCTTCACTGTCCTGCTTCTGGATTTTCTCTGCCATCTGGCCCTTAATGTCAGTGTTCTCCCCTAAGCTACCTTTAGGGGCAATTTCACGATCTCATAAATGATTTCCATGCATTTCCACAGTCTCAGCTCCTTCCTATGCAATAGTGGCTTTGTAGGGTTGGCTGCTTTCCTTCCATATTTCTAATTGTCTACTGGTTATTTCCAAGTGAATATACCCTGGGTCTTTCAAACAGTATGACCCAAACAAATTCATTATCCCCTCCCATGTCACACTCAATTTTCTTCTGTTTTCCTCAATACCCGCTCTTCTGGGGTCGGGGGGTGGTTACTGTTAGCCTCATCGCTTTAAGAGTCTCACAGTCACCTCTTGACATTTCCTCCTTATATTCAATCTTTTATGAAGCATTGTTGACTCCACATGCAAAACAGCTCTCAAATCTCTCCCTTTCTCCTCATTCCAACCTTAGCACCCTAGTGTCCCCTCATCTTCTTTTCACACTAAAATAGCTTCCTAGTTGGGGTTCCACTTTCAATGCATCTTCCACAATATTGACAAAGTTATCTTAAATTATGAAGGCCTTAGCACACTACCTCAATACTTACATCTCTGTGGCACCCACCTTCCTCATTTGACTGCAGCTGAGTTACTCAGATGAGGCTGGGTGTACGAGGCTGGGGTTATGGGAGTATGCTCCATCTTCTTAGAGTGTCAATTTTATTCATTGACAAGCAATTTAAAAGTAGAATAATCTCAGTGGAAATAGTACAGAAGGATACACAAAATGCGTATGAGTTTTTATGACCTTTCAGAACAATTTAAAGAAAGCCTGTGCTTGCAATGCAGTCCCAGATCCCTGCACTACCCTTGGCAGTGTTTCAGTGGAAAAAATTAAGGAAGAATGGCCTATAGGGAGAATCACACTCCAAGTGAGCTGTTCAGGCCCTTCATAATCTGGAACTAACTTACCTTCAGAGTAACTTCACACCACTTTTTCAATGAATCTAATGGGGTCGTGGATAGGGAGCAATCTTTGTAACATTTTGTTACCTTCACAAGAGGAGTCATTGAGGATCATCTCCATCAGCTGGACTCGACCTTCTTCTGCAGCACAATGCAAAGGGGAGGGGTTCACATCATCATATTTCTTTAACTTCTTTTGTTTCCTCAAACAGCTTTTGAATTCATTTGCATTTCCTTCAAAAAGCACCTAGAAGTATATTTTTTAAATGTTATCTCAAATAAACATGCAAGACTTAGTATACGTTCATCATTAAGAGTTATCATCCAAAACTGCCTATCATGCTTACAATAAGGTAATATTTTTCTGAAGAACACAAAATGCTCACAGACATAAAGAAAGGGTAAGCAAACACCTAAACATTGATAAATACATTAAATAAATGATTTTATTTTCACATCATAAATGTGTAAATACTATAGAAATAAAGGTCTTGAGAAAAGTTTTAAAGCAAAAGTAAGGAATGTTGTCTGAAAAAAAAAGTAGTGTAGTGAAACTATAGAAGAATTCTCTTTGCCAGGTGAAAATGTAAACTACAGCATGAGGGATTTGGGTAAAATAAAAAGATTTTCATGAGTACAAGAATTAAGTCCAGGTGTCCAAATTGCTGTGCTCCCTTTGGCCT
>CM052544.1:92823936-92841360 GCA_028533065.1 Trachops cirrhosus
GCGCCGTCGGAAGGTGGCAGCAGCAAGTGCTAGTTTCGGATCAGATGTCCAGGGAACTGTTTAAGAAACAGAAGCCCCATCCTAGTCTTTGGGACCCCCCAAGGACAACCTACACATCTTCAAAGGGTCTGCCCCTCCGCGGAGTCTATCTCAACCATCCACTCTCTGGGGGATTCTCCAGTCCGGCCATTCCCGCAACGCTTCCCTTCCAGGTGCGGTTTCTCTGGTGTACTCCACGGGAAAAGTGTGCTTCTGACCGCTAATGCACTTCTGAAAATCCGACTACCAGGGACACAGCCAGTTGGCTCCTTGGTTTGAAATAAAATCTACAAAAAGGTCTAGTAAAACAACACACGCTCCAAAATTGTCCTTACTTTATGCAGTTGCCTGATTTAGCCAAATGTAGAGGATACATTGTGGGGGTTGGCTCCCCAGGCTGCCCACGAGCAAGAAAAGGTTGAGCAAACGAGCAAGCAGCCAGGACGGAGCAGGCACCGTGTGGGCGCCTTCGCAAAGCGGTCCCCAGCCCTCGACCACCCACCTCCTCCCGCCCCCGCCCGGTTCCCAGAAAGTCCCCGCGGCCACCGCACAGACCCCAAGCCCGCAGCTCTCACCTGCCGTGCTCCCCGCGCTTCCATCCCGGGGCTACCCGCTAGGAAACCTCGAATCCAAGAGCGCAAAGGGAAGGAGAACCAACACCGCCCCGACCTCGCCCTCCCGACCGCGGTCGCCCAGGATACCATAATTGAGTGCTTGCAGTCGTCCAAGTCATTCTCCACGCCCTGGTAGACCACGCCCTGGGGCTCCTTCTTCCCCGCGGTGCGCAGCATGCTCCTCAGGCTGCGCCTCATGGATCGCGCCCCGGATGCCACCTGCTGCTGCAGCTGCTCGCCACTGGCACCTGGGGCGACAGATCGCTGTGAGCCGGGGCGGAGCAGGGGCCTGAGTCCGGACCGGCAGTCCCGGGACTGCGGAACCCTTGCTGTGCGCGAGGCCGGGACACCTTTGTGAGGAGTTCCGGCCACTCCGCTTGTAACTCAGGAAGACGAAGGGGCGCAGGGTGGAGGCGAGGACGAGGAATTCGTGGCCAGACGCACGGAGGGGGCGGCCGCGCGAGTGTCCCCTGGGCTCACTGCTTTAGGCTGAAAGCGCGAATTTCCTGTCCCAACCTCCCACCCCCACCCCAAACACCACCACCACCCTAGTTTGGGTGTCAGGTCAGGGTGGATCCAGATAAAAAAAATAAACATTAAAAATCCCCACCCCTATACCCCACCCTGGCCCCCAGTTGTAGTGGGGGAGAATGAGAAAATAACTGGGTACATTCGGAAGATATCTATTTTTTTGAGTTTTTTTTTTCCTAAAAACCATTGGGCTTGGTTTTTCTTTGTCCATCCTGTTTTAGAAGCCTCTTTGATTAGGAGATACAGTTTTTAGAAAAACTTCCATTTTCTAACAGGTCTCATTTCCTCTGGATAACAATGCTAATCCACTTAGGGTTTGGTTTTCTTAGAATGGCTAACAAAATGACTGTTCGGTTCAGGGAAGTCAAGTTGTGGCTTTCCTGCAGCGTTGTTTGGAAGGTCTCTCTCCGCGGGCCCCACTGCCTTTGTTAATCGACAGCTAGGTGTCAGTTGTGGAGCGGAAGGTGAGTCCTCTCAGCGGGAGAGGCTCGATTTTCATTTAGGTACAGACAGTGGAACGTCTGAAACGTGTTGCCACTATGTTTAGGTCACAAGGTGAGAAAGCAGAAAACTTCCTTCCAAAGCCTTTGTACACTTTGCACAGGAGAAAACGTTGCCAGTCTCTTATTCTGGCTCTGTGTGTGCGTGCTCCTTTGAGGCCACGACACAAGTCCGAATGGATCCAGGCTCCAGCATGGGGCCAACGCTCAATAAAAGTGTGTGGACTGCCTGACTCAGTGGCAGCCCCTGGCTGAGCTCAAGGGTACTAGACTGGTTATGATGATACTGGAGCACTGTGGGAAGGTCCCCGCAAATCTTGCAATAGATATGACAGGTTGCCATCAATTCCACCCCTGAACTGGAATTCCGTAGAAGGTTAATATTGAAGCCATCAGCAGTCATCAACCCCTGTGGCCTTCTGAAAGATTAGTGAAGGGTACAGCTAGTATTTGACTTTAGCACCTGTAGTTTTCCCTTTAGCATTGTATTCATGAAGTACAGACCAGGGATCAGTTGCAGGGATCAGGGGCTGTTGTTAGGTTGAAGTGGGAAATGTTTTCGAAAAAAGTAATTTAAAAAAAAGATCCAGAGACATAGGGAAAGAATAACGTTGAGTCACTTCTTGTCTGCTGGGATTTTACTTCTATTAGGTCCTCATTTTAAAAAGAAATGCCTCAGAGGAATATTAAGACTTTCTATTTGTTATTGTCAGCTTACTTTGATCGATTGCTTTTCTCCTAGCACTTAGCTGCAAAGGGTCATTAAGGCAAACAGAGAATAAAGAAGAGAAGGGAAGGGGTCATTCTGGAAGCCTGGCAGAGGGTGAGTTACGGGGGCAAGCATCAGCTGCCCTTGAGAGAGGGGTGTGCGGGTCCGGGAGCTCAGCCTTGGAGAGGTGCTGGGAGGGGGGTCCCAGGAGGTCGACACCCTCCTTCCTCCTCTGTAACTCTCTGGCTTCAGCTGCCAGCACAGATTCCCTGCAGAGGAATACCTTCTGCACTCTTGCTTCTAAATAAAAAAATATACAGAGAAGGGAGGTGCTTATCAACCCCTTTCTGATGCTGCTCCCCAATTAATACTTGCACACCATCTCTGTACCCCTGTAGTCACGTGTCCCCCCACCATTCTTCCCATTGCAGCATTCTTTTTCTGCATGGTTTCCTTTATGAGTTTCCCTTGATGTTTGTAGCTCTGTAGATCTGGTCCCGTCTGCCTCCTGTTTTTTGAGAAGTCTAACATTTCTAGACTGTTGGTAGCGTTGTTTTTTGTTTCTTGACCTTGGTTTACTCTTTATTACAAAAACATTTTTTTTTGCCATTTCCTAGGATCTCAGATGGGAAGGAAGGTGGGTGTGTGTACCTAAACACCTGTCTTAATCAGATCACTGTTTCTTAGGTCATTTTCAAAAATTCCACCCTGTTTCTGCCAAATTGCATGGAAAGGAAAATTTTGGTATACAGCATGTCCTGAAATATTTAAGTTATATTAGAAAAGGGTTGAGTCAGAAGGCAGGGAGAAAACCGATGTTCATGAGACTCCGCTACTCACCAGGCCGTGTTTTTAGTTTGGTGACAGCTGAGATTCGGATGGAAAATTCTGGTTAATATGCATAGCTCATAAGATATATTACACACACATATCACTGAGAAATGCTTTTTTTCTTCCAAGGAGACAGAGAAACTCCATGTACTTCGTTACAGAGAGTCCTGAAGCAGATTCCGTCCTATGTACTTCCCACAAGACCAACTGATACCGCACCTTTGGCAACCATGGTTTAGAAAGATTATTGGAACAATTAATAAAAAAATGCAAATCTTATTAGATTATTTAAAATGTCATATATTTAAAAAGCTAATTAAGTTGGCCCCCCAGCTAAGGGAAACCTTGCTAAGAGTTAAATAATGGTGTCATGGCAAATGGTATATCAAATTTTAGAATGAAGTTAGTTATAAAATTTATTTTATTTGTATTAAATTCTTATAAACATATGTTATTCCTTAATTTAATCTGATAAGGGATTTAACCTTTATGTTGTAAATTTCTGTTTCTAACTATTTTAACTGAAGCAACAGCCACAATCATAAGATGGAATTAATCTTACACTGTGAAGTTTTTTATTTCTAATTTTTTAACTACAACCAGTAGCCAAAATGTAAAATTTGTTTCCACGCTATCTGCCAAGCCTCTTACTGAACTCTGAACAACCATAGCTCAAACAGAATTTGATGTGAAATAAAGTTATATTTCATCTGATTCACAATGGGAAGGAACTAGGACAGACTGAAATGAAATAACATCAAATATAAAATGAGAATCTACATTCCTCACAGTTGTGACCTAAACTGGCATTTCAGATGTATAATTAGTATTAGAATTAACCTAATTTCTTATGTCAGAAAACTTGACTCAACTAACATCTAAAATATATGTATTGTTCTTGAAAACTGTGAAAGTTACAAGATATTGAATAAAAATTATGCTCACCGTCTTGCATGGAGACTGACATCCAGTTTCTGATGTTACACAGGCAAAAACACCCAAGGAGGGAACTGTTCCTTTTCTCTCAGTCAGTAGGTGGCACCCACTTTTATAGACCCGTGTAGTTACACAAGGGGTGGTTCATTCTAAGAGTCAATATTATGCTTTTTTATTGGACTACCTAATGTAAATGATGGGTGAACATTAAATTTTCATAACTCGAGCTTTGAAATTTCATTACCAGCTACTGAAAAGGAATCACTTAATTTAATTATTGCTTGTAAGTTTATCTCACCTACATGGCCTCTTTTATAATGCTTACCACAAATCAGAATAGTTAATAGCGAGGCTTAGGAGAATTAGCTAGTTCTTGCAGAAAAATAACGGCCATCCTTCTACTGAATAAAAGAATGGTTGCCAAGAAAAGTCAATGAAGGATCACAACATTGTCATTTACTTGCTTAAATCTGTTACACAGCAGTAAACTGCAGACAAAATTGAGTTACCCAACAGAAAATTATCAGTACAAATGTCTCATACCGTAACTATGTACCTGTATCTAACACAGAGAAGATTCAAAGAAAAATAAAGTTCTAAAAAAAGTAATTAACAAATTACCCTGTGAAAACGAATGTTTTAAAAAGTAAACTAACTTTGGACATCAAATATAATCTTGTCTGATGCATTCTGTTTTCTGACCTAAAGCATTTTTATTCACTCATTCAGTTATTAATTCAGAAACATGTATTGAGCAGTAACTACACACTAGGTGGTCTGATTATTGTAATAAGAATTGGTACCTCAGCCCTGGCTGGTGTGGCTCAGTGGTTTGAGCACTGGCCTGTGAACCAAAGGGTCATGGGTTTGACTCCCAGTCAGGGCACATACCTGGGTTGCAGGCTAGGTCCCTGGTGGGGGTTCCATGAGTGGCAACCACACACTGATGTTTCTATCCCTCTCTTTCTCCCTTCTTTCCCCTCTATCTAAAAATAAATAAATAAATAAAATCTTAATAACTAAAAAAAAAAAAAGAATTGGTACCTCAGTCATGAAAAGTCCGAAACATATTTTTAATCATCCAGAAACTTTTTTTCAAGTGGTAGCTCAGAAACCAAGGTCCCTCCTACACAGTGACCCCATCTTCTTCATCTCACAGCTTCCCATGTGGCCGTGTTCATTTGCATCAAGCCACAGAAGAGGCAAAGGCCTGGAGCAGCTGGAGGGGTGTTGTTCTGGGCCAGTGAGAGGGCCAGGAAATGTCCCCCGGCAGGTGCTGTGGAACCACAGCTATGAGTGGAAGGTTGGTCAGGGAAGGCTCCCTGAAAGAAGCAAAGCTCATCTTATTTGATGAGTAGCAGCTAACCAGGGGAAAATCGGGGTGGCAAAGGATGATGCATGTGAACAAGATCACTGTAGACTGGAGGAAGAGCATGGGCAAATCATGGAAGTGAGAGAAGATGGTGAAGGAAGGAATCATAGCATCGTGGGCTTTCCTGAGAAAGCAGAAGGAAAAGACTGTGGATGCTTTTGTAACTGGGTTGTCCCTGTTAGAGTTTCAAAATTTTTTTTTTGAGGTTTTATGAGCTGAGCTTTTATTTTTATTTTTACTGAATTTATTGGGGTTACATTGGTTAACAAAACTATATAGGTTTTGGGTATACCATTCTATAACACATCATCTGTATATTGTGTTGTGTGTTCACTACCCCAAGTCAAGTCTCCTTCTATCACCCTTTATCCCTGCTTTACCCTCTTCTACCTCCTATATACCTTTTTTTAATTTTTATTTTAGTTTATTCAGTACAGTTTCTGTCCTTTATTCCCATTCCAGCCCACCCACCCATTCCTCCCCTCCTCCCTCCCCTTTCCAACACCCCTAGTTTTGTCCATGTGTCCTTAAAATTTTTTTTTAGTTCCCTCAAATAGCATTGTTGGGGCTGAAGCAAGAAGGCCTAGAGTAGGGTCAGTAAAATCAATAAGAATAGCATGGTGATCATACAGTCAGAAAGCATGGAGCCCTGGATGATGGTACTGGAAATAAAGAGGGAGGAAGGATTTTTCTGGACCTCTGGGGCCTGGGCACTGCTGAAGTTGGAGGACAATTTGAGAATAAGATGAGTGAAGGGTCTAGATGAGAGGGTCTAGAATGACTTGGAGGTTTGTGATTTCCTGGGGAGGAGAGAAAGGGGAAGAAAAGTGGGGTATATTCAGAGAGAAAGGAGGAAAGGATTCCATCACTCAGAAAGCCATGAAATGAGAGAGTTTCAAAATGGTAGAAAAATTTAACTTTCTTCCAAAATCTGCATAAAGATGAAGAGAATGAAGACCAAAAACCATCCTTGCAATATGGAGACTAGAATCTCACTGGTGACCTTGCTAAGAGCAGTATGAGAATTTAACCCTATAGCATAATAATAAACATTTCAATAACATTGGAAATGATAGCACATCATGTTTGTTATAAATGATAGCATAGTTTACTTGAGTGTTTAAGTGGTTCAGTTATAGGTAGAAGAGGCTTTGATAGTTATCACAATACTATTGGGTAAAGTTAAATGATAGCACATCATGTTTGTTATAAATGATAGCATAGTTTACTTGAGTGTTTAAGTGGTTCAGTTATAGGTAGAAGGGGCTTTGATAGTTATCACAATACTATTGGGTAAAGTTTAAGATGAATTTGAATACATTCTGAATATTAAAAAGTTATCTCTGGTTCATAACTACTGAAGCTCCAACCCTGATATCTCTCCACGTGAAGACTTTCGCCTCTGCCTACATTTGTTCAGAAGTTTGGTGATGATAATGCACATCATTGTTACTGCTAAAACATCATGGTGAGTGTTGCAGTTTGCCATAACGTTGACAATGATTCGACATCAAAATGATAGAAAATGATGCGCTAAGCGAGTGTGATGACTTGTGGAATTTGTAACAACAGAATTTCAAGGTTATGCTGAATATGAAAGGAGTTCTCAAAACTTCATGCTGAATCATAATTTACTTATGTTATTATTTAGTTGTCAAAAATAAATATTTTAATAAAGTTCCATATGCAGTATAAATCTCAAGGAAAAGAAACAGCTTATAGACAATTAAGAAAACTGGAAGCAGTAGAATGCAAAATTGTGGTTTTACTAAGAGAATAACCTCTCAAAAATTAAAATGCAATACTACATTATCTGCAATGACAAAATCTCAAGAAATAAAAGTGATACAGAAATTCAACTATTAAATATATTTGGTTATTCAATCATTGATAAAGTAAAATGGAGTTCTTTTTTCAGTAAATATTCTTTAAGAAGCTCAAAAGCTTAAATGGAAAATGACCTGCATTTATTTTAAATGTATAATATGGTGGGTTATTTACATTTGATTGTTTTTGCTTATTTGCTTTGTGTGTGTGTGTGTGTACATGTGTGGGGGAAGAGGTGCTCACAGGGATTAGGTAAATAAAGTTGTCTGTATTACAAAGTAAAACAATTACAACAATATA
Source organism: Trachops cirrhosus (assembly GCA_028533065.1). Taxonomy (NCBI): domain Eukaryota; kingdom Metazoa; phylum Chordata; class Mammalia; order Chiroptera; family Phyllostomidae; genus Trachops; species Trachops cirrhosus. Next base: position 92,831,596 of record CM052544.1, read on the forward strand.
GAGAACACTCCAAAAGCTGGTTTTCCATTATGAAATCAGCAAACCCACTCCCGAATTACCGTCTATCCCAGAAGCTTTCACAAATGCTCTGCCAAACCAGATTCTTCCAAAATGAGAGACCAAAAGGTCAGACAATGACATAGAATTTGAATCATGAGGACCACGGTTTGAGTCCCTACCTGCCATCTGGCAGTTTTGTAACCTTAGGATGGCCATTTAATGACTCCAAATTTCTGACATCTTAGACACAAAATAGAAATAATAAAGCCAGCGTCATTAGGGTGATATTGGAAACAAATTAGACAATGAAAGAGAAAATGTTACTAAACTGTAAAGTGCTGGGTTTTACAAGCAGCATTGCAAAATGCTTATTTATTATGCTGATGACCATTTCTGTGCCACAAGAAAGCATTAGGAGCACAGTACCAGACAGATCATTTATGGACCTTTCAGGTGGAGAAACATTAAGTCTTGGACTTTTCTAAAGTCAAAGGTGCTTTATTGTGGTTCTTAGGAATAAGATAAACATTTGGGGAAGTAACTGTGGTGTAATTTTTTTATTGAGTCACTGGAATAAAAGGAAAATAATGCTTTGTGGTCCCTCTTCACCCCAGAGCCACCAAGACACTTACAGTAATTACCAGACACCGTCCACTCTGCTGACGGCTAACATCTACTGATAATCATGAACAGCCAGGGTTCATACTTACTATCTCATTTAAGTGCTTCACATTTATTACCTCATCGAATTTGCATGGCAACTTTGGAAGTAGGCCCTCTACTTTCTTCATTTGTAAAATGAAGAAATTAGGGCATTTGTTCAGTGGCAGTTCCCAGTCAGTGTACAATAGTCCCGCCTTATTCGCAGTTTTGCTCTCTGTGGTTTCAGTTACTTGTAGTCATCTGTGGTCTAAAATATGACATGGAACATTTCAGAAGTAAACAATTCATAAGTTTTAAATTGCACACTCATCTGAGTCGCTTGAATAGCATGATGAAATCTGCAGACGCTCCCCGCCATCTTGGTAAGAGGGCCTTCTGTCTCCCCGAGAGGACCCCGACACTGCGTCACAATGCCTGCGTCATCCTCCCCACCTCATTGCATCACAACAGCATTTCATCATCTTGCGTGGTCACAAAAAGGGTGAGTATAGGACAGTAAGATATTTTGAGAGAGATGGCATGCTCTTAACATTTATTACAGTATATTGTTATATTGCTTTATTAGTTATTATTAATCTTTCTATGCCCAATTTATAAAAAAACTCTTTACTGTAGGCTTGTGTGTGTAGGAAAAAAACATATCATATGTAGGGTCCAGCACTATCTGTCACTTTGGGCATCCGCTGGAGATCTTGGCATATATCCCCCAAGGATAAGGGGGTGACTATCCTGTGTGGCTTTTAAAGGCTGTTCAGGATAGAGATTCCATAAAATCTTGGATGTCGATGCTAACATTCAAACCTCTGAGTATCAACAAGGTACTCACCTATTCCCTTCATTGTTTGGCTCTACACATATAATTGTTATTTTTATCTGTAAGCACTGAGACTTGATAGTCTAATTCATTCTGAATATGTTTAATAGACACTTCAGACAAAATGCCTGCCCAAGGGGAATCCTTCTAGACATAAATTTCCTGTGTTGAAGTTAAAGAAAATAAAAACAAATTATAATTACTCAGTGAGTAATTATACTCACTCAGTGAGTGAGTACCTCACTCACAGTGAGTACCTCAGTGAGGTACAAAATTAATCTAAATTAAGGTTAATGTTGGGAGACGACCTAACCACAGAGCCGAGGGAGACAACCAGTTAATCTTCAATAAAGGGCGAATTGAGAACCAGGTACACATAATCACCCTCTTTCTTTAAAATTTGTGTTACTGCTATTGAAAATATCAAGGGAGATACCAGGTTTTTAAATATTTAACAACATTTATACTAAATCTCAGTTTACCTATTGAAATAAAATATTGCAGTGAATACATGGCCAAACATTAATCCCCTATTTTAAGTGAGACATCCGTTCAACTAACACTGGCTGAAGACCATCTAGGTGCTGGAGATGTACAGAAAGGAAGAGGGGTTGCTGGCCTGAAGCCCTTCTTTTAGAGAGAAAAAACACTTAGGTGTGATTGCAGGAGTCTAGAGATGTGGAGAAGGCATTTAATGGAGTAGAAACAGCAGAAAACATTTGAGGGTCTCAAAGTCTGATGTAACCTCTTTAATGCTCTTAAGAGCCTGAAACTGATTAGTTGAGTGGCTGTGTGGGTAGGAAGTAGTGAGATTGTTAAGGGCTTTATCTCTCATCTTATAAATTGTGTGAAACATCGAAAAGGTGGTGCAACACACTCAATTTGCTGCTTAGAAAAATTAGTCTGGGCTGGTTTAGGAATGGGTTGAAGGCTGTCTTGCAGCCTGTCAACGCTGGGCAGATTCACTCTGGATTCAAGCAGATGGAAGAAAAGTCACAGAGCCGTGGGAATGCCTGACAGACCCTTACTCATGGATGGGCGAGCCATGCACGCTGCAAGCTGTGTGTCCCCCAGCCGGAAGTCCCTAACTCTCTTATATACTAAATGCACACAAAGCCGGCAGGGAGCCAAAATATTGTATAATGCAGTGTGATTCTGCACATGTGAGCCCACTCAACGTTATAGGAATAATATATCGGACCCAGTCTCAAGGCTATGAGAATACATACAGCTTATCTTAGTCCCCCAGACATCTGGGTGAGGGAGCCAGCCTGACTTTGTTTACTCGACAAAGGCACAAAACCTAAAAACAGGGATATGGTTAGAAAATCCTAACAGGCAGCTAATGATATGGGTCTGAGTGGAGGCAGGCCCTTATGCAAATAAGAAGGCCTAGTGAATGGAAAGGCTCAGTGAAAGGAGTCGGAAATAGCAGTAGTTGTAAGAGATTCATGTGGGTACATGAATGGGAAGTCTGTCTGAGATAGCTTTTTCTGGATGGTGGGGGGTATCATTCCTCTGAGGTTCAAGAAAGAAGTCTGAAACTTAAGTACTGTTGAAAATATTGGAGTAAATGAAATCAACCAGAATGAGTAAGTAAAGCAAAGATTGCAAGGCAGACTAGAGTTGTAAATGACTAGGGATTTGTAGAGAAAGAAAAAATATTGTGCGAGTGAGTAACATAATCAAGAGTGGCAAAATGGGGAAGCCGTCCTGTCCAGAGCCTTTACTTACTCATAGTGTGCTCCATGCACTGTCAACACTGACATTCCCTAAAAGCTTGTTGGAAATGCGACTTTCAGGCCAGGCTCACAGCTGCTGTATCCAAATATTCATGTCAACAGCAAAGTTTGGGAAGCTTTGCTCTAAAAGATTTAATTGTTTTCCTGCTCTAGGTCATTGTTTTCATGTCGGAATATGGGCCTGGTATCATCAAACCTTCTGATTTTTCAAGAGGCAATCTCCCAGTTTCAGGAATGTTCCATATGATCAACAGACTCGGTGTTTATATTGCCAAATATTGCCTGATTTTCTGCAAAGTTGCCTCATAGCTATTTTAGTGTCATCTCCTAGTCACAAGGGTGTGTAGCCGTATGAAAAATTTAAAACATCAGGAAAAGTGTCCTAGCAAATGCAATAAATATTTGGGGAGTAGATAAACTCAGATGTGTTTATTCCGGACTACTAATCACCATATGATCTCCATCTTCATCTGTTGATTTTTTTTTGTGTGTGGTTTTTTTTGGTGGACTTTTGTGCTATCTTTAGGGAAGCTTTGATACATATCACAGTGTTATTTTGATTTAAGGAAAATAACTTTGTGATCTGGTGTATAAAGATGAAATATCATCAGAAGTGCATCTGCTTTTAATGACTTCTCTGTGGTGGTGATGAATTCTCATTCAACTATTCACACTCCTTTCTACTGATTCTTTATTGAGTAATTGTGGGATTGAAAATATCTGCTCAACTATTATCTTCATTTCAATGCATTGATTTAACTAAAGGAAGCGTACAAAAGTGACCTGACTATGAGTTTCCTGTTAAAAATGCATACATAATATATGCGTATATATGTCCATAGGACATGTAAGTTGTTTTTCATTTGTTTTTCTTGTTTTTCATGTTGATATCTGTTGGCCTACACTGGGTCAGCTTTCATGTAACATGTGTTAGAGAATGCAATGTTGGCAAACTCGTGTGAGGACGTTTGTTGAAGACGGTGTGTGGCAGACAACCACAGTGCAGCCCAGGACAAACGTCATTCCTTGCCTACCTGATATCCATTCCATTGTTTTTTTTTTATAACAACTGAGTTTTGTGTGATGAGCCCCATGAACTAAGCCATAGTAGGTCTACACTTATCATGGAAATCCCATTCCTCTTTGCCAATGATTGGGTTCGACATGAACTCCTAGAGCTTGAGATGAGGGGAGCAGTGGCTTCTGAGAATATTTTTTCTCCTTGGTTGAAGGAGAAAACTATCTGATGAAAAGCCCTTTTCTACCTGCTACCTCCTTGTTTCATCTTTGGACATTGCCAAGTAGAGATTTAATGCCTGGATCTGCAGCAACTATTTTGTGACATGAGGCAAACAACATGAGAATGGGAGTCTGTGTGCTAAGAGTGGTACAGAAGGATGAGCAGAATCCGTGTCTGTGACATAGCTATTGAGCTTTTGAACCAACTCTGGAACTACTTTACTCTGTACTTTGTACTAATAAAATAATTAAACCTCTGTTTACCTTGCAATTAAAATATTCCTTCTCTTTAGGTTCTGGGACCCAATAGCCACGTGTGTGTTGGGGGAGGTTTCCCCACACCAACAAACAATTCCTCAGACACCAGCAAGATGTCCTATAATTCAACTCAATTCCAACACTAGAGACAACATCCGATTCCACAGGTTAAGGGCTCAGTCCCACAAGACTAACCCCTCCCTCTTCGGACGCCAGTACAAAGTCCAGGTTGTTACCTGTACTTCAGATCAATTGGTTATAAATCAGAAGTTCCCACCACCTCCACCTTGGCTTGGGTTAATGTGATAGAGCAGCTCAGAACTCAGGGAAACATCTTTCCTTACTAGATTAGCAGTTCATTATAAAAGGTAAAACTCAGGAACATCCAGTGAAAGAGAAGCATAGGGCAAGGTGTGAAGAAGGGTACATTGTTCTCCCCAAATCTCCATTTGTTCACCAACCCAGAAACTCTCTGAACCCAGTCCTTTGGGATTTCTATGGAAACTTTATTACATAGGCATGATTGATTAAATCATTGGCTATTGGTGACTGGCCATCAATCACTCAGTCTTCATACCCTGTGCCTTCCCAGGAAGTCAGGGGGCAAGGGTGACAGTTTCAACCCTCTGATCACAGATTAGCTCCACTGGCAACCAGCCCCCATCTTTTGGTTAACATAGCATTAACCTAATGTTACCCTTATGTTCATGTAACATTGTTATAATTATTAAAACAACATTAAAAAAGATTCCTTACTCCAGGGCTCTCCACTTTAGAAATTCCAAAGGTTATAGGAGCTCTCTGCCAGAAAGGGGGATGAGGACCAAATAGAAATTTCTTATTACAAATCACAACATCACATCCTCTCATACATAGCCTCTCCCAATTTCTCATTGAAATGCCAGTGATGACATAGGGAACGTACTGGTAACTCATTCTAAAAACCAAACAGCTACAACATAAAAGCCCTTCCCACTCCCCTTTTTCCTTTATTAAAATTAACACAAATTTGGAAGATGTCTCTTGGATGTCAGAAGAAGTGGAAATCAATTAAAATCCAGCAGAAATCAATCCCAAAATGTTGGCTTTATTTTTTTTATTGGGGACAGAACAACTCACTACCCTTATATTCAAGATAAATAACTAGCAGGAGTTTCTTCCATGACCTACTTCTCTGTTGCTGAGGCCAATTACAATGCAGGAAGAATTAGTAGTGATAGTTTTGCTGACGTACTCCTGCTTCTATTCAATGAAAAGTTTTCCAGAAATGCACCATCATATGTCAAGGCTTTAGGCTCACTTCCTCAGTGATGACTCAAGGCTCCGAACAACAAGACAATTTGAGTAAATATAGGTCAGGGTAATATAAATCCCTCTTACCACCATAATAGTTCGTTTCATCCGTTTAAACATCCTGTGCTCAAGAATTACTGTAATTCCTTCATATAAATATCCAGCCCACAGCGATAAACATGGCCAGTGTATTATATGTCACTGGAATCCACAAAGCTATAATTTATTGCAGAAAGCTAAATATTTTTTGGCCGCTTGAATTATCTTATGACCCTTCTTATAATTGTTAATTAAAATATGGATTTTTAAAAAGCAATTTTATTAAATGTAGTTGCTCATATGCATTATTTCAAAAATAGAATGTAGTAAAAATCATTTAACAAAACTAGAAAACTTTATCACAGAGATCCATAAGAAAGCCCCATTTTAAACATAGAGTTTAAGACTGTGACTCTGTGTGTGTGTAACATTCAGGGAGTATTGCCATTTATTCATTAAACAAAACATTAGTAACTAAATAAACTTCCTTACGTCTATGTAGATGTTCACAGGGTTAAACTAATAGATGAAAAAATCAGTCAGGAAAACAATAAAAATAATATGGGAATTAGATCCCATATTGAAGAAACTTCAGAAAAGAGCTTCTCTTGCATTAACAAAAACTGTGTATGTGCTCTGTTTGGAAACTTGAATACTAATTGCATTTTTGTAATAGTAAGGGAATATTACCACCAGTTTTTAGGATAACATTATTGTGGCTGTTTTTAAATGAGTCTTACAATTTAGAGATGCTGATGAAACTTTTACAGATGAAATGAGTGATGCGATGACTGGAGTGCGCTGCACAACACTGTGGGAAGTGGGAATATTTAGACGAGCGTTCATCATCACCAGATCACCATTGCTGTTACATAGCGGTTCATTTCACTATTTTGTCTACGTCTTAAACAACCTTGTAAGGGAAATCTCAGCTAATCTCCACAAATTGAGCATACCTGTGTGGATGGCACCCACATGCAAACAGAATATTGCCAGATCCTCAGAAGACCCCACTTCTGCTTCTTATGGTAATACCCCCATTTTCCCAAGGGGGATCCCCACCTGGCTTCTCACATCATATCTTTGTCTATTTATGTAACTTTATATCAGTGCAACATTCTTTCATGGCTTGGGTGTTTGTTCAACATTAGGATGGGATATTTCAAAATCGTTTTATGTAGTTGTAAATCATTCATTCTTGCTGATGCATGTTCCCTATTGTGTGAATCCACCACCATTCACCTGTGCATCCCGGTACTGATTGACCTTTGGAAGTCTCATGTTTTTTGCTTTACAAACAGTGTCACTGTTAAAATTCTGTTTTATGTCCTGTGGCAAATGTATATTCATCCTTTTTTGGTTATTGTTTTTGAGAATATATCTAGAATTATTGGATCATGGGGCACATATATATGCAGTTGTAATACATACTACTAAACTATTTTCCAAGAGGGTTACACCAATTCGTACACCTGCACTGTTCTAGTTTATCCATATCTTTGCCAACACTTGGTATTGTCCATCTTTTTCATTTTTTGTTTCTGGCAGGGCTACTGGGCTATCATGTTGTGGTTTAAATGTTATCATATAACATTTAAGTTGATAACAATGAAGTTGAACATTTTATTATAAGTTTACTGACCATTTGGATATCTTCTTTGGTGATGTATCTTTTAAGATATTTTATAAAGATATTTTGGATATCTACATTTTTCGATTGATTGGTAAAAACTCTTTATACTTCCTAGAGAAGACTCTTTTTTCAGTATATGTAAGAGAATGTCTTTCACTCTGAGTTGCTTTTATTGTCAGTGGCATCTTTTGATATACACATAGCCTTAATTTAACATATCCTTCTCTGCCAGCTTTTCCCTTTATCTTTAATGCATGCTGTGTTAAGTATTTTAAGCAGTCTTTGCCTACCTCAAGTCACAAAGGTGACTTCTCGCATTTCTTACTGAAAGCTTTGGTATTGTATCAGTCCATACAGATCGACAGTCTATATGGGATTGATTTTACATGTGTAGTGAAGTGCGGAGTCAACATATACTTGTCCCTCGTGTGAACATCTAACTAACCCAGCACTGTTATTTTTTTTATTTTTATTTTTTTGCGATGATTAGTCATTTTATATTTTATCTTTTTTGGGTGGCAGGTTAAAACAAAGGTTTTATTTTTTTCATGGTTGTTCAATTACAGTTGTCCCCATTTCCCCCCCATTACTCTCTCCTGCCCTACCCACTCCCATCTCCCACATTCAATCCTTCCCCCATTTTTGTCCTTGGGTCCTTTATACACACTTCTTGACTTGACCCTTCCCCTTCTTTGCCCTGTTATCTCCCTCCCCCCTCTCCTCTGGTCACTGTCAGTTTGTTCTTTATTTCCATGTCTCTGGTTCTATTTTGCTTGCTTGTTGCCAGCACCATTATTAAAAAGCTGTTTTTGTCTAGTGTACTTTCCAGGTCAGCTCTGTCATAAAGCAGGTGTTTAAGTAGCAGTAGGTTTGTTTCTGAAGTATCTATTCAGTCCTTACCTTCAGTTTGCCTATCATTGCACTGATGAAACACTGTCTCAGTGATGTTGATAGATATTTAATGTCCTTGTCTGTTAACATCAATATCTAAGTCATTCACGGGTCAGTTGTCTGTCTAGTAATTGTTGACTATATGTGAGAAAAAATACTGTAAAGAACCATATGGGCTCTAGTTAAATGAACCACAAAGGCTGCGGTTGAAGTAATTTTCTAGAGAGGGATATATATATATGTATGTATATATTTTCCCCTTGGGAAGAGAGGGGAAAAATAAACACGTCAATTCAGTCAAGGATTGTGCTAAGTCAGGACTGGGTAACAGTTTTAATAAGACTCATTCTAGGTCTGATTCATATGTATTTTTAAGGCATGTCCTTTTGGGAATTTTAATGGAGATAATTTTGGTGCCTGCTTCCTTCGTCTTGAAACATTGTAGGAAATTTTTGCCTTTGGAAGTTCTCAGGTGATACTTTAAATCCTTACCCCATCACATACCTAACTTTAATTCTGTCAAGAATCTTGGGGAATACTGGCTGTGCTGTTAGGCAGTGAAATGACCCAGCATCCCACTCTGCTTTTTAGAAGCGTTTTACATTTTTCCTCAGCCGCCTCCCCAGACCTGTGGGAAAATTACCATGCATTGAAACCCCTCAGGTCTCCAATTTATTACTCCAGCCCCATATCACCGCTAAAAGCTTTGCTGGTCTCTCCTTTCTCCCATAAGATCCCTCTATGTGTAATAGATTCTGTCTTTATCCCAAAGGAAAAACATGACTGTTCATCAGTGTATTTGGCAGGGTGTCATCTCGCTGTAATTTCATTTCTTCCTTATTGCTTCTGTTATTATACAATTTGAGGAGTTACTGCTCAATGGATGCATGGAACCAAAATGGATTTTGGAGAGTCTGTGAATCACCAAAAATAGTATTATTTTATTCATGTATTTATGTAATTATGTGTAATTTTTTTCCCTAGGGAAATAGTGAATAGTTTTTGTCAGGTTCTCAGGGGAGCATGACCAAGTGAAATTCAAAATAACCACTTTATGAAGGGCTGGAAACAAATTTTTCAAGCAAACGGACAGGAAAAAAAAGCCGGAGTAGCAATACTCATATCAGACAAAATAGACTTCCAGAAAAGGGTCATAAAGAGAGACCCAGAAGGCCACTTCATAATACTCAAGG
>CM052544.1:92841860-92865484 GCA_028533065.1 Trachops cirrhosus
AAAATAACCACTTTAGCCATTGTTCAGTTAAGTTTCTTTGACATATTGTGATGTGGGTATTTGTTTTTTAAGTAATTTTGTTGATTATGCTATTACAATTGTCCCTTTTTTTCTTCCATTTGTCCCCCTCTGCCTCTTACCTGCCTGCCTGTCAGCATCCCTCCCTGCCCCCTTAGTTCATGTCTATGGGCTTGTGCATATAACTTTTTGGCTTCTCCATTTCCTATACTATTCTTAACATCCCCTGTCTATTTTGTACCTACCAATTTTACTTCTTATTCCCTGTACCTTTCCCCCATTCTTCCCCCCTCCCCATTGATAAACCTCCATGTGATCTCCATTTCTGTGATTCTGTTCCTGTTCTACTTGTTTGCTTATTTTTTGTTTTTTAGGTTCAGTTGTTGATAGTTGTGAGTTTGTTGTCATTTTGCTGTTCATATTTTTGATCTTCTTCTTTTTCTTAGATAAGTCCCTTTAACATTTCATATAATAAGGGCTTGACCTTATCTGGGAAGTACTTTATCTGTGCTTCCATTCTAAATGATAGCTTTGCTGGATAGAGTAATCTTGGATGTAGGTCCTTGCCTTTAATGACTTTGAATACTTCTTTCCAGCCCCTCCTTGCCTTCAAGATTTCTTTTGAGAAATCAGCTGATGGTCTTATGGGCACTCCTTTGTAGGTAACTGTCTCCTTTCCTTTTGCTGCTTTTAAGATTCTCTCCTTGTCTTTAATCTTGGGTAAATTAATTATTATGTGTCTTGATGTGTTCCTCCTTGGGTCCAACTTTTTTGGGATTCTCTGAGCTTCCTGGACTTGCAGGTCTATATCCTTTGCCAGATTGGGAAAGTTTTCCTTCACTGTTTCTTCAAATAAGTTGTCAATTTCTTGCTTTTCCTCTCTTTCTGGCACCCCTCTGATTTGGATGTTGGAATGTTTAAAGTTGTCCCAGAGGTTCCTAAGCCTCTCCACATTTTTTAAAATTATTCTTCATTCTGTTCTGGTTGAATGTTTATTTCTTCCTTCTGTTCCAAATCATTGATTTGAATCCCAGTTTTCTTCCCTTCACTGTTGATTCCGTGTATATTTTTCTTTATTTGTATAGCTTTTTCACTTTGTATAGCTTTCACTTCTTCATTTATTTTGTAACAATATCAAACATTTCTGAGAGCATCCTGATCACCAGTGTTTTGAACTCTGCATCTGATAGGTTATCTGTCTCCTCATCACTTGGTTCTTTTTCTGGAGTTTTGATCTGTTCTTTCATTTGGGCCATATTTCTTTGTTTCAGTGTACCTATTACATTGTGAAGGGCAGAGCCTTAGGTATTTGCCAGGGCAGGGCAACCCACTTCGCTGCGTTGTGGTGCTGTATGTGGAAGAGGGGTCAGAGAGGGAACAATGCTGCTGGCTTGGCTGTGCCCCGCCACACACATTTTTAGTCACTTTCTCCACTACCTACAAGTGAACTGGGCCTTCTGGTACTGATTTCCAGGTGGGTGGATTTGTGTATGTTCTAGAATCATGTGGGTCTCTCCAACAGACTCTCCTATGAGGCTGGGAGTTTCTCCTGCCAGCACAACCCCCACAGATTTTTACAGCCAGAGGTTTTGATGCTTGATGACTGCACTGAAACCTTTGGTTTTGTGATCTCTCTTGCTCCCCAGTTGTTCTTCCTGGTTTACCCACACAAAAATGTGGGACCACCCAGTTCTGCAGCCACCACTTTTGTCACATGTCCTCTCTGCCCCAGCTGCCCATCTCCACCCCTCCTACCAGTCTGGGAAGAGAATGTTTCTCCTTTAACTCCTTGGTTGTGAGACTTCTACACAGTTTGATTTTCTGGCAGTTCTGATTGTTTTTGTTTTTAAATTGGTTGTTGTCCTTCTTTTGGTTGTGTGAGGAAGCAAAGCATAACCGCCTATGCCTCCATCCTGGCCAGAAGTTCCCTTGAGGTGGACATTTGTAATTGGCTTTCTGACCATCCATCCTCCCCCTTTTCAAGAATAGCCAAAATTTTTATTTGAGGATCCATTTTCCCCTATTCCTCATCCATATCTGAAACAGTTTCCCCTTTGCTGAGAGCCAGTATATTGCCTTTTTGCTCAAGAGAATTTAGGTTGGAATTTCTGCAAACTGCAACCAAAACCCTCCAATGACTCACTTTATTATACATTCTTTGCCCTCTCTAGTAGTTGGCTTTGTTTTTTGCAGACAAGACCAAATGTTAAAGTTGTTCTGTCATTTGCTGGAATCAATTATTAATTATATGGGGAAATACCAACCTTGTGCTGCTTTTGCATCTCCACACTTTGATTTATTATCATCAGCATTTTGACTTTTTTTTTTTTTGGCCCTCAGTGGCCAGGCTTGCTTACTTGCCACTGCAGACTTAACATTTCTCCTTCTTGGAGAGAAGAGGTCACTTTTTGTTTTCCTTTTCTTATACATTCTTCTGGATACCATCGTTGTTTTATTTTCTGGCTTCTTGCCCTAGGAAGGGAATATTCTTAAACAAAGCTTCTGAAACTCAACTTCAGCCCTACTGACTTTTTTTTTAATTACAGTTTTAACATAATATTATATTAATTCCAGGTGTACAACACAGTGATTACACATTTATGAGTATATATGCCTTATGAAGCCACCTTGTTCTTCAGTAATGCTTCTTGGGGGAGAGAGAGAAGGTCATTCTGAATGACTATAGACTAAAGCACTGGCTAGTACCCCTCAACCACATTATTTAAACATTCTTTATAAGAAGACTCTTCACCTAGATGGAATCAGCCCAACTCTTCTGTAGACACTTTTTTCTTTTTTTTACTTTTTTGTGGGAAATTGTACATACCAAAAAGTAGATGGACTAGGCCTGTGATTAGTGTATAGTAAAAGCCCACTGACCCTCCTACTGAAACAACTAGAAAAATTAAGATAAAATATGCAAACCAGATTGTTAAAGGGAGCAACAAGGATGTTTTTTTTCAACTTTTCACATGTGGCTCTCATCTTTCATTTAGGCAGTGCCGGATTCAGTTTCTAGATTGATAGATAAACATAGCTGAAGTAAAGGCTTCTAATTATTTTGAACTAGTTACTTAACTTAGAACTACAGGTGAAGAGGTAGAATGAAATGAGGTTATAAACAGAGTTAAGCCAGTTTGGTATTGCATAAATACCAAAGGACCGTATATCTTAGGTCCTTTCTAGTGGATAGCCATAGTAGTCATTCAAAAAAGACCCACAAAACTTTAACCACTCCTCCACGACCTTTTACCAGCTATAATGCAAGCAAATCTCAGACCAAATTCTGCCCACAGACATTCATTCAAAAATTGTTTAAGCTGTATAAAATCCTCCTCTGTCTGCCATTCCCATATTAACATCCTTGAGGCAGACACGAGAACATTGCAGAGGTAAGATTCAATGAACATTAGGAAAATGGAAATCCTCCTAATGAGTGGTTGGCCATAGGACCATTCGAGGTTCATTCCTAGGGAGTTCTCCCTAAAAGTGCAGGGTACAGGACTTGCTAGATTCTCATCTCCTGTTCATGTAAGGACAGGAAATATTTCTCAAACACTTTAGCCAATATACATACTTTGAGTACTTTTTGCCCATGAGATGTCATGTGTAATGTATGTATGTAGGGTTTGGTGCTCTCTGTAGTTTCAGGATCTACTTGGGGTTTTGGAACTTACCCCGCATAGATAAGGGGGCACTACTACATGTTTATCCTTCGACCAACCATCTCACTTCTGGGACTTGATCCTATGTATAAAAAAATGGAAAATGTACAGAGTTAATTACTGGGAAACTGTTGCAATAGCAAACCAATGAAGAACACCCAAGTGTCCATCAATGTTGAGCTTGTTAAATAAATTCTGTTTTATCCATACAGGGGCCTGCGGGCCTGGGCAGTGGCTGCACATGTGCTGCACGAAGGCATGCAGGACAGGAGAACAGTGGGAGGGATGAATCCCATTTTAGTCATGCTGAGTTTGAGGGACCCTGGGAAGGTTCAGGAATTCAGCTGGGTGAAATGGGACCTGTGGTAGAATTGAATAATGCCCCTCACTCCCCAAAAGATGTCTATGCCCTAATCCCTGGAGCCTGAGAACAGTACCTTCCATGGTAAAAGGGATTTGGCAGGTGTCATTGAGGATATTGAGATGGGAGATTTTCCAGGTGGGCTCAGTGTAATAAAAAGACTACTTGGAAGGGAGGCAGGGAGAGGGTCAGAGTCAGGGAGGGCGGTGTGGGGATGGAGGCGGAGGTCAGAGGGACTGGCTTTGAGCAGGACGGCCTCTCTAAGTTGAAAATTCAGGAACAGATTCTCTCCTAAAGTCTCCAGAAAGAATGCAGCTCTGCTAACACTTTTATTTCTTAGAACCCATTTTAGACTTCTGGCCTCCAGAACTGTAAGAGAATAGATTTGTGTTGTTTCAAGCCGCTGAGTCTATAGTAATTCATTATAGCAACAACAGAAAACTAGTGCACAGTCTAAAGCCAGCAACAGGTTAGGAAGAAGATAGAAGCTTGGAGGCATGAGGTGGCTGAGGACGGGATCCTCAGGTGAGAGGAGTGAGCAGAAGCTGAATAAAAATGCTGACTGAATGTGGGGGAAAATCAGCCCTTGAGCAGCCCTGACTGAGAAAGAGGTTTAAGAAGATCCATGCCATCAAATGTCCCAAGAGGACAAACCACAGGGTGCCTGAAAAACCACTTTTGGAGGGGACAGTGAGATCTCGGGCAACCATAGCCAGGACATTTTTGGAGCGAAATGGCAGATGGTAAGAGGTTGAGCAGTGGCTGGTAGTGAGGACCAGACCAGACAGATTGTATACACATGGTCTCAGGAAATCTGGGGTCTTTCCCAACTGTGCCCAGCCTCAGCAGAGACACTGGGCACAGTGGCACAAGGGCAAGATAACAGTCATGCCCTCAGATGACAGAAACAAAAGATCCAAAGGCAGGTGAGAGGAGAATGCCAAGATGGAAAGAAGGAACATTTTACATCTATTTATCAAATGGAAAGTGGATGCTGTAATGCTCGGACAGTCATGCAGAAAACTCAGCAAGTCTTTCATTACTCCATAAGGCAACACAATACCCAGTATCACTATTCAGTTATGAATCTCCACATTTAATCAGCCTAGTTCTGTGCTGGGCACATGGAAAGATTAGTGAGCTTCTTCTCCAGCCCTAGGAGATCCTGGTCCAGGGCGTGGGGAGAGAGTAAACATATATCTCTCCCACCAGATGTGAGGCACCATGAGGTGTGGTGGAAGGAAGGAGAGAGGAAGGAACCACTTGCCTCTCCCTTCTATCTGGGGACAGGGCAAATTCCTCAGAGGCCATAGAGGCTGCTGCAGCCCTGCTTCTGGGACTTCTTCCTGCCCCAGGCCTCCCTCCAGCAGGACCACCACCTCTGCCAGCCTCTGCAAGGACACTGGGCTAGCTACACATGTTGTTTTCCTCTTTGTTTTACACACAATGCCCCAGAAAAACATTTTGCTGATATGTAATGAGACCAACATAATAGAATTGAAGAAAGCAGTTGGTCTCATTTTAGACCAATTTGGCTTTTACAACATTCAAAGTGGATGCATTAAAAAAAATAAAAGCTGAGTTCTAAGATGTGGGAAAGGGCAGCAGATAAAAATACATGCAGGGCACAGAAGGCTCCCCCACCCCAAACTCTTTCCCCACCCCTGTGGTTAATTCACATTATTCCTGATTTTCTCTAATGCACAAGAAAGGCAACAAACTCTGCAGCCCTTTGAGAGCCCAGTGAAATAATACTAGTGTTATTATTTGAGATACACTGTCTGCAAAAATGGCCTCAGTGGTTATCTCCCTGTTTCTGGGCCTCTGCACAACATAATGCTGCAGTTTCACCCCCAAAGTGGTAGAGTCCAGAAAAAGCCCAGCCGTTGTTAATATAATGGGAACAGTTTGCATGACATCGATGTAACCTGGCAGCCAAGGAGAGTGGACTGGAATGCGCATGTGTGAACAATGATGACTTCACTGTACTAGCCAGTCGGAGCAGTAGATGCCATTGAGTGAGCATGGATATTGTGTGACTATCACATTCAAAATGACTGAGCAAGTGCAGCAATGAATCTGTGTCAAACTTTGCATTAAGCTTGAACATCCTCCACAGAATCTATTCGATGATTTAGAAGGCTACAGCTATGGAAAACTAGTGATTGGCAGCTTCATCACAACAGCGCACCCACTCATGTATCACGTCTTGTGCAGAGTCTTGGTGAAACATCAAAGTACCCAGGTGACTCAGCCCCACTGCAGCCCAGATTTGGCACCCTGTGACTTCTGGCTTTTCCCAAAACTAAAACCACCTTTGAAAGGGAAGAGATTTCAGACCTATCATTGAGATTCAGGAAAATATGATGGGGTAGTTGACAGTGATTCAAAGAACTGTGTGAGGTCCCAAAGGTCCCTACTTTGAAGGGGACCGAGGCATCATTATCCTATGGACACTGTTTCTTGTATCTTGTATTTTCTTCAATAAATGTCTCTATTTTTCATAGTACATGGCTGGGTACTTTTTGGACAGACCTCATACAAGCCACACATTTCACCAGTAAAATCTATTTCTGGCATTCCTTAAACTACCTAATACAGACTCAAATGTTGTTCAAGTTACAGGCAACAGAAGTGCTTACAGAAGCCACTTGGCTATGTAGCATAGCCTTTTTGATGTGACGTAGGTTACCTGTGATTTCTTGTCAGTGCAGGGAGACAGCACTGCTCTCTCCCTTGTTCTGAAAACAAAGAAAATAATCTGTTCTAGTTTTAATGTAGTGGATGGGTCTTTATGCATTTGTTGCTCAACAGATGTAAAGGTAGTAACCGAACAAAACTAAAGTTATTCAATATTTATTGGGGACCATCCTGAGCCTCCTTCCACTAAGCCTGTGTAGCATCTAAGTGTGGATCTATCACACTTTAAGAGGTAACATCACAACCTAATATCCTTTAAAAAAATCCCTTCCTGCTTAAATTAAGTTAAATAAACTCAGTTGCCTGCCACTGAGAATATTTGCAGATACAAAGTCCAAGGACAGTATTCTGCAGCACTCTGCTAAAGATCTCTCTCCATGTACGTCCATGGAGAAGTCCATGTATGTACCTTCACTGCGTTAATGCCACAAATCAGTTCCCAGTGTACTTACGGGATAACATATGCGACATTATAATATACTAGTATCACATTAATCTATTTTGGGGATACCACAGTGTGGGGAGAGAGGATTAACCCCAGTAAACTGCCATACAGTTCCCAAGACATCCTTGAGTTGGTGATGGACTGGATCATTCCCTGAAGCTCCAGGGTGTCAACCTTGACCTTCTGCAATAGGAAACAGCTAGGAATCTGGAACTGGGTGGCAGGGACCTGAGAGTGTCTTAGAAGTTTAAACCAGGAAAGTATGATTGTTTTATTTTATTGGATTTAAGTTCTAAGTGGGGATTTTTAACATTTTCCAAGAAAAGGAAAAGATGGAAAGGCCTACAAAATCCCATTTAGTGGCAAAATAATGACACAAATAAGAGCTGGTCCAGGAGTCAGGAATCCAAAGTGAAGATTTTATGTAGGTTATGTTTGCCTTGGCCTTGTAGAAATATCTCATATAAAGATACATATTCTTAAATATGCCTTTTCCCAAGCCTCTTTTAAGTATTATTTTTGTGTGTGTGTGTGAAAAGGTTAAACTCCTTTGACGGGTTTTGGGGAAACAACAAAAGGGATTTAGTGTTCTGGGACTAGTACTTTAAAGAGGGACAGGGAATTCTGAGGAGTCAGGCCCGGAAGGCAACGTGGGGATCATGAGACAATCTCTGGGGATGGGTATAGAAAGACAGAGGCTGGGAGACCGGGTCTGCAGCTGTGACTGCCACATGCCACCCAGGGACTCTCTCCAGAGCTCCAGCCAGTCAAACCATGAGACTCATTGTGCCGCACCTGGATAAGGAAAGTCTTTATCTTACACCACTGAATACCTACTAGGAGTGCTTCTTCCTGAAAGTAAACATACTTTCTTTTAAAGCATTGGAAGATAATGTAACAGATCAAGAAGATACTTTAGCTTCTAATGTCTTAGAAGACCCAGTTTGCTTCCAATGACAAATTGTACCAACAGTGGCTCACGGTGGCATTAATACCACTGTTATTGGGATTAGTCAAAGAACTTTTGAGAACCCCGTTCTCATCCCAACTGACCTTGAGAAATCTCTTCTCCTTCCTAGATTACTGATGTTGAACTCATAAGGTAAACCCTTTCCTTTGTCTCTGCTGCACTGGTTTCCAAATACTGTTGTTGCCCCCACCCCTGGTTTTGACATTATTACAACTCCACAGGGTTGAGGTTTCTTCGGCACTTTTCTGAACAAGAAACTTCAATTCACTGTGGGAAGCTTAATAATATTAACATTGTACTCTCAGAGAGCACTTTCCGTCTCCCAGTTGCTTAATTCTGCGCATCATGGTACTCACTGGATGAAGACGATGTGGCTTTTAAAACCCATTAGCTTTCTGAGAGCACCCCCTCAACCTCTCTCCCTTGGATCCAGATCATGTTCACACTGTTTTCTGGGAAAGGCCCCAGCAATGACTAGGCCCATTAGAGTGTTCTCTAAGTCCACGTTGATCTCAGGTCCAACTCTCCATTTAAGCTTTTCTCAGATTCAATTTCTATCAAATTTTAGCTAGAAAACACCTCATTCAGACATTCAGTCACATACATGAGATTATATTAGAAGAGATCAAGAATAAAAGGTTTGTCCCCCTTTTTATTGCTGAAGTTAAAGCTATGTTCTTAGGACAGTTTACAAATATAATGAAGGAAATAGGTTACTTTAAAGAGTATAATTAAAATCGTTGTAAAATCTGAATTAAATGTTTTGTTGTGACTTCCAAATGTCTTTCATATTTATATATTATACCACTGCTGTGTGTAGAGAGGTTATACTGTCATGCTAAATAAATGAAGAAATGGTACATATTAAAGAGATCAGGAAGGTGCTCTATTCTTCTTGGAAAATGAACTACACCCAACTCATGTTATGGTGACTCTATCATATGTAAAGAATTCTAAGATTTTTAAAAATATTTCCAACTTTTTATTTTACTACCCAAGTAAGAGTAGTAATTTTTTTAAAAAGCTATCCTCTATCAGATTCTCTTCATAAAACAATTTTTTGCATCAAAATTGAAGAGATCATAGTTGTAGATAATAAAATGGAATAGATTTTGTTTTATAATTTTTTTAAAACCCTGATTATAGCATCCTTTTCTTTTGCTGAGGACAGATGAAAACTTTATCATAGTCCAGCAGGGGTGCTGTTTAGAAACCTAAGGAGATCTGATCTGTAATGTCCCTGCTGGTTCTGACATTCCAGGATTAAAAATAGGGATTTTTAGGATGTACTTTCTTTCTGAGTGTGCTGAGTGTGATACTCTACAAAATAGCCCACTATTAGGATCCCTAGAACAGCCCTTCTTGGGCACTATGAGCCCAGTGTTGGTCCTCTGCTAGGACTAACTCTCATTTTTCCAAATTTATCTCTCCCTCTCACCCTGCCTCCCACTCTTCCACATCATCCAACTGCCCCCCGACACACATACACACATTCACCATCCATCAGAATCACACAAGAAAATCAAGGACTTTTTTTTAATGGTTTCATGCTAGTTAGTGGCTTAATAAGTTACACCTTGATTTGCACATTTAAAACTCATGAAAACACTCTCCAGTCAAAGGACTGCATCTTTACTGGTCATTTCTCACAGAGTCAGGAAGTCTAAATTTTTTAAGCTCAGTAGGTAGTGCTAACTACCTAGAACTCATGTCTCTTTCTTCAGGAGAGAAGATGAAGCCAGCTGCTCTAAACACGTCCATACCCTCCGATTCTTTGGACTCTATCCTCAAAATACACTCACATCGAAAAGCTCTAAACTCTAGGACTTTGGGGAGGTGGGGACGCAGGAAGGGAAGTAGAGGCAGAAACCCTCTGGGATCCGGCAGAGGCAGAGCTGGTCCCTTTTCAAAAAGCAAGAGAGTGCCTAGTGCAGGTGCTGTGCCGCTTGTGCCTTAGCCACTGCCTGCAGTAACGGTTAACAGTAGGACGATAGACTTGGTCCCTTTGGAGATTCCCACTGAGAGTGACAAAACCTTGCTGGTGTGGGAGCTGGGCCCTGGACCCAGAGCGAAGGCCTTGCACGTCAGCCAGGGCAGGGTGGAGTGAGAGACGAAGAACCGTCTACCTCCGCCCAGAAATTTTCCAATGATCCCTCTTCTGTTCCAGTTTTGCAAGTGCCTGTTTCCCTTTTTAGTTTATCAAGGCATACACCTAATTTTGAATTATTTTTCCTAAAGGAGGCTATAGGAGCCTCTTGATTTCACTTAAAGCTCTTAGAGCACCAGTTTTTTGTTTGTTTGTTTTTGTTTTTTTTTTTAAAAGGCTTTTCATTGTTTCTAGGAGGTACAGTATTTTTAACCAGGCATCATGGGGTCCGGCCGCTTGTCACTGTGCATATACATACACAGAGATTTGTGTGGAAGAAAACAGCTTTTTGTTAACAGAATTCTCCATTGAGAAGGCTGGAAGCATTGCTGTTCTGAACCCTTCTTTTCCACAAGACACAGAACCTCCCTTTTTCCCCAAAAAATTGCTAATCAAAGCCACACCCAGAAGTTTCCCTTATTGCTTATCTGTCCGTTCGGAGCTTAGGCTGGCCACGCAAACAGGCCCCCATCCTCTCTGGGGTAGGCAGTCGTGGGTTTCAGAGTTGCTGTTGACTCGCAGCAGCCCTTTCTCGCTCTCAAGAGTCTGGGTTGCGCTGCCAGATCACTCCAGACGGTGGTGCAGGGGAAGCTCCTCCAGAGGATCTTCCCAGCTCATCGTGCTTCTCTGTGCTGCTCTCAGTGTCTGTGCATAGCTCTCAGGGCAAGGGAGAGGAAGCAGTCCAGGATCTACCTGCCACGCTGCACTGGGTCACAGAGTCCCAAAAGCTGGAGCCCGGCAAGGCACACATCCCAAGGTGGGACCCTGCCTCCGGGGAGCTGGCTTCCAGCTGCGTGCGGGGCCCACGTCCTCCAGTCCCACAAGTCCTCCCAAGCAAGAGCCCAAGAAACCAAGAAGCCAAAAGAGCTAGAGATCCAGAGCCAAGTGTGCGAGTTTCTGCCTGTCTTCTGTTTAAAAGTCGTCTCCCGCAATCCCAGGTGTGAGGGGTCATCAGGCTTTACCAAGGTGCCTCAGTGCCCACCATTTTTGTCAGCTCCCCACCGTCTTTGACCTTCTTCTGGGTCATTCTGGTTGCCATTTTGCTGCAAGGGGCAGAGGTTTCCCAGTGTCTGTTTGCCCAATGAGGGACACGGGAGGTGCACACCGCTCGGGCAGGTGCTGAAAGAGCTCTGCCCCCCACCCAGCTTTGTCACTGAGCAGCTCAGCTGCTGGCAGGTTCACACAACCATGTGGCCTTTGTTTATAGTTTGTTTCCAGGGTGTAAGAAGGCTGCCCCGTGATTTTGGTTTTGATTTCAATTTAGGTGCCCTCAGGTGCTTCCTGCAGCCAGCAGCTCTCTGCAACTTTCTTCCTGCTGAGGGGAGGGGCTGACCCTGGCAGACTGGAGTTCCCCTGGGCTGGGGGCTCCCTCACCTCCCAGGGATATCTAGCCAGGCCTACCCACCCCCACTCCTGTTACATTTTGTTATAATTGAGTATGCAAATAAACAAACTTTGGGATTGCAAAGTGACCCCATCTTAGCCAACAGAATTTGAAATTATCTTGTGTGATCTTTTTCCAGCGGTCTAGCCAATGGCGATTCCCTGGACCATAATTTTGCTACAATCAATCAGCCAAAGTCCTGCACAGTGGTTGATTAGCACATGAAAATTTAGAGCATGGGTTACCCATTTTACACTCCTTCTTATGGGTGGCGACCTCCTCCCCCAGGTGGCCATTAGTGTGAGAATCCTCACAAACCTTATGGATAAAGCTTACTCCCAACCTAGAAGATACCCTTCCTGGTGCCAAAGGCAACTGAGGGATGCCCCTCCTGGGTACCAAACCCAAATATGGAGGGGCCCTCTTGGTCTAAATGTACAAACCAAGATCATTGGATGACGGTCCTCTACCTAAACCAAATGCAAGTAAAATCTCCAAGTCCTCAACAGCACGCGTGGGAAGCCTTGGATCTGAGAGACTGTCCTGAGATCCTCAGGTGCCGCCAGGAAGACAACAGGAGCACAGGGGTTGCTCAGGAGCCAGATATGTTGGCTCCAGGATGGTGTCAGGAGATTAGGGGTCACTTCAAAGCCCCATGCTGGCGCCATGAAATGTCAACAGATGGTCATCGTTGCCAATTCAATCCCAACAAGAATCTCTAATCTGGGGTGTTGTGAAGAAGAAAACTTTATTCTTTGGTGCAAACAGCTCAATGATAACACCGCATAGCTGTAAAAACAGCATGGCCAGGAGGCTGCCCTGGGGCCAGGTCTCTCTTCGACTAGGCAGCTCCGCCTCTTTGATGGCTGGTTCTGCTCTGCCCCGTTGTGCTGGTCTGCTCTGCTCCATGGCAGTCTGCTCTCTCTCCACGCAGTCTGTTCTGCCGCTCTGCTCTGGTGAGAGGTCTTTGTATCTCACCCCCAGCCAGGGAAACGCTTCAGTCTTCGGTGGAAAATGTGCTCTAAGATTTTTTTTGATAGAGGTATTTTAAAAATATTAGCTGATGGAATCAAAGACTAAAATAAAAATCTTTATGAAGGGGCTCCTTCTCCATCTCATGATCCAATGTCTTTCCTTTACTGCCTAGGGTTTTCTTGACTTTTTGGCACATTCTGCTTCTATACTATAGTGGTAAGAGTACCCACATGAGAATCACGCAGTTTTGATCCTCAAGAGACCATATACATGATTTGAGTAGGTTATGCAATCTTTTTCAGTCTAGAACTCCCCACCAGGGGAATTGGGGTGATCATGCTTATCTCATAGTTTCATTATAACATGGGAGACTATTTAAAGCATGTGTTAATAGGTAGTTGGATTTATTATACTCAGTGCCTAAAATATTACTTTTGTTTAAAAGTGTTCATAGACTTGAAGTGTAGACCTGTAGGCATTCTGTAGTTCTATGTCCATATTGTAGTTTTGTTACTATATAGCTAAAACTATTTCTAGACTATTTTGTTTTTACAAGTACACTAATTTATAGATTACTTATAGGTTGCATCCAAACATACAGAGCAATACCAGTTATATGCCAAAAGCTTATTCAGTACATTCACACAGAAAATTTAATACAAGTTGTGGTTAGGTTTCTAGGATAGGATATATAAAACTACGTCATTCATAAAATAGCTCAATCATATTAATTTATTTATATGGGCCAAATCCCTTATCTCAAGAGCCATAGGTTATTCTGAGCATGAGTTCCTTTGAGGCTTAGCGAAACTCATGGACTTTCTGTGGACTTTATTATCTCTTTTAAAACTGAGCACCATTAAATCTACAGAGAAATTTTTAGGAGAGAATGGAGAAGAAAGAGAAAATTTCAACAACACACTGATAGAAGGAAATTTAGATGTCTCTAAACCTTTGAAGAAGGTTCTGAGCCAAAGAAGCATTAATTACAGAAGGAATTCTATTGTTCACCCCTGTTCATGTTCATAGCAGCATTGTTCATAATGGTCAAAAGGTGAAAGTTATGCAAACGTTCACTGATGAATGAATAATCAAAGTGTGGTACATATGTACAATGGAATATTATTAAACCTTCAAAAGCAAGGGCATTCTGACACATTTATAATATTGATTAACTTTGCAGATATGATATTAAGTGAAATAAGTCACTAAGAGACAACTATTGTATAACTCTACTTATATGAGGTACCTAGAGTATTCAAATTCATAAAGACCGAAAGCAGAAGGTGGGCTGTGGGAAGAGAGGTGGGGGAGTTGTTTCATGGGTACAGAGTTTCAGTTTTACAAGAAGAGTTCAGGAGATTGGTTGCACCGCGATGTGAATGTACTTAACACTACTGAACTGTAAATGAAAAAATGGTTAAGATGGTAAATTTTATGTTATGTGTATTTTACCACAGTTTTTTAAAAGTGACAGAAATGGACTATAATATTAAGAAAAACCTTAGATGTGAGAACAATGTTTTTCATTTTACTTTTAATATTAGCTCCTCTAGAATGCTAATGACATGTGTAATGCCATAGAGCAAGGCAAGAGCCAAATGACTTGACACCTCTGTTCAGAAGTGTCCTGGGGGATCATATAAACAGGTTTTTTATTTCAGTTGTTAGCACTCTTTGAGGCTCCTGGGAAATATTAAATATTCCCTTGGCTCAGTCATGGGATTTACTCTTTAAGTCTCTCCAGTGGGTAATTGTATTATTCAGCAAGCCCTCCAGCAGGCACTCAGTTTCAATCAGCTGTTGAGTGTTCTACTTTTCAATGTCCGTGGACAACCAGGAACCTCCAAGCATTTAAGAAAATATTCTAACTGAAAAGATAGTAGTAACATGAATAAGTAGGAAAAAAAGTATGGCATAGTGATAAGATAGAGGAAAGAAAATAGTTTTAAAAAGGAAAAAACTAACTTTAATATCATAAAGAGAGAAGGAAAGATATCACATCCTTGAAAATAGAATATTCAGAGAAAAAATCTTAGAATAATATAGAAAAGATAATTTCAAATTTTTTAAAAATTCAGAAAATAAGATTTAAAATATCTCACAGAAAGTAGGTCAAACAGAGAAATAGGTGGAAAATAGCAAGAGAATAAGATAACTGGAGGACACAGATATTTGAACTTCTAGGAAAATGGGTAAAGAAAAAATGAAAGGGAGGAAATAATTCAAGAAAGCTTCTGAGAACAGATGATATGAGTTGACAGATAAAAGGACCCACCAAGTGCCTAGCATAATATATAAGAAGTAGAGGAAAACTGCAGAAAACACTAGCTTCAAAAAGAGAAAATATCAAAGTGATTTTTATAAAAAAAGAGAAATTATTTTTAAAAATTAAAAGAGACTTCTCAACAGCAGCACTGGAAGACAGAAGATAATGGATTAACATCTTCAAAATTCCGAAAGAAGTTTATTGCCAAACTAAAATTTTATACCCAGAACAACTATCTATGAAGTGTTCAGATGCAATAGCAAGTTCTCAGAAAAGTTGTCCCCAATGTGTTCTAGTTAAAGAAGCTGAGGGTTTGCCACGTCATATCAAGGGATTAAAGAAACAAAGAAAACATGGAATCCAGGAAGCACGAGATTTCTGACAAGGGAGGAGGTGAGGGTCACCACCAAGATCATAGTGAAAGGGGATTTTAAGGCAACACGTTGCTGTAGGACCAAGAAAAACCCACCTAGACTGAAGCATGTTAGAGAGCTCTGAGAAAGACTTAGTCAAGAAGATAAAATTGATAGTATCTCTAAAGTGTTTGAACATACTGAGATTTAAATAACTAAAGGTGGTTAAATAAGGAATAAATACATAGAAAAGTTAGCAAACAAGAAAAATAAGACAATTGTTAATGTGAGTGAAAATAAAGCATATAGAACAGAAAAAATGATCACTGTATATTAAAATGCTCAGCTTTCAAGAGCATTTCTATCATCCTATGAATGTAAAATGATAAAGTAACATTTTGGGAAGTGTGTGTGTATGTGTGTGTGTGGTAGTGAGAAGGTAAAAAGGAGCTTATACCTATCTTCTATTTTTAACAGAGGACTAAAATAGAAAAATTAGAAAATAAATAAGAACATTATTTTGAGTTATGGAGATAAAATTATAATAATTAGATTAAAAATAAGAAGTTATCACCTTTGTGGAGTAGAAAATGGTGATAGTATATACATGACTTTTTTAAAGCATTTAAAACTATTTGTTTAAAACATGTACACCTGTGATAAAAAGTAATGATAGAATTTTTAAAAATATTAGTCCCTGGCCAAATAGCCCAGTTAGTTGTGAGTTCAACTCCCAGTAAGGGCACACACAAGAGTCAATCAATCAATGCATAAATAGATAAATAAGTGGGACAATAAATCTCTCTCTCTCTCTCTCTCTCTCTCACCCCACTTTCCACACACTCTCTCAAATCAATAAATAAAAATATTCGAATATATATATTAGAATATGCTATCAACCTCTGCCAAAATGACAGCCTCTTACAATAAATAGTATGTTCTTATTTTCCATTGTAGAAAACAAATGTCTCCACCAACTTCTAGAGCCAGTGGCCTCTTAACTGACTTCTAAATCCTCTGTCTCTCCTCTAGCAAATTTTCTTTATGTAAGAAGACAGGAAATAGTAAACGTCAGTAATTTAAAATAGAAGTAATATGATAACTTGTATGTACTGATGGTAACAACACAGTGCCAGCTGAAATTTCCTGGGAAATTTGAACACTCAAGAACATACATCACAGATCCTATCCATACAAATAGAAAATTTAATCAACACTCCTAATATTGTTAAATTTCCATGACAAACATTTCCATTCCATAGGAAGGGAGACAGGAAAAAGAAATAACAGCTAAGCCTTGAGCTGTGAACAGTAATCAGTTTTATGCCTCCATGAATCAATATTTACAAACATGGACAACTCAGAGCTAGGAGAAGTCTGAAAAGCCACCTAGGATAAAGCATTGCGAATTTTTAGCTCTGATGTATGGAAGAATTCTAAAACCCAGAGCAATTAGTTGACTGATCTGCATTGATTTTGTAAAATACTAATTTTAAAATAAAACACACTTATTATCTTATAGATAGCGGGTCTTTCATACAGAAATACAATTTACACAGCAAATAGGAAAGCACAAGCAAGTTTTCACTTCGGCTCCTGGCCTCCCAGAACCCAACTGTAAGAAGAGGGAGAATTGCTAGATAAAGGGGAAGGAATAGATCTTCAGCCAGTTTTAGTGCAACCCAAGAGAGAAGAAGGAGGTGGTGGTAGAGGGAGGCAAGCCAGATTTCCCCAACAAGTATAGGTTCTCCAAGCACCTGGTTATTTTTATGTGGCCAGGAGAAAGACAGAACTTTCCTGGAGGGCAGGGCAGCAGGAGCAGTAGCATGAGCCTCCCAGTCCCTGTGAGCTGGCTCCCGGCCCCTCTTACAGACTCACCAGGCCATCCTCCTGCTTCCCACTTGCTGCGCCCGGCCACGGAGAGGCGGACCAGGTTTTAGGAAAGGGCTATCCAACAACATAAAGGGAGGCCGGACAATTAAGGTCTGGAGCACTCCGTGCAAAAATAACTAATTCTTTAAAACAACATATGTAAAATCAACCACAACACTTACATTTTAAACATACATCAGACCTAAAAATTCACAACGCTCTATTGTGAAGTTTCATCAGTTAACTTTGTACCTCAACTTCAAGTCTCAGAATTGGTCTGGTAGCCAAAGAGTGTTTTCTTACAAAGTGGTTTTGGCGTGGGAGAACATGTGACCCCTACTGCTTGTGTTCTAGAAACTCCACTCCAAGACATTGCCTGAAGTCAGTAAAGTCAGGATTCAAATCCACCCTTTCTGATTACAGATTATTTTCCCTTTCCACTGGATCAGTTGATGTGTTCTTTACAGAAATATGTGTGCATGGGCCAGGAGGGTGAAACACAGACCCAATTCCCGGGGATGGTAGAGCCTCCATCTGTCCTATCAGTTTTGCAATTTATCACAGACTCCTAGCATTCAGCTCCACCTGTTTCTATCCTTTCGGACAAGGTGTTTCCTTCATTGATTCACATGTCTTTTAACTCCAACCTGTTTCTCCAGCCACAGCTTCTACCTCTCACTGCCTCCCCTGTCCCCCAGGCGTAGAGAACCAATGGCTCCTGCATTCCATGGCCTCTGTTCTTCTCTCTGCCTCAGGTACTTTTGTGTCCCCTTCCATGTCTGGCCACCCCCAATCACATTCAAGATATGGTGGATTACCTCTGGAAGCCTTCCTTTCTCAACCGATTCCACCCATCCCCTACGTCCCTCCAAGTCCACTCTGGCTAAAGATACCTTTTTCTCTGTTTCCATAGAATCCAGTCTACCTCCATTATCTCATATTATTCAATGAGTATAACCTCCTTGAGGGCAAAGAATAGATCATCTTTCAACATTAGACAGAATGAGTGTCAGGCCTTGAGGTCACAAACCAGGACCCATAATCTGTGCTGAGCTCACAAAAGTGTTCCTGTTCGACTTGCCTGGATGTACAATTTGACACTGAAGTTCCTGCATGGCGACAACCCAGAGCCACAGGCAGCGTTAGTGGTCTCCAGCCCACCGCAGCCCGCACACTCTCCATCGCTCCAACCCTTACTGCCAGCTGCCGTTTCTTTGACTTGCCCGCCATCGTTTCTGGGTAGAAGATTTCCTGGCCACTAGGGGCATTCGACCTGAATCCATGTTAAATGAGCAAGAAATGTTTTTGAAATGAATAAAGACATTTATAGACTAGAATAAGTGACAGCAAAAGAGGGCTTTTAAGAGAGGAGAGAATTTGTGCCTTTGATGGGAAGAGGGTGGGGTAAGCTGAATTTTTAAAATTCAAGATATTGTACCACAAACCAGAGTCAATTATTTTCATGATGTTAAATGTCTCCCAATGGCTCTCTACTGTTTTCCAAGGCCAAGATAGTCACTGTGTCCACATGCGCCACTCCATACCCATCTCAAACCTGTTCCTTGAATGTGTACTAACTAGGCTTATCCTGTTGATGGAATCATAACTTTAACTCACAGGTGCCAAAGTTATGTTTTCAGTTCATACAAAGCAAATACCAGATACATCCAAACCAGGGGCTCTCATCAGATTTAATAATAATCTTCTCATCAGACCCTTAATTGTATTAGTTCACTGACTCTATGATTGCTGTTTCACATCTCTTCCCATCCTCTCCATAAAGCAAATTATTTCCTGAAGTCATTTTGTCAGCGTGTGAGTCAGGAAGCCACTTTGCATTATAACGATTTAAACTTATGAATTGTTTCTTTCTGGAATCTTCCATTTACTATTTTCAGACCTCAGTTAACTGCAAGTAACTGAAACTGCAAAAGGGGGAAACCGTGGATAAGGGGAGACTACTGTACACATTTGAGAGGCTATGAGAAAATTGCCCTTCTTAAATGGAAAAGGTATATGTAGATGCTTTGTTGTAATCAGGCAGTAATAAACCACCTTTGACTTCACTGACCATTATGTTTCTAGGTGACAAGGCTGCACTCCTTGAATGTCCAGAAGTAGGGGCTCTTTATAAGAAGGAGGGAAGCTGTCATTCGGCTCTGCTAGACCTTGGAGGGAGTCCTGTGATTTGGCTCCACAGCCCAGGGTGTCTTTTTCGCCCAGGGTATAATGAATGGAAAGCTACAAACATGATATACTGATACATGTATTCCTGTTACTAGTTAATTATTAATGTAAGTGTTGTCCTCGGATGTCTCTCCTGAGCCCTGTGCATAGTAGTTGCTCAAGAGACAGTTGTTTAATTTCCTGAATGGGACGGCGGCACCCCAGCAGGAGTGCGGCTGCAGTGCCACCTCATGAGAGGCACCCTCTGACTGGCCTGCACCCCGGCCAGCAGAATCCTGAGTGCCAGTCTCTCTAGCCGTGCGTAGACTGGAGTACACCAACAGCAACAGGAAGCTGAGAACGACCGGCCCTCTGCATGGAACGAGACTGGTGGGCAGTTTTCTGTGTAGTGAACTAAATTATAG
The DNA here is from genome assembly GCA_028533065.1 of Trachops cirrhosus. Lineage (NCBI taxonomy): Eukaryota > Metazoa > Chordata > Mammalia > Chiroptera > Phyllostomidae > Trachops > Trachops cirrhosus. Next base: position 92,861,610 of record CM052544.1, read on the forward strand.
AGGGGGATTAAGTACTTAGACAGACACATATGTGTACAAATACAACAACTAGAGGTAATTAAAACCTACATGTCCTTTTTTCCTTGTCCCCATCTATTTATCCATCTGTTATCCACATACAAATTACAAATGCTAGACAGGCAGTGGTTTTCTTAGTTAGATTTTTATCCTTCCCATGACAAAGTGCCACACACTGGGTGGCTTAGACAATAGAAATTAATTTCCTCACAGTTCTAGAAGCTAGAAGTTCCAAGATCAAACTGTCGGCAGGGTTGATTCCCTCTCTAGGTTGTAAGGGAGAATCTATTTCATATCTCTCCCCATCCCATTCTGCTGGTTTGCATGCAATATTTGGCATTACCTAGCTTGTGGATAACATCACCTTCATCTCTGCCTTCCTCATCACTTGGCATTCTACTTATGGGCATCCGTCTCTGGGTCCAAATTTCCCCTTTTTAAATAAGGACACCGGTTACTGAATGAGGGGCTCACCCTACTCCAGTATGGCCTCATCCTAATTACACTTGCAGTGACTCTATTTCCATATAAGACCACATTCTGAGGTCTGGAGGTTAGGACTGAAACATATGGGTTTTTTTTTTTGCGGGATCGGGGGTTGCTTTGGAAGGTGTACAATTCAACCCATAATGTCAGGGATGCTTAAGAAAAGTGTCTGTGTCCTATGCTTCCCAGATCCCATCCTGCCCCAGGACATCACTAGTTTGTGTCAGGTGTCAGGGACCTTATTGCACATTGGGAGATTTTACCAAAACGAGGTTTTGGGTTCTCTTTAGTTTTGCAATTTATGGGCTTGTCCCAATTAAAAGTAAATTTTACCCTATTTCACGTTCTTCCCTAACAGGCAGGCTAGCTAGAGGTAATGGAAGTTTATTTTACATTAGTCATTTAGGTAATAATCAATAACATTTATTAAGCTCACATTGAGTCAGTTAATCAGTAAACAGCAGAATCTCAGTTATCTTGAACCCGTGGGGGCTAAATCAATCTAGGGAGCTGAATTTATGGATGGCTGAACCTTGTCGCTTTCAGCTGTAAAACTTAAATAAATCAGTAAATAAATAACCCTTGGATAGGATTTTTCCTTACTAAAATCCATGTTTTGCTTCTTACCTTAAAAGCTATTTACCTTTAAATTCTGTTGGAAATATGTTCATCAGTATGGAAATAAATTACTGTTCTGAATTTTATCACAGCTATTACCCCAAATTCCATAGAAAAATGGATGACTATTTGTTTCTACACTACATCACCCCAAATTACTCTTTGAAATCTTGTAGTAGCTTCTGGTTTTCTTTCTGTCCTTGCTGTGGATGTTGGGTCTTTGTACATAGCTCTAGTAATGCTCTTGTTCCATACCTATTTCTAATAACCCTTTTACAGCTTTTAATCTACTGTGGAAACCAGGTCCTGTTAGATTTCTGTGTAAAGTAAGCATAGGATTAGGCACGATGGGAAACATGTGTGAATTTTGATGTTTGCACACTATGATACCAGGGAGAGAAGCCAGTAGGAACAACAGCAGGAATGAGAAAAGGCGTGGAGAGTGCTGGGAGTTGTAGAGTGTCAAGTCTGAGGCATTTGCTATGAGAGCCAGTCAGGGGGAGCCCTGTGTCTCCTCTGCCCCCCCTCAGGAATTGAACTCTATCTTAAGTAATAGATGTTTAACCAGAAAAGAGCTGGTAAGATTTGAGGTTGGGCAAATCTCCCTTTTGGCTGTCTGAAGGATCTATTTGAGAGACACAAGAATGGGAAATAGATTAAGCTGGGTCGAAAAGTGAATGAGAGATGAGGAAGTAGAAACGAGAAAGTAGTGACAGTGATTTCAAGAAGTTTGGATTATAAGCAGAGGCGTCAAATTATATGAGCAAAGGAGGACAGAGGTTTGGAGGGTTTTGCTTTTTAGAATGGAAATGTATTTCTCTCCTTACCTGCTGACAGAAAGCTTGAAGAGAAGAAGAAGAGAGGGGATGAGTTTGAACAAGGTCCTGGAAGAGGCTGGAGGTTTGGAGTGCAGGTCATGGGTGGAGGCAAAGGCCCAGACAGGAGGGTTGGTCTGGGAGAGGAAGAGAGGCCCCTCTTTTGGACTGGTGCCAGAGTCCCCCTGGATGAATTGTCAGCTCTCTGAGGGCAGAGACACTGATCTTAGTGGATGGTGCACACGGCCTCTCCTGTTGATGAGTGAGTGAGTAAAAGAGTGGGACCAGGGTAAACAGTGCAGGTAGGGCCGAGTGAAAATGGAAGAGGATCACCAGCCTCAGTTTCCTTAATGAAGTATGTGGGTCCTATCAGCCAAGGGCATTTGTATCCATTAATTTTGTTCAACATCCCTCATGTCTCCAATGGAAGCATCAAAAACTTTCTTTACCCTAGGACTCCACACTTTCACTGCTGCCTTCAGCTCCTTCTTATCTCTTAACCAGGTTTTCGTTACTGTGGTAACAAGTGGGTCCTTCTCCAGAGTGTGGACTGGGAGGCCCATCCCTGGGGACCAGCTGAGACTGCCCTGGATAGGGGCTGCTCAGGAAATCCTAAACAACCCCACCCCACTTAAATGACTTTTAGATCATGTAAACTCCAAGATAAAAGCAACATTAGCATGTCTCCAATGCTCAGAACTTGCCTTGATACCCATTAAACCTCCCCACCAAGCAGCAAGCTTCTCACAAATATGAGGCCTGGACTGTGTGCTCCTTGGTGGTGAGGCCTGAGTCATATTTACTTGTACATACTCCATGCTCAAAATAATGCTGGGCATAATACAGTTGAATCAATCAGTAATGGAATGAGTAATAAACACTACTTATTAAAAATGATACCTCCTCCAATGATTGCCTGACCAGCTGGAATGTTCCTACCTGCTTCTGGCCTGCCCAAGGCTCCTCTCCCTACTATTTCTTAGATTTCAACCCCAAGCCTCTGATTCTTAACTTTGTCTACACTTTGGTATCACCTGGTGATTTAAAAACATGGATGTGTTGGTCCCGCTTCTGGAGCTTTGGATTTGATGACTCTGGGCCTTTAAAACAACCCAGGGGACCCTATTGTGCATCCAGAGTTGAGACTAATGGTTTCCTCACATCGACTGAGCGACATTGCTCCAGACCTGAGAAGCCTGTTTCAGCACCTGCATCCCAGGAGCCACCTGCTCTTCACCTCTGTGGTCCTCAGCACCCGCCATTCTGGCCCAGGAGCAGGCCGAAGGCAAGCTGCCCAGGTGTGCATTAGTGACATTCACCTACAGCAACAGGTTCACCGCGTCCATTCCCATTGTCTAAATATTGCTTCCAAGTCACAGCATACAGGGCATATGCTGTGAAGCCACAGAAAGCAGGGAGCTGTTCTTTTTTGGGAGGGGGCAGGGGTACATTAAAATGTACATATTTAGCTTTCCCATTCTGTTTATACAATTTATTAAGTGAATTTTAAAATTAATTCTTCAATAATTTGATTTACATGGGATAAAATAAAGTTTTTTTAAAAAAATACAATTTTTATTCTAAAAAGCCACGTGCTGTTCTTTGAACAGGGAGCTGCTCTTCCCCATGGCCTCTGCTGAGTGGAAAGTGCCATCCACTTATCTCATGTTTAGACTGCTCCTATCTGGTCACCCCCACACACCCCTGTCAGCACCTTTGAAGCTGATGCTACATGGACGCGTTCTGTAAATTATGTTTAAAATCAGTAATCCCCAGGATGAAAGCACATTTCTCCTGAGGACATCGATATTTAGATTGTGCTTCTGGCTTGCTGTCACAAAGAGAAATGGTTAGTTAAGATTGATCACAAATGACTTAGTTGGATTTATAAAAAGCATGCCCTTGTTAGCTGCAGCACGGCTGCCACCTGCTGGACAT
>CM052544.1:92865584-92911065 GCA_028533065.1 Trachops cirrhosus
CCTCCTCCCTCTCCCTCTCCCTCTCCCCTCCCCCTCCCCGTCCCTCCCTCTCTGCCAATTGTACTTTCCTGTCTGTTAAGCAGGCCTCAGCATCCTCTATTAGGCCAGGGGCTCCTGGGGAGCCATGTTTGATTATTAAAAGCAGTATCAATATCATAGCAAGTGACCTATTTAGTGAATTCCTGCCTTTATCCTCTAAGTCATTTCTATAATAGATATTACCTTCATTTTCATGTTTCATAGTTGTTACCAATGATTGCTTATCAGTAGAGGCTAGCATCACCATTCTCCAATAGGAAGAATAATCTATAAGGGAACATACACTTAAGGAGATATGTGAACTTTATAAGCTACTTTTTTCCCCCGTAAAGCACTATTATAGGGCCCTCTGACCTCTCACTTTATAATATTGAATAATTTAAATAGTTTAGATCATTGGTTTGGATTGGAGATAGTAAAAGATTTTTTTTTTTTTTGCCTAAAAGCAAAGTATCCCTGGATATACAAAAGGCATCTGCTATTTTATGTCATTTGGCAGATTTGGGGAAAGTAAATGGAACTTCAAATGCTTAGACTTCACTGAATGTTCCTAATCACCCAGATAACAGCATGTCCAAATTTTATTGAATCTGAACACGTAAGGGAAAATAATTTGCCTCTATTCATTCAGCACTGCTAAGTACAATTTCCCTACAACTACTGCCATGTAACATCCATCTTCAACAGCTTCTGATACCAATTCTGTTATGCCTTATATTTTGAACATAGGACTGCATAATTACTGTGATCATATTTATAATTTTCCTACTGGTAATCTGCACTTTGGTCAGCACATGGCTCCTTTCCTGGGCAATGACAGACCAACCAGTTACAGTCATGCCTCGGTACTCATAGACTTCAGAACTCCTCAAACCCTGTACTTACTGCATTTTGATGAAAAGAAAAGCTTTCAGCACTATGCACTTGCTCGGGACTCATCACACTTGCTAGAACTTGTGTGAGTCACAACACCACTCGGCAACAGAAAGTGCTTTATTGTTTTGTGCTTGTTTTGGCACTCATCGCTAGTTCCCAAATGATTTAAAGATGAGTGCCGAGATCAGTGCTGCCCGATAGAACTTTCTGCCATGGTGGTAATATCATATCTCTGCTACCCGGTAGTAGCCGCTAGCCACATGCATCGTGCTGGCGCTGCTAGAACTGTTGTATGTGGTGCTACTAGAAAATCTAGTGCTACTGAGGAACTGAATTCTAACCTTTATTAACTTTGAATTACTTTTAGCTGCGTGCGGCAGTAGTTGCTGTACTGGAGGACACAGTTGTGTATGGTACAAATGACTCAGCCGACAGATCAGAATATTTCCCTTCATATCAAACTGAGTGATGTGGCCTTGTGGGTGAAAGCTCGTTCAGCTACTTTAAGTGCATTTGTTCAGAGAAGGCTGTCTCAGAGTTAAATTTTTAATAAGAGGTCATGGTCTCCTTCCAGATCAAACTATTTGTCAGATTCCCTGTAATCATTCTGGTTCTTTCTAAAGCTCCCCACCCCAGCGGAACTCCACCTTCAACCCAACTCATGGGTTCCTACTCCTCCTTTTTATTGATGATTCTTTAAGATTTTATTTTTAGGGAGGGAAGGGGAGAGAGAAAGAGAGGGAGAGAAACGTCAATGTGTGGTTGCCTCTTGTGCGCCCCCCACTGGGGACCTGGCCTGCAACTCAGGCATGTGCCCTGACTGGGAACCAAACTGGTGACCCTTTGACTTGCAGGCTGGCACTCGATCCACTGAGCCACGCCAGCTATGGCTCTTTTTTTGTTTTTCATGAGCTTCTTGTTCATTTGCTTCTTCTGACCACTGCCTTTTGCATTCTATATATACTCCCTGAGTTCCCCCTTTCACGTCATGGTTTTGCTGATTTCCTACTATGTACCAGCAGACCTGACCTTGGCTATGCCCCTCCAGCATATATCCAATTCCTTAATGGATATCACCACCTAGGGAGCTCCAACATAAAATAGCCAAATCTAAACTAAAGCTTCTCTAAGCCTGCTCCTCCTATAAGCTATATGTTTCCATTATAGCTTCTCAGTCACCATGCCACATCCTGAGCTTCACCATTTCAACATTTTTCCTTCACCCTCCCCCAAAAATCTATCACCATGTTCTACTACTTTCAGCTTCTGGTAGTTCTCAAATCCTTCTTCCTTCTCTGTCTTTCTTCCTTCTTTGTCCTTATTCTATAATAATTATAACTATGTTTCACTGTTCTGACCCTAATGGTCTTTCAGGATATCAAGGACTTCAGACACTTTTAAGGGAAAAGAAGCTTCAGTGCTTGGTTGGTAGGAGACAGCATGGATCCAACCTTGGCTGTGCTGAACAGGAGAGTTCCTGCTTGGACAGAGCTCCGGTGAAATCTCCTGCCCAACACGTTCATTGTGTCATGTAGAGATGCAGAGAGATACTCCCATGGTCTTTGAGTAGAATACTTGCTAATCAAAGGTTCATATCACAAAGGAGCCACATGATGGGCAATTACCTCTAATGCTTTAGGCAGGGGCCCAATTTTTATTTTGTAGACACGTTTTCATGTGACTAGAGGGATGAGGTAAATGACAGAGGTGCCTGTGTGTCCACACACAGGCAAAGGTTGGAACACAGAATTTTGTGTCTTTGTCACAAAAGACATCTTCCTCTCAATGGCTCACCTTATATTTGGTGCTTGTTTGGATACTCATTACCATCGAAACGAAAAGGAAGAAGAAAAGCAAGTAAATATTTCCTCAAGGCATTGTCTAAGGTTAGAAAACACATTTTGAAGAAGGCTAACTAGAAAGCTTGGAAGAGCAGAGTCATTGTTCCAGGCAGACACACACTGCCCCCTGGTGGCGGCACGGTGGGAAATGGCACAAGCGCTGCCGGGCTCATGGTTCGTTAGCATCAGAAGTCCACAGGAAACTGAGACGTCTCTCCAGGCTACCATTTAAATTAAATTATAGTCTGTAAGATTCATGTTTGTAGTGTGTGTCCCAGTACAAGTAATTTTCTTGCCATCTCTGGTTGCAAAATACATAGGCCAGTTCTCAACTGCAGTGTTTCAGAGAGTATTACTGCACACCTGAGCCAAGTTCTGGGTCCCAGCACAGCAAATGGAGAGGGAAAGGGTTGGGAATGGCTTGTCTTCCTCACAGCTGTGTGTGCTTGCTTAAAATAAATATTAGTATAACAACCAAAACATATTTATAAACTCATCCTGATCACGTCAACGATAAGATTATTTTTTAATTGGAGCACTAAAATTCAGCATATTTTTATAATGCCATCTAAATTTATAGAAAAAATATTTTAAATGTGATCACCCTTCATCCATGGTCAGTTTTTTACGTCATATAAGCAATTATTTCATGCCTTCTGATTTCTACAAAATATATATTTTATAGCTCCATAGTATTCATTTAAAAAACTTGTACATGAATGACCTGCTTTCATCGTGCCTGCCGCCACCTGCCTCCAGCCACAACACCTTCTTTGTCTCTGAAAGGGGACGTCACCTGCAGTCACCTCCAGATAGCTTCCAGATCGGAATTACTGACTCGAATTCCAGAGCCATTCCACTTGAGTGTTTTCTCCCAGGATGTGACATGGTATGTCACAACATGTCTTGTGATTTTCTTTGGATGTGGAATTTCTCCCAGGCCAACTGCTACTAAATCAAATCACACTTTATCTGTCAGTACAGTGCTTGGCATACTGTGAATAATCATTACTGGTATCAAAAACACTATGAATCCAAATGAGTTACACACTGTGTCCGTATTGCCCTGGCTGGTGTGACTCAGTGGATTGAATGCCAACCTGTGAACCAAAGGGTGGCTGGTGCAATTCCCAATCAGGACACATGCTTAGATTGCAGACCAGGTCCCCAGTAGGGGGCGTAAGAGAGGCAACCACACATTGATGTTTTTCTCCTTCTCTTTCCCCCTCCTTTCCTCTCTCTCTAAAAACACATAAATAAAATCTTTTTAAAAAAGAAGGAAATTTTACCTTTTGCCACAGCATGGATGGACCTGGAGATTATTATGCTAAGTGAAATAAGCCAGTCAGAGAAAGACAAATACCATATGATCTCACTTATATGTGGAAGCTAATGAACAAAATAAACTGACAAACAAAATAGAAACAGAGACATGGACATATGGAACAGACTGACAACTGTCAGAGGGAAAAGGGGGGACTGAATGAAAGATGGTGAGGGTTTAACCAAAAATGTATACGAGTACATATGCATAACTTATAGACACAGATGATAATGTGGTGATGGCCGTGGGCAGGGAGGGGTTGGGGGCTAGGTAGAGGTGGGCAAAGGAAGGGATATGGGGACATCTGTAATAGTGTCCACAATAAAAAAAAATAGCAATGTAACTGCCTTACAATACAGTGATCCACTTCTACCAATATATATCGAAGAACCCCAAAACACTAATTTGAAAGAATATGTGTACCCCTATCTATGTTCATTGCAGCATTATTTACAAGACCCAAGATATGGAAGCAAGACAAGTGCCCATCAATAGACAAGTGGATAAAGAATTTGTTGTACATATAAACAAAGTAGTATTACTTGGCCATAAAAAAAGAATAAAATCTACCCTGGCTGGTGTGGCTCAGTGGATTGAGTGCCAGACTGCGAAGCAAAGGGTTACAGGTTCAATTCCCAGTCAGGGCACATACCTGGGTTGCAGGCCAGGTCTCCAGTAGGGGACACATGAGAAGCAACCACATGGTGATGTTTTTCTCTATCTCTTTCTCTCTCCCTTCCCCTCTCTCTAAAAATAAATAAATAAAACCTTTTTAAAAAAAGAATAAAATCTTACCATTTGTGACATGGATGGACCTACAGGGTATTATGCAAAGTGAAATAAGCCAGACAGAGAAAGACATCATATGATTTAACTTATAGGTAGAATCTAATGAACAAAATAAACACACAAAAAAATAGAAACAGAATTACAAATACCCAAAATAGATTGATGGATGCCAGAGGGAAGGGGGCACAGGGGCAGGGTGAAATGGATGAAGAGATTAAGTACAAATTGATAGTTATAGAATAGTCATATGGATATGAAGTAAAGCCTAAGGAATATAATCTACAATACTGTAATGACTATATGTTTGGTGCCAAGTGGGTACTGGAAATATCGAGGGGGACACTTTGTAAATTATGTGATTGTCTAACCCACTAGGCTGTACACCTGAAACCAATACAAAATAATGTTGAATGCAAACTGTAATTGAAAAATAGAATTTTAAAAATGGCTGTCCTTATTTTAAAAGGGAGAAAGTTATTTGGAACTTGACTAGTTAAGGACAAAAAATAAATTACAAATACTTCCAACACAAAATTTGAATCCACTGTATTTTTATACCCTAGTGAGTTTATTTAATGGCTGAAGTTCTCGGTGTCTATTTGCGTATTTCTAGATATATGTTGTAAATGTGAAATGATTTTCTACCTCCAAATGGTATTGTTGAAATTAATTTAAAGGCGAGCACTTTCAAAAATTGAATGCTCTAAAATTCTCAGAAATATAGAAACTAACTCAAATGCTTTTCAAGTTTACATAATCTAAGATATATATTTAGTAAATAAAAGTTTAAGTTGTTTATGTGGAACAGATATATCTTTTAAATTACTGATAATTATATTTTATATTTATATTTTACTAGGGCTTTATAAAAACAAATCCATGTTAACAATAGACTTTGATGTCTATAAAATGTGTTTCTAGAAGTTATAAAATATTTTCATATATTTGCCAAGCTAAAGAATGCTGATGGATTACCTCTTAGTTTTCAGAAAGTGAGGTTTTAAGGGTTAAAATCTCAATAAATGAAAGAATAAATTTGTCATGTTCCAGAAGGGCCCCTGGAACACCTCAAGAAGATTTGTTGTTTCTCCTTACAAAAGAGAAATCTTAAACTAATCAGGCTTGTTTTTTCATGTTGGATTGTATGAGACACATTGTAAAATAAGTGGTAGTTTTATACAGGTAAACTATGATTGTAAATTACATGAACTAGCCAGAGGTATGGGAAACCCAAGATATTTACTTGGTTCTTCCTAATTCCCCCTTTTTCTCAGTTTTTACTCTCTTTATGCATCATAGTGCATTTAAACTGAACATAAGTTAGATAAAGGAACTTATGAGCTGATGTTATTGATAGGAAACATCTTACATATTGCCAAGGTTTGATAAAGTCGCTTCAGAAAAATGCCAGATAGGTAGCCACTTCCTTTCACAGCAAGCTCCCAGGGGATTAAGACTCTAGCGTTCACTGACTGCCACCAAATTTAGTTTTTCTCAGGGGAAGGACATCACTAAGACATTCTCCAACCTCATTGGAAGTGACCTTATCAGGCACCTGACCACAAAGGAACATCTACCCTGGTCTCTGAAACTCACCTTCACATGCAACAGACACCAAAGTCTACTCTAAGTGAGAAGATGCTAACATCAGAGGCAGGCAGGTACCCCAAGGCATTGATAAGGCCTGTGTACTTATGGATTGATATTGAACTCAGAATCCATTGTTTATTGTCTTCGTCTGTCTGTTAGTGATATTTGTGGAAGACACTAAGCCTAACAAGCTCAGGGGAGACCTGAATGACAGACCTTACAAACTCAGATGCTAAAAGTGACCACATGGGATGGTTTTAACATAAATATTCATAACCCGAAGCAGGTCATGGTGGGCCATCATGTCCTATGCCTGTAGCTTCCTTGACAAAGGTCAATCTTCGCCTTAAGTGAGACTGCCTATTGTGTTTTTGCAGCTAAGATGACATACCTTTGAAACATCAGAGTCGTCTTTTCCAGACCGCTCAACGCACCACTGCCAGGGTGGGAGCAGGAGACCACCAAGCCCCTCACTGTTACTTTGTTGCCCACATACCATCTCTATGGGCTGTGCATGTTTATCATCCGTGTCTACCAAAGTACAAGAAGTATGTGTCTCTCCATTTTGTTTTTTATTCCATCCCAGAGATTTCCCTGCTTTGCTTTCTCCTGCCCCCTTAATCAGCCACCATGGATTTCATGTAACCCTCCTTGTTTTCTAATGCTCAAAATAAGCTGCAAAACTGGCATTGTCAGGCGCCTTTTCTCAATCTGTTGAGATGCTGCTTCCCAGCTATTGTCAATTTGGCTCCAATAAACTCATAAAAATTCTCTGTATGTTTGAACATTCCTTATATCAACATACTAGTCATAATAATAGTTATACATATTCTTTGGGTTATTCTATATAGTCCAATGTTATGATTACCAAACATGTCTAAGACAACTGTTGACTGTTGCATTCAGCAACCGTGAGAACAAATGCCGGAGACTTTTCAGGGTTTCAAAGATGTTACTTTATTGGCCAAGTTTAACCTGCGCAGGGGCGAGCTCTCAGGGTGTCCAGAGACACGGTACCCGCAAGGGCTGTAGACGAGAGTCGCGCTGAGCGCTTACAGCTAAGTCCTTATATAGGGGCGGGCAAGCAAGCGTTACACAGAAGCAGACGTGGCAGTTAGCTATTCGCTTACAAAGACCGGGCGCGGGAACAGGGTTGGGCATTGGCTCAACAGAGGTAGCTTTTCAAACCAAACATGTTAGGTTGCATCTGTTTTACAATCCTTTGTTCTTGCACAAGGCAGGAGGGCAAGATGTTCGTTCAGTAACCTCCTGTACCCTGGGACCTAACCAGTTCCTGTTTTCTCATGGTCTAAGTTTTCCTTGCTCCTTACATTGACATTTTTATGACTTATGTAAATGTTATACTAGATGTAAAATACAGAAAAAATGAGACAGCAGGCAAAACTGAGATCATGATCTTTTACAGAATGGAAATCATCGAAAGTGTGTTTTCTCACTGAAGGCCATAAGACCTGACTGGCCTCTATTGACCTGATCTTCCCTTTTTAGGGAAATTCAGCCTTAACTACCATCCTGTGGTTATACGATTTCCACATCCCCAATGGCCCACTGTCTCAACATGCTAACCTTTGGTTATTGTCACCAATTCATTGCCAACAGGGATTCCTAACTTGAGGTGTGGTGAAGAAGAAAACTTTGTTCAGTGCAAACAGCTCAGTTATGAAGCAGCAGAGCCATGGGGAGGCCCTGGGGCAGGGAGGCCCTGGGGCAGGGAGGCCCTGGGGCAAGGCAGCCCTAGGGCAAGGCCGCTCTCCGAATATACGGCTCTGCTCCGCTCTGGGCTGCTCCACCTGCTGCAGTCCACTGTGCTCTGCCCTGTCTTGGGCATCTGCTCTGGTGAGATGTCTTCAGGGCTTTAACTCTCCTTGGGGAAATGCAGTCTGCAGTGGAAAAGAAAAGTGCTTTCCTAGAGCTGGAAGAGAGCTAACTTACATAGAGTCCTTGACCTTGGTCCCTGATTGGTCCATCCTTATTCAAATGAGGATGCCAAATCCTCACAGTTTGGTCCAAAAAAAAAAACAACACTCTTCTACTGGTCAGAATGGAGCTGCTCTGATTGGTCAGTGACTATGCTGATGGAGATATAGCTGTGCAGCTCCATTTGGACAGGAAGGTGTCAATCCTATTAGTTGAAATAGGATTCTAGGAACGCCTTTATAAGTACCGGTTCACAGGGCACACGAAATACAGGAAAGCAGTTCAGTGCAGGTTTTCCTGGAAGTGCAGTTTGTGTGAGAGGCCCTTGTGTTGAGATGGCTGTTAAGATCTATTTTTAAAATTTGATAACAGTTGGCCACAGGTGCTCTTCTTAGTAGGTATCTCTATTGTTGTGGTGTCCACAGGGAGTAAAGGCAGGGGGTATTTATGAGAAAAGTGAGGGAAACAATTACATGAATAGAAGGAAGGAGTTTCTATAACTGTGTATTAGCTAATATAGTGATGCTAATTCTAAATAGTGTGTTTAATTTTTAACTTGGCTTCTTGTCATCTTTGCAAACAATTGTTTGGATACAATGCTGCTTTATGCCCAGTCCAAAGGTTATTCTGCCCAGTTTGAACATTCCAAAGGTTTGAGAAGTAAGTCCTGCAAGGCAGTTTCCCTGGGATAGCAGCTCAAACTCCATTAAAACATTTTTTTTAATTTATTGATTTTTGAGAGAGGAAGGGAAATATCAATTTCATTGTTCCACTTATTTATGCATTGATTAGTTTATTCTTTTTTTAAAAAAAGATTTTATTTATTTTTTAGAGAGGGGAAGGGAGAGAGATGGAAAGGGTGAGAAAAATCAATGTGTGGTTGCCTCTCATGTGCCCCCTACTGGGGGCTGGGCCAGCAACCCAGGCATGAGCCTTAGACTGGGAATTGAACCAGCAACCCTCAGATTTGTAGGCCAGCACTCAACCACTGAGCCACACCAGCCAGGTTGGTTAGTTGTTTCTTGTACGGGTCCTGACCAGGGATCAAACCCACAATCTTGGCTTATCCTGACAGTGGCCTAACCAACTATCATACCTGGTCAGGGCTCAAACTCCACTGCAGAGTGCCTCTGTTTATATTATTTTTTCACAACTTTAAAACAACGAACAACTTATTATCTACTGTTTGATTCAACCCAAACTTTCCTACTTACAGCTGTCAACAGTTTTAATGCGCTTGATTTTTCTTTTACACCTTTTCAATAGCTCTACTTAGCAATAGGACCAAAAGAGAATTAAAAGGGCAATGGGACAAAACACGAATTTCCAAGATGGTTCTCGCTATGTCATCTCTGAGCGCCTCCCATCAGGACCGACAGCCCAGCGCGCAGTTTTATTACTCAAGGGGCTCCAGCCACCCAGCTAGTTAATCATCGGGCTGCAAACTCCAACCATCCAAGCCCCGCCCCCGCGCGCCATCCGGCGGGTGTCAACCCCGCGCAGATCGGGCTGTGTGTCACGGGAGTGCGCATGCACACAGCTTTTCACGTGCCTCACGGCTCTTTCCAAAGACTAGTCTTAAATCTGGTACCGCCTTGAAGGCGGGGCTGGTTCCAAGCCTGGCCAATGGCGCCCAGGGTGAGGGTTGAGGGGTGGGAGGTGCCTGCCGGCGGGTGGTGCAGGATTGTTCCCTCGTGAGTGTTGGGCTACCTACCAGGTGGTCATGGAGGTGGTCTCGGCCGAAGAGCTAGACGAAGAGGAGCAGCTGGTGAGAAGGCATCGCAAGGAGAAGAAGGAGTTGCAAGGTGAGGGCTTAGTGAGAATCGAGACGTCACCGGTCAGGCCGGTTCTGGGGAGTCTTGGGCTTGGAATCTGCATCGCTCCAGACTTCCAAAGTAGCCAGTGGCCTCTTCCCCTCCGCCTCCCCTGCCCCGGCGGACCCTTAATGCTCTAACCTCCAGTGGCTTCCTGGAGGTTGGCTTCCCCAACCCTGCCGCGGTCCCCAGCCCGCCGCCCCTCCAGTGCCGGTGTGAGAACACCCCCCTCCCCTGTCTCTCTTTCTCATCCAACCCCAGTCACTGACGCTTGGCCCTAAATGAGTGCTCTTAATATCTTACCTCAATTTAAGTTCTTAGAAGAAGTACTGAAAAGATTTAGAAACTAAAATCATTTTTTTTCTTTTTTTCTCCTACCCCAATACACTCGCGATTATGTTAATGAGACTTTACGGGGAGAGGGGAGGACAACTCAACTTCATCTGGGCTGTTTTCTGTAATTGTCTGATTGTTATGAAATTATTATTCTTGTTTACATAATTACCTTTTCTATATTCTCTCCCTTTATCGTCCCCTTTTGTTCCTATTTCTCATTTCCTCTTAATCGCTGGGTTTTTGACTTGAAGTTTTTGGTGGCTTTTCAGCCAAAATTCAAGGTATGAAGAATGCTGTGCCCAAGAATGACAAAAAGAGGAGGAAGCAACTCACTGAAGATGTTGCTAAGTTGGAAGCAGAAATGGAAAAGAAACATAAAGAGGAACTGGAGCAACTGAAGCCGACTTCTAAGGAGAGTAAAGTATGCCTCTTTTTGCCTACAGCATTTGAAAGCAGCTGCCCACTTCTGTTAAACCGTTTACTATATGAAACCATACACTGGGAGGGAAATGAAGTCACGGATCATGCACATGCATTACCTTCATTATTGTTGTGACCAGGTTTACACGCGAGTTTTGTAAGGGAGGCCAGCCAAGGAAGTGCACTTTGCCCTTTTGCTTGCCCAGAAGATGAACAGATTGATACAGTGGGCTAGAGGAAGCTTCACCAAGTGAAATTTGGAAGTACAGACATGTAGTTCCAAAATTGCTGTTAAATATGGTTGTGACCCCCGCCCGGTAAAGTTACTTAAACTTCTGAGCATAAATGTCTCCACATATAGTGATACAGATGCATCTGCTGTTTGTGTAAAGATTTTGTATGAATCAAATGGGACAGTGAATGTGAAATCATTTTAAGGTGTAAAAGTGCTTTATACTCAAGTTGTAATGAATGAAGATTTACTGATGTTTGTTGGGTAAATGGGAGTATACTGTCATCATTGTAACTTACATTTACTTTATTATTGTAGCTAATATGTGTTGTGTGCCAACTTATTACATGCAGTATCCTATAAATTCTCATAATAACACACTATGAGGTATTACCTATGAAGTAAGTGTAGATAATCACATTTTCAGTGGGAACAGACTCAGAGTAAGAACATTGTCCTGAATTCATAGCATCCATTAAGTGCCAAAGCCAGAGCTTAGGATGTAAATATTGAATTTTTTTTAATTTATTTTTTTAAAGATTTTATTTATTTAATTTTAGAGAGGGGAAGGAGAAAGAGAGGGAGAGAAGCATCAATGTATGGTTGCCTCTTGCCCGCCCCCTACTGGGGACCTGGCCTGCAACCCAGGCAGGTGCCCTAGACTGAGAATTGAACCAGTGACCATTTGATTAGCAGGCCAGCACTCAATCCACTGAGCCACACCAGCCAGGGCTGAATATTGAATTCTAATTTTGTATATTGGTGGTAGTTTATTGCTTGCTTGGGTTTTGGATATCAAGGATCAGACTCCATACCCTCACTCTGTACTGGTAGTTAGCAAGTTCTTATGTCTACAAAATTTTTCTACCATAATTAAATTTTACTTTATTTGGTTTATTTTTGGTCTGCTGTTGACAGGGAAAATGGCTTGTCTGTACTGATTTATGATAGTATATTAAACATAGTCTTACTTCCTTTAACTTTATTTTTATTAGCCAATCATAAAGATCCTGGCCTCCCATGCCCTTAACGTATTTTATTCCCAAGTCACAAGGCTTGGTGCTCCAGGTGTTCAACTGTGTTGTCACAGTCATGGTATACCTGATTGTCTCCTGATCGTCCCTGTTAGTGAGATGGCTTTCTTTGCTCTCTCAGGCTTTTTAGTTTTAAGATTTCCTTCCTAGGTTTCCAAGGACAAAAATGTTTGATTTTTAAGCTACATATTATCCAACTGTAAAAATGCAGGCTGCCTTTTTATTTTGAACTATTTTCATTTTCATTAACTTAAGCTTGTTTTCTTTCCAAAAGCTGGCTGAATTCTTATGTCATTGCTGTCTCAATTTTTCCAGATGCTTCTCCGCATCTTGCCTATTGTCAGTATGGCAATTTATACATTTTAACAGATTCCTCTGAAAAATATAATAATACTAATTTCACTAAAGTTGATAACCACTCTTTGAAATATTAATCTGATTTTGATATTTGGATCATTTGGATTGCCGTGGAGTATGCCAACTTTGTTGTTATTAGAGGCATTATTTGCAGTAATAAAATACTAACTACGAATCCTGGTAATTATAAATCTAGCATCTTTTTTCTTCAGCAAATACATAATCCCCATTTAATGATTAAGACTGGTGTTAATATGTTAATGATATTTATAAGTTAGATTCTATCTATAGCTGTCAGTTAGATGGGAAGGGATAGAACAAGTTCACCTTGTTCTGGAGCCAAGAAGCAGCACCTGGCAGGTTCTGGTTGGTTATGATGGAGAAAGACCTCCCTGCCCCATCTGAGGTTGTGAAGACAGCACTGAACTGAGCCAGCACAGGACCTGTGTATCCTGTGAGCACGGTCAACATTCAGAGAAGTGGAGGGTGGGGTGCTGAATGAGTTGACCCCTAAAAGACGTATTTAGATGAATGGAGTAGGCATGCTAAGAAGCGAGGAAAGTGTGCAGGGATGGGAGTTGTCTTTGAAGAGCTGTAAGGAAACTTCTTGGGAATCTGACAAATTCTCCCTTACAAATACAGAAAGGAGACAGCTATGCTGTTTCACATTTATCTAGTGCTGTTACTTAAATTTGAATTGTGGGATTACACATATTTGTCATTTTCAGTAATAATGTAGTAATCTGATACTCGAGTGTTTTTTATTAACGAGTTACTGCTTTCTGTTTTCTTCAGAGAGATTTTGATGCTGTTAACATTTCAAACTTGGTTCTTGAGAATCAGCCGCCTCGGATATCACGAGCGCAGAAGAGACGGGTAAGAGATTCAGGTTCCAAGTGTTTAGGTTGGTGCTGCGTGCTCAGTGCTGTCCCAGGTGCTACACAAGCAGAGAGTAGGAAAGAATGATGGGGTCCCTTGTCAAAGGGCCTGAACTAGCATTTATGAAGCACTGGCAATCTGCCAGATAATAGGCTAGGTTTACAGATTATATGAAATATTTAGTCCTGACAATAATCCTGTGAAGTAGGATTTCTTATCCCTAGAGAGAAAATAGGCCTAAAGCAATACACAATAACATACTCAGTTTGCAGTTCTTATAGAAGGGTGGGCTAAGAAGGGGGATGTGCAAAGGATATTTTTTATAAACATATTACCCCAGTCCTAATAATGCAGAATCTTCACAGTGTGGGCCTAGGTGATTCTGGTGCACAACTTTGCTTTAGTAGTAAAACTATAGTAGTAGTTGTACTATAGTAGTAAAAACTATAGTAGTAAATGCTGAAACAAGGATTTGAACCTACAAGTTAAGCAAGATACATAGGTGTACAAAATTTTCAGAGAATTATGTTTCCCATGTAATGGTTAATTACAGTGAAAATTCAGAGCAGTGTTGATGAAAGAAATTCCAAACCTAAAGAACGTTTATTTTGAGCCAAGGCTTTGGGATTAATTCTAGAAGCATAATCTCAAAGGATTGAGATAATGCTCCAAGAAGTAGCAGTTTTGCAGCTTATTTTCTACATTGGAAGCAAAGGAGAAGATATAAGAAAGGTTATGTAAACTCCATTGGTGGCAGATTCAGGAGACAAAAGAAAGTAAAGTAGGAGATCTCTAGGACTGGATAAAAAGTAAAATGGAGAGATACGCCCTAGCTGGTATAGCTCAGTGGATTGAGCGTGGGCTGTGAACCAAAGGGTCGCTGGTTCGATTCCTATCAGGGCACGTGCCTGGGATATTGATGATATCAGTGCTTGTGGGAAAAGGTAGGAAAATGGCAAAAATGGTTTGAGAATTTCTGTCCCCTTAGTATATGTAAATTAGTCCTAATTATTATGAATTCACTTTACTACATTGTCCTCCTGTTAGGTCCCCAGTGGGGTCCATGTGAGAGGCCACTACACATTGATGTTTCTCTCCCTCTGTTTCTCCCTCCCTTTCCCTCTCTCTAAATAAATACATAAAATCTTTTAAAAAAACATTTTAAAAAATGGAGAGATACATGTTTCTTTCTTATTGGTGGATAGTTGACATTGGTGGATAGTTATTCCTGGTGGATAGTAAACAAACATAGTTCACAGAGGTTTGTAGAGCAAAGATAAGGATGAGGAATGTTGGGGTCACCTGGCCCCGTACCAGGTGTTTACCTGTAAAGGTCTGGAAGAGAAATCATTCTGACATTACAGTATGTTACTCTAGATGCACAAAAGCAGTGGACAGGGCTTTTTCGATGTGGAGATTAATCTGTCTTATAGGCCTTAGGGCATGACTTCCCACCATAACTTGCTCAGTTAGAAAATTTTTATTTATTTTCATTTTTTATGATCAAGACATCCCATGCAGTTATTTTTAGTTATTACACGTGTCAGGCTTGCTGGGGTAGCCCCCTTTTGTTTGCTGAAGGGAAAGTTTGTTGTGTTAAATATTGAGTTGGAATTTAAAAGAAATTTAGTTATTTAAATAGGATATTTAATGTAGGAGAAATAGCATAGACAAAAATGTGAGAATGAAATTTTGCATTATCAAAGAGCTATAAAGAAACTGATTTATAGGAATTAATGAGTTCGTGATATCAAAATTATGGGAATGAGATTAGATAGGTAAGCCCTTTCACCTTGAAAAAGAAATTTAAATCCAGTCTTTTCAGCCCGAAATAATTGTTTTACTAACACTCGATAGTAACTCTATGAAGTGATACTGTTTCCCTCCATTTATACCTGTGAACCCAAGGCTTAAGAATCTTATCCAAAGTCATACTATAAATGGGATTAAAAGCCCATCTTGTCTAACACCGAACTCCATGAAATATTAAATAAGTTGCAAAGCTGGGTGCTGAGTATACACAGATGAGAGAGGTAGTTTGGTGGGGCACAGGGCGCAGTGCCACTCTCTGGCCACCAGGGGGAAGCTGACACCTCCATTTTCCCCTGTGCGCCCTAATTAAAAAAAGAGAAAGGTAGTTTGCCTTTTAAAGGAGTTCACAGGATAGAAGATTCTGCAAGTGATGATATCATCTATATGATAGGGCTTGTGGGAAAAGGGAGGAAAATGGCAAAAGTGGTTTGAGAATCCTGTATTTCCATCCCCTTAGTAAATGTGAATTAGTCCTAATCATTATGAATTCACTTTACTACGTTGTCCTCTTCTTAGGACAGAAAAGCTGCACTGGAAAAGGAGCAGAAAGAAAGGATAGCAGAAGCCGAACTTGAGAACTTACATGGAGCCAGACATGTAGAAGGTGAAAAACTTGCGCAGATACTGGCAGCTCGACAGCTGGAGATCAAACAGGTCCCGTCGGATGGCCACTGCATGTACAGAGCCATCGAAGACCAGCTGCAGGAGCGGGGAAGCCCTCTGACTGTCGCTGCCTTAAGGAGTCAAACCGCTGAATACATGCAAAGCCACATGGAAGACTTTCTGCCCTTTTTAACAAACCCTAATACAGGAGATATGTACACGCCAGGTAATTCAGTTTTCTTTACTTTAATATGTCTTGTGTTTGAGTTGTGGTTGTCGTCATCGTTAACTAAAGTTCTTCCTCGGACGGAGAATAAGACAAACAGGTATAGTCCTTCGGGCAGAAATACCTCAAAATTTAGGTAGAAGTATCTTCTGTAATTTTAATAGATAGTAGTACGTTTTGCTTTATTAAATACCTAATTATTTTGAGTACTTAATTATTTCATAGTTAAAACGCATGGATCGTTTTACATAAGATACGGGTGCACACAAGGGAAATGCCTCCGCAGTAGCAGGCGGAGCACTTCCGATTCGGCTCTGAGAAGGAATTCCAGCTCACTTGTGCTTCCACCCTGAGCGCTTCTCACAGTTCTTACGGTCTTATAGTGGAGCGGGTTTTATAGAGGCTGCACTTTTATTTTTTATTTTTTCAGTGTATTCTTGCACATGCAGGTTTAGGCTTTAAAGTACATGTCAAGATAGTGAATAAGGTGACAACTTCGGGGACTCATTGTGGGAGCTAAAGAGAGGGAAGTAGGCTTGTCACGTAGGGAAGGTCGTTGGGTCGCACACAGAGGCAGGAAAGCAGAAATGCTTTGCTCTTGGATGATAGGGTGGTGGAGAATGGGAGTGGGTTAAGTTTGGGTCTGGGAAGTGGATTAAATTCTGGAGGAGTACAGGTGGAGAAGAAGGAAGTGTCTAGCTTGAGCAGTTTCATCAGAAATTGTGGGAGCTCTAAAAGGGATTTTGTAATAGGAGTTAAGAAAATTATTAAGTTCAATATTCTGTTAATTCTCTACAGAAGAGTTTGGAAAGTACTGTGATGATATTGTAAACACAGCTGCATGGGGAGGTCAGCTCGAGGTAAGTTTATAATTATTTGTAGTGATTGTGGATTGTTAAATTATATCTAAATCCCATCTGTAGTATTCAGATACTTTTCAGATGATCCCAACTTCTC
The DNA here is from genome assembly GCA_028533065.1 of Trachops cirrhosus. Lineage (NCBI taxonomy): Eukaryota > Metazoa > Chordata > Mammalia > Chiroptera > Phyllostomidae > Trachops > Trachops cirrhosus. The sequence goes on from CM052544.1 coordinate 92,882,652, forward strand.
TTTGAAGTTTCCTTTTCTTTACATCGTTGCTATTTCTCTACTGACAAAGCATTGAAGTAAGGAGTTAACATTCTGAGGCATTTCAGTATGTACCTTGAGGAAGTGAAGCGGTATTTCATTTTAAATAGCCCAGTTTTTGATATGGGTTGGTGAGGCCAGTGTCACATCTGCATAATTGTTTGCATTTGTTATGCTGCTACTGGATGTATATTTGATTTTTTGGACTCATGAAAGTTAAGATTTTACTTCACTACAATAATATTTACCCTAATGACTCAACTGATGAAAGTCAATATTGGGAAAGTAACATATCCATAACATCAGATATAATAACAGTATTTTTATGTGAAATTGCAATCAGGTCCTACCACACACATCTGTTACAGATGTGTGGTGAATTCCTCGCTGATAATGACTGAATGGCTTGAAAGCAGTTTTGATGCATTAAAATGCGCGCATTAAAAAGAACACATTTTGTCCCGTGTAGGGAGTTAATCAGTATATTTTTTTTAGCTCCAACTATTTATCTTACTTTGGTAACTTCATTACAATAAAACTCCTCAGTGGTAATGAGGCAGCCTGGGTTGTTAGAAAGTCAGGAGATAAGAGGGGAGGTTTGGGGTTTGGGTCCTGGCTTTTCCTTCCACTTCTTAGTTTTGTGACCTTGTGGGAGTTTGTCAAACTTCCAAGCTCATTGCATGGGGATAATAAAAACCCTGGGTATAGGTCATTTGTGGGCACTAAATAAGGCAGGGAGTATATGCATAGAAGTTTGTAAGCTAAAATGCCAGGCAAAGAAATCTAGCAGTGTTATCAATACTGTGTAGTGATGCACTGGCTGGTGTGGCTCAATTGGTTGGAGCATCGTCCTGTTCAGCAGAAGGGCATGGGTTCAATTCCTGGTCAGGGCACATGCTTAGGTTATGGGTTTTGTCCTTAATTGGGGCTGATGTTTCTTTCCCTCCCTTTCTCTTTCATGCCCTTCCCCCTCTCTATTGAAAAAAAAATAGCTTGTCCACAGGTGCAGATATAAAAACATATATTGTGCAGTGAATATATTAGTGATCTTGAATAGTTTGTGGCCCTGAGGACTTCAGTTTAAGAACTGTGTTGTTTAAAGGTATGACATGTTTCTTCAAAATCTGATTCGGAGTACCTCTTCTGAGCCCCAGAGGGGACTGTGTCCATTCATTTTGTGGGCCTCTCCTGGGTCTCTAAAACTCGGGAAGTTTTCGTAGTAGCTTTGTGATCACATTAGGAGTAATTAAAATACTTGGACTTTCTTTTAAGGATCCCAAGTTAATATGAGAATTACAAACCTCTTTCTAAATTGAGAAAAACCTTTTAAAAACCCTTTGAAGGACATTTCTCCTAAATTGTTCATCTCCAAAGCCATTTGAAAAAAGATTTGCTGTTTTCTCAATGAGGTAAATTTAAATTATGAGTGATAAAATCTTCATATGATTTCTGAAGCCTGAGAAGATTTCTAGAGCTTGCTTTGTACCCTTCATTTCAAGCCAGCTTTAAAAACAATGTTAGGTATGAGAAAAAAGTGCCTCAAAGGAGCAGTTTATGGGATAGAGTATGAGATTAAATTTGCCACCGTGAAACATAGAATCTTTTTCATATTCCTGAAGTAATTTCTTCCTTTCGCTTAAAACCTCCTAAAAGGACCATGTTTTGGATGGAATGATCTTTTAATGGGGCAAATACATAGAGCAGGGCCCTACATTAGAGACCATTAAGTGATCGCTTTGTTTATGAACTTCTTCAGTTTGCAGGTCACTTTATTGCCTTGTGCTTGACCTCAGTCAGGCCTCTTACCCTTTCTCTGCCTCAGATTGTAGGTTTTTTAAATAAGTTTAACAGTAGTACCTATCCCATGAGGTTATGTGAGGATCGCATGCATTAGTAACTATTACTCATCCAGCTTTACGCTCTAATTTTATATTTTATGGTATGCAATTACTTAAACTTGTGGACAGATTAGAGGGAAATTCTAGGAAAGGGTAGCACAATTCATACATGTGTCTCATCTCGTTTGGGCCTTGAAGAGTGAGTACAGAAGCAGCAGCTGTCTGCACCGGGGTGCGTTCATGTCACCTGAAAAGCTTTAAGGAAAACAAACCTCCCGTTCTGCGCTGTTCCTTCTTTTTCCCTCGCTCCCTCCGAAATTGCAATTGGTTTGGCCTGGTGCTTTAACAGGGGTTTTTTAAAAACTTTTTATTATGGAAATTTTCACTTATATTCAAAAGTAGGGAGCCGGGCCTAATGAACCCAATCCCCCATCCCCTCACTTTATTCAGCAGGACATTGGTGTTTCTAAGAAGCTCTTGTGTAGCCAGGGCCTGAAACTTCTGCATTCGGTTTAATAAATATCATATCTATTTGTTAATTTGACGAATTTATATGAAGTGCCTACTGTGTGCCAGGTTCTCAATGTGTAGTGTGGAACAGAGAGGATCAGTAGCTTATGATTTCAATAAGTTTTATATTTTTATTTTTTTTCACTAATACGTTTTCTTTCCTATAGCTAAGAGCCCTGTCTCATATTTTACAAACACCAATAGAGATAATACAGGCAGATTCTCCTCCTATTGTAGTTGGTGAAGAATATCCAAAAAAACCATTAATACTTGTGTAAGTACCTAGAAATGTCTACTGTTATATTTTTCATTAAGACAAACAGGATTATTAAAAGACTTCAGGTTGATTAATTAAAAAAACTATTTTCAGTGGAATTAATTATGTTTATTTTATGTTAAAGGCAATTATAGAATTAAAAAGCATTGTCAAAATATGTGATTTGGATAGTTGTTTGAATCTGTAGTGATTTATTTTTGCATATGAATTAAGAATAAAGTCATCTCTAAAGGTTAGAAAGTTTTAGGATTAGTTTGCTTGTTGTCCTTGGTTTGCCATTGAAAATGCTGAAAGTTTTAACAAATCAAAAGCTGAAATATATTCATGTTGTCTGGTTGTTTATTCCGTAGAGATTCTTTCTTCATATTGTAAAAGTATTTTACGTGATTGAGAAATCTCTGAAACAGCAGGGAGAGTTTGCAATTGACTGTTAGTGCTTATTAGCTAAACCTCCTTCGGTGGTCATTAATGGCCTGGGTTTAGGTAAAAAATTTTAAGCTTACTGAGCACTCAGCATTTCAATCCTTGTTTTTCCCCTCCAATGATTGTACCTTACCTGACTTATACTCAGCACAGGGTTGAAGTTCGTACTCACTGCTTATGCTTTTCACATGGTGTTGAGCTTTTAAGTAATATGCCTATGTAGTTTGCTAAATGGCAACCTTTGTGGAGTGATTCATTCACAGTGCTTGGCTTTATATGCATAATAAATACTTGTATATAAGGAATTATCTTCACTAAAACCACTCATTTCTTTTTTTTATTTCAGATATATGAGACATGCATATGGCTTAGGAGAACATTACAATTCTGTTACATGGTTGGTGAACAGAGCTACTGAAAATTGCAGCTAGTTTACAAAATGTTGCACAATTGTGTTTTAGTATAGTGTGCTGATATGAGTATTCATACCAAGTGTTGGAGTGTTCTGAACGTTGCTGAAAAACACGACTACCTTAAATCAGTTTTATGGCAAAGCTGCTAACAAGTTTTTTTTAAAAAATGTCAGAGATAAACTTTAACCAGTGTCACCATAGTGGTATTTTAAAAACACTTGTAAGTGCACTGTGGAGAACATCATTCACAGACCAAGATGCAACCCTATTTGCTTATATTTTTATTAATATAGGATTCTGAACATTCTGTTGAAATAAATCTTAAAGGTTTAACTAAAAGCTTTCAGTAACCATATCAATGTAATTTTTCTTGACAGAATGAGATGAATCAATTTCTTTGTCATTGCAGTAATGTGGGGATGGTGATAGCAAATTTAATCATGCTTATATATGAATTTGATTGACCTTGGCTGGGTGGCTCAGTTGGTTAGAGCATCATCCCGAATGCCAAGGTTGCATGTTTGAACCCTGGTCAGGGCACATACAAGAAGCAACCTGTGAATGCGCAAATAAGTGGAACAGTAAATCGATGTTCCTCTCTCCCTCCTCTCTCTAAAATCAATAAATAAAAATAAGTAAATAATAAACTTGATTGCAGTAACCTTGGTATAGATGGGATTACTGCTATGAAGCTTTTTTATAACCCTTCCAAAGTGAAGCTAAAAAGCTTGTTTTAATGATTAAGAATTTTAAAATTTTTTTGCCCTGCTGAGAATCAGTTGTTAATCTTTATGAAATGAGACAAACTCAAAGGTAAATAGATGTTTCCTATCAGATTTAAACCTCCTAAGAATTGTGTATTAGCCTTTTATTTGTGTGCAATTTAAAAAGACTCAACAGATTAATATCTTATTCATTTGTTACCACTTGCTATTTCCTAAACTTCAGAGTGCAATTAATATCATCATTTCTTTTTTAAAAATTTTCTTAAAAATCATTTTTTATTTTTAATTACAGTTGACATACAGATACAGGTGTACACCCCGGTGATTAGACATTGCATAACTTAATAAGCGATCATCCAGTAAACCTCTCACCCGTCTGACACCATTCATAGTTATTAGATTATTACTGACTGTATTCCCTATGCTGTACTTCACATCCCCATGACTGCTCTGTAACAATTTGTACTTCTTTTTTTCCCTTCGCCTTTTTTGCCCATCTCCCAATGCCCCTCCCATCTAGCAACCATCAAAATGTTCTCCATCTACGATTCTGTTTCTGTTCTGCTTGTTCATTTATTTTGTTTTTTTACATTCAGTTTTTGATAGATATGTATTAATTGCCCTTTTTGTTTTCAAAATTTTGATCTTCTTAAAGAAGATCCTTTAACATTTTGTGTAACACTGGTTTGTTGGTGATGAACTCCTTTAGTTTTTTCTTGTCTGGAAAGCTTTTGATCTGTCCCTTGATTCTGAATGACAGCTTTGCTGGGTATAGTAATCTTGGTTGTAGGTCCTTGCTTGACAGTCTTATGGACATTTCCCTGTAGGTGACAAACTGCTTTTCTTTTGCCCGTTCTGTAATCCATGATCTGAGTTTTCTTAGGGGTCTAAAATTTATAAAGTAATGAAATTATAAAATACTAAACACCTTGGCTTTATTTTGAAGTAATCTGTTACTTTAAAAGATAAGTATTATGAAGTAATAAAACAAGATATTATGAAACCTAGTAATTATAAATTTCATCTATTTTAAGGTATCGGGAAATACTTTATTAGCAGCTATTTTTTCCTAACAAGTAGCATTTTGTTGATTATAGTTTTATTTTTTATTTTTATTCTTTTTAATTTTTAAATGGTCAATATTGTTATGAATAATATTTATATGGGTAGCTTCTGTTCTTTCATAGAACTTCAGATAAAAATGATTTTAGTTGTAACCTAAAACTGTAGTCTTTAAAAAATGGCAGATGTTAATTTAAAAGCAGATATACTAGTTCAGTTTGCTGTATGATGATTTCATAAGTTTTCTTTTCATAAGCTTTCTTTTCTGTTATAACTCAAAAAGAATGTTGGAGTTCTGGAATATGTGTTAAGCCAAGAATTTTAACCAGTTAAATATGTTTACAAGTTGTATTAAGCAAAAAAAAAAAAAACACAACTATAGTGAACAATATTGTTTTGTTAATATTATCTGTTTGCCAAAAGAAGAATAAAAGATGAATTAAATAAACATTTGTTCAAATTGTTATTCATTAATAATCTTAGAATATTGACATAGAGAAAACTCATTTTGTTGTAGAATTTTATCCAGCCTTCATATTGTCTTCACATATAATTAAAAATAATATAAAAACATATCCTTGCATTTAAAAGATTTGGAATAAATATATTATGCCCCAAACAGATTTAGCCTGATATCACTCCAGGAGACCTTAGGTGAGGGTTTAAAGGATTGTGAGGAAAATGATTCTGGAACCTGGAAGAAGGGCGACTCCTGTTGGTAGTAGCTGAAAGTCTAGCAGTGACACAGCATTAACATGGAAAAGAAAAGGTACACCCTTAGCCAGGTGATCTAGCCAAGGAGATTTTGAAACCGAATTGAAAGTCCTATGTGGATTCTTCTAGTTGCCTAATAGTAAAAGAGGAGAAAGGCAGGCAGAAGTAAGAATTATTAAATATAAATGAACCACACATTTTGAGCTTGAAAAATAACTCTCATTCCTAGCCTCTCCAGACAGCAAATTACGCTAAAATTAAGTGAGTTACAGACAGAGAGCTGATCAGGGAACTGTCAGGAAAATGAAGTTTAAAGGTGAAGTCATGACTCTAAAACCCTTTAGACCTCAGGAAGATTAAAGATGTTTTCTAATCAACAGATGAGAGAGCTTCTAAAATTCTTTATTATCCTACAGAGGTTTCACATGGGAACCCAAAATAGAGAAGGGATCGCAAAGAGATTATGGGTGTGGCTTTTGTCTGATAGAATGAAATAAACTTAAGATAAATTTTGGAAGTTTTTAAAGGGATGTCAGTTTAGGGTCAAAAGTGACTGTATGAGATGAAAAGACAGTCCCTCATAACCTGCTGTGGGGATGTAAACTGATGCAGCCCCTTTGGGAAACAGTCCGGCAGTTCCAAAGTCACCGTATGACAGTAATTTCTCCCTAGATATACAACCAAGAACATTGTATACAAGTGTGCATGGCATTATTTGTAATAGCCGAAAAGTAGAAACAATTTAAATGTTCATTAACTGATAAATGGATGAGTATTTTTAGACCATCAAAAGGAAGGACATACTGGTACATGCTATCACATGGATGAACCCTGAAAGCATTATGCAGGTGAAAGTTACAAAAGACCACATATTGTCGGAGACCATCTATGTAAAATCTCTAGAATAAATCTGTAGGTGAGTGGTTGCCTCGGGTGGGAGTGGGTGGGAGGAGTGGGGGAGTGATTGCTAAAGGACGCAGGGTTTCTGAGGATAGTTTGCACAGCCTGGTGAATATACTTACACCCATTGAACTGTACACTTTAAGTGGGTGAATTGTATACTGTGTTATAATGCAAAGTTGTTACCTGTCCCCCTCAGCACCCCCCCAACAAAATTCTTGAGTTTCTATGAACAGGAAGCAGTCAGAAAACTACTCAGTAAACCTGAGCTGTGTGTTACGGAAAAGAAATAATAAATCAAGAATCCAGAAAGGGGAACCAACAGACAATCTTAGGCAGTAGGACTGAACACTAATCAAGGGACTAAACATGGACCTAATTGGGCTCCAGAACGGCTATGAACCAGTGACTGTTTTGTACCTCTTTTTCACTTTTTTGAATGGAATTGTCTACTGCCTATTCTATGTTCCACCCATTGTTAAATTCTGGGCATATGGGGACAGATAACTGGTTTTCTCAGCTCACAGAACTTCAGATCAAGATAAACTGTACTTGAGTTGGACTCAAGGAACTGCCCCAAGGAGCACCATCCACTTTTGTAGCTGATTTAGATGACAGCGTTTGGGGATCTGATGCTCTACATAGATGAAACTTGTCAGGAGAGGGGGCTCTTGGGAGAAAGTGTCACTATTGGGTGTGTTGGAGGGATATAAATGACCCATGGCCTGAGGGTGAACGGTAGTGGCTTTTAAGACTTGTCCACTTAGCATCAAGAAGTGGTCTAATTCCTTTTTCTTTGATTATGGGCTAGACTCAGTGACTCCTATTAACAAGTAGAACATGGCACGAGTAATGTTGCATGATTAAGGAAGCTAGGTCATGAAAGTGATAGCTGCTTCATCTGTTTCTCTCTTGGGATGCCAACACTTTGAACCAAGACATCATGTTGGGAGGAAGCTCAAGCTGCATTGGAGAAGCTACAGGGAGGTGTCATGGCCCTAAGTTCCCAGCCAACACCCAGCACCTACCATTAGATATGGGTGAATGAGCCTTTAAATGATTTCTGCCTCAGCCCTGAGCCACCCCAGCTGTTGCCAAGAGATGCTTGAACAAGGTGTTCCGACTGAGCATTGCTCAAATTGTAGATTTGTGAATAAGATATTTTAAGCCACTAAGTTTTACAGTGGTTACCAGTAATAGATAACTGAACAGGTGATATTAATAGGATTGAATGCATGTTGGGAGTAAGAGAAGGAGGAATCAAAAATGCTTACCAGATTATCTAGGTTAATCAAATTAATAGAAAGCAGTATCAGATCGTAGTGGCCTGCTCACTCCTTTAAAACAAATTACTAGTGTTTGGATAGTTTTGGCTGAGGTACTGGCCACAGAGTTACTTAAGAGGAGATAAGTGTCCATGAGACACTTTTTAAACCAAAGTCCTGTGATCACTTTGCTTAGTTAGCAACAGGTGGTTGTTCTTAGGAAACTAAATATTATTAAAGAAGTTAGAAAATAGGATCGGAAGAGATAAGACAGAACAGTGATTACAAGATCATGCTATCAACTGGAAGTCTTATTAATCATCACCTCTTGTTTTACTGTTACGATATTGATGTTCATTATAATACTCTATAAATTTGATGATTCTTCTTTACGACTTTGACAGTTGCTTTACCCTCATACTGGAAAAGCCCTTGTTTCTAATACCAACTGGTCAGCTAGGCTTTCTCTGGTCATCCTGTGTAAACTCTTTATTCCCACCCTCCCTATTTTCCTTACCTGCTTTATTATTTTTTTTATTCCTTAGCACTTAATACTACCATACTAGATTTACTTATACATCTTGATTTTTTTCCTCCCCTACTGGATTGTAATTTCAGTGAGAGGGATTTTTGTCTTTTCAATTCACTCCTTTATCACTAGTGCCTGGAACAGTATCTAAAATATAGCAGGTGCTCCTAAACATTTGTTGAATAAAGAATAAAGTTATTTTTGAATTACACAGGGAGGATTGAATTACATTCTGAATATTTTCAAATCAGAATGTATTTTACAGTATTCAAATTTTTGCAAATCAGCAATCTAAATATATATGTATATTTTTTATATATAAATATATAAAATCTCAAATGCCTCCAAGCCTTGTAACTGGCAAAATGGGATTCTAATAGTAATCAAATGTCACTGGCTCCAGCTCTTCCCTCTTTCTCTTGTTTTTGTCTCTGTCAATCTTTTATTTGGAAATTTTCAAATATATACAAAAAATAATGAGAATAGTATAATTAACCCCTATGGCCCATAACTGAACATCACTACTTTTCAATGTTTGGTCAACATTGTTTGATTTATTGCTTCCACCCCCCCTCCCTACCCCCTCCACTCGCCTCTCCTCCAATTCTTTTAAAGGAAATTAAAGACATGAAATTTCACCTGAAAATTTTAGATGCATTTCTAAATGTTAGGTATATTTTTTTTAAAAACACCACCACCATTCTATTACCACACATAATAGATTTAGCAATTCCTATCATCTAATACCCAGGCCATGATCAAATTTTCCCAGGTGACTCCATGATATATATATTTTTCAAATCAGGATCCAAACAAGTTTACACACTGCATTTGGCTATTATTCCTCTTAAGTCTCATTAATTTCATACAAGTTCCCCCTCATTTTTATTAATGTCATTGATTCATTCGTTAAACCTTGTGTCATTTGCTTTAGAATGTCCCATGTTCTAGATTTGGCTGACTCCTTTCCTGAGATGAATTTAGCTTGTTCTCTAGTCCTTATATTTTCTGTTGTTAGGTCCAGAAACATGATTAGATTCAGATTTAGGTTTTTTTGACAAGAATATTTTATAGGTGGTGCTGTATCCTCTTTATTGCATCACATCATGAGACTTTTAGACCATGTAATTAATGGTCTAAAATTATTTAGTGAGTTATTAGTCTGATTATTTATAAAGTTCCTCATCAACCTCTCCCCTAATATTTTTAGCATCCAATTATGATCATTGTATGTCCCATTATTTCATTAGGATTTGCTACAGTGGTGATTTTTCTAAGTCTGTTTTTCCTTATTTATTATCTTCAGGTATTCTTTGAGTAAGAACTTTTAAAACTATTACATTATACTAAAATGCACTGTATACTGAAAAAGCAGAATAAATGCTTCATTTTTTCCTTTATCAATTTTCAGACTCATGAATTGGTTCCCTAGCAAGTCCCAATGTAATCAATAAGTTTCTTTCATTTAAAAAATACCATTATGAACTCTTAGGTGTTCATGCATTTTAATGTGTTTCCATCCACTCTTGATTATTCTTCCTGATCCTCAAATTTTCCTATGTTAGACCAGTGAGAGTCCTTATAAGTTGGCTCCTATGACCTTTTGATGTGATCTCATTAGTCTTCGATAACTTCCATGTCTCTGTCGTGGTAAGACGTCCTAGGCTCATCTTGTACATTTATTGCCCCACACCTGGAATCAGCTATTTCCCCTCCTTACCTTTTAGTCAGGAAACTACTGGTGCCTCCCACCTTCAACATGGTAGATCTCAGAATGTTTTTGCTTCCATGACTCAACAATTATGTAGTTAGAGATTCTAAAGATGCATAATAAGGAACTTAATCACTAGTGGTTACCTTCTCCTTTTCCTATTTCTCTTCTCAGCCCATGGCTGAAAGGTTATTAATAAGAGCATTGAAGGGTGGTGAAAACACTAAGATCGTTACCTTGAATGGGAAGAAGATGACTAAGATGCCCTCAACGTTAGAGAAACTGTCGGGACTGCAGGCTCTACACCTTGAGAATAACCTAATCCCCAAAGTGTGCTCAGAGATACGTGCTATGACCCAGGTGAGGAATAGGTGTCTTTTCAGAATGAGAATGGAAAACAGGAGAGAAAGGAGAGGAGAGAACAATAAGGCTTTGATCTGTGGAGATTTAGCTTCTTGAAGATTTACCCTGAAGCTCTGTCACAAAGACAGCAGGAGGCTTTCTCCCTCGGGGGATTCCATGTGTCAACTTCCTCAAGTTCTCCTTGACCCACATCTGGAATCAGAGGATTAAGTCTCTGCCACACTTGTCTTTCTGGAGGTTGTCTTCTGGAAAGGCTTGGGAGTCTGGGTTTGAGGATCCTCCAGGTTCTGTTCACCCTGAGGACTATTCTGAAGCTTTTGCATATGGAAAAAAAGAGGCATTTCTGGTACAGGAAAGGGGATCCTTTTCCGTTTCCTACAGCAGGCTGAAGTTTGAAATGAAGAGTTGGCAGGGAATGGGAAGGAGGGGACATTCATTTCTTTTGAAGTAGTTTTAAATCAGTTAAATTCACTATTAAAAGTAAAGCACAATTTATTTAAATAAATTCTTTCAGGATAGCTGTATTCAGAAGATCATTTGGCATTGTATTGAAATGTGGTGTTAGAGATGCCACAGATTTTTTTTAAAAAAGGCATTTATAAGAATTAGCAGAATGAGCCATAATGCTGCCATTCCCCATATACCTTGGCCACATACCTGCTAATTAGAAAAATGTAAAACTTTAATATTTTTCTCATTAATTTGATTCAGTTATTTTTGTTAAATAGTTTGTGGAATCTGATGCTGTATTATGTACTATGTAGGTATAGCAAATGGGAATACTCACTATCCTTAAGCAATTTAAAGATTAATATTTTAAATACTAGCTCAAACAAATTTATTTATGCATGGTAGCAGAAAATTATCTAATAGTTTATTCCAAAATGGTATCATCAAGCCACAATTTATTTCAGAGGACTTCCAGCTTGTTTTTTTGATACTTGTAAAAAAATTTTTAGCCAAGTTAGTCATGGATATTATTTTTTAAAATCACATAAATAACTGAAAGATATAATAAATAGCAAAGAATTTTCTAGTGGTAATTAACAGCTACAAGCACGGCATAATTAAATGTTAGAAAAGTAGCCTGGCCCATGTTCTAGGTGTACTTATTATAGGTACTACATTGAATTAAATATAGAGTTATTGAGAATGAGTTGATGACTAGAATAAAAAAAAACACCACATAACCTATTAGAAAGAAGTGAATCAAACTGGGCAGTTTGGAGCTGACTGAACTTTATAGATACTTAATTTTCAAAAAAAAAAAATGATGTGAAAGGATAATGAGTATTCCACAGCTGAACCTTTACAGAAATGTTCTAAGCAGGCAGTGTTCAACTAATGTTTACTGAGCAGCTATTATATTCCAGACACTGTTGTTTGGATGCTAGATAAATCATATTGAGATCCCATCATTATAAAATGTCCACCTAATAGTACAGGTAGAAAGAAAAAATATGTATACATATATATATACTTGAATCAGTGTAATACAAAGCAGATGATAATCAGCCACAGACAGTGCCTGGTGAGCACAAAAGGACAGCTTCATGGAGAAGGTGGTACATGCCAGGGGGGAGCAATTCACACAGAAATTTGATATAACAATTGGAAAGCCAAGGTATAGTGATAGTGTGATGGAAACAGAATCCTGAAACACATTTATCACTATAGGAACAAACAAAAATTTTCAGCAAAATTAACGAATTAACATAAAGGCTTTATAGTCAACATTTCTCTCTTTCAAAAGTGGCTGTGGATGTAGAAATCTTTGCAACACTGAGTTAGAAATCATTAAGAAAACAAATGGCTTTAAATTAGAAAGCCCGGTGGAAGGGTCAACACACACACATATGAAGAACCTGCTGCGCTTGCAGCTCCAAAAACTTTTTTTGTTTCCCCGGCTGAAGAATGTCCTCAGGTGGGAACATTTTGCTGATGTGAAAGAGGTGAAACAACAGCAACAGCAATGGCAGAGGCGCTAAAAGGCATCAAAATTGGCCAGCTCAAAAACTGTTTGAGCAGTGGAAAAAAAACATCTTGACAGGCGTATTGCATCAAATGGAGAGTACTTTGAAGGTGACTGAAGTTTAGATGTGTAAGGATAAACACACAAGTTTTATAAATCCCAATTTTTTGGGGATCCCCTTATATAAAAATATTGAATTAGTGAAACTTTTAGATTGGGTCTTGAGGTACTTTTCAAAGGGAAATTTTTCACTCCTTGCTATGGTGTCTCTGGACCTTTCTGTATAATTGATGTAATCCAGGCTGAAGATCTGACACATTTGCCATGGTGACAGAGTATATAGCCACCTGGTCTTTACGATGCTTTTATAAACCTCAAAGTCATCAATGATTTTTTTTTTAGTTATCCTATTCTATCAAGAATAATCCCAGTTTCATGTACTTCATCTTAGTTTTAACTTTGAAACCCTTTAAATTTTAACAAGAGATAATCAGTCGAAACTGCTTCATCTTTCGCATGTCATATTCTTGGTTGTAGGGCTCAGAATTCCACATGGTGGCCCTTTCAAAGGCTGGCTTGAGTGTGATTGGTAGGGCACATGAATGATTCTCATGAGACAGACAGCAGTTTGAACATTTCCTCTAAAATGTCATAGGGTGTGCTTGAGTATGATGTTGTTATGTTACAGAATCACATGCTTGTGATTTTGTAATAAAAGATTTTATAATAAAAAGGGCATGATTTGTGACAGACCTATATATGCATATATGTGTGTGTGCCCATGAGTATTTTTAATCCCTTCGCTTTCTTTCATCCAGCCTCCCAATGCCCCTCCCCTCTGACAGCTGGCAGTCTGTCCCATGTGTCCATGCCTCTGTTTCCATTTTGTTTGTCAGTTTATTTTGTTCATTAGATTCCATATATAAGTGAGATCCTATGGTAATTGTGTTTCTCTGACTGGCTTATTTCACTTAGCATAATAATCTCCAGGTCCATCCATGCTGTCAAAAAAGGTAAGATATCCTTGTTTTTTACAACTGAGTAGTATTTGTGTAAATGCACCACAGCTCTTTATCCACTCATCTTCTGATGGACATTGGGCCGTTTCCAGATCTTGGCTACTGTAAATAATTACTATAAATAATGCTGCAATAGACATAGGGGTGCATATATTCTTTCAAATCAGTGTTTTGGGTTTCTTAACATATACTCCCAGAAACAGGATTGCTGGGTCATAAGACAGTTCCATTTTTAATTTTTTGAGAGAGATTGGCTAAGTGACTAATTTCCAAAGTTGTTGCACCAGTCTGCATTCCCACCAACAGTGCACAAGGGTTCCCTTTTCTCCACAGCCTCGCCAGCACGTGTTTGTTGATTTATTGATGATGGCTGTTCTGACAGGTGATCTGAGAGGTGATCTCTCATTGTGGTTTTAATTTGCATCTCTCTGATGATTAGTGACATTAAGCACCTTTTCATATGTCTATTGGCCATCTGTATGTCCTCTTTGGAGAAGTGTCTATTCGGATCCTTTGCCCATTTTTCAGTTGGGTTGTTTGTCTTCTTGGTGTTAAATTGTTTAAGTTCTTTACGTATTTTGGAAGTCAACCTCTTATCAGATGTATAATTGGAAAATATGTTCTCCCATTCAGCGGGTTGTCTTTTCATTTTGTTGATGGGTTCTTTTGCTGTGCAAAAGCTTTTTAATTTGATGTGGTCTCATTTGTTTATTTTCATTTGTTTTCCTAGCCTAAGGAGATGTATTGGCAAAAATATTGCTATGAGAAATGCCTAAGATTTTACTGCCTATATTTTCTTTTAAAATTTTAATGGTTTTATGGCATACATTTAAGTCTTTAATCCATTTTGAGTTTATTTTTCTGTATGGTGGAATTTAGTGGTCTAGTTTTTTTTCTTATTAATTTGTTTAACCATTCATTCATTCATTCATTCATTCATTGTGTTTTTGCTCTCTCACTGTTACTGTGGAAGTGCTTTTCAGGTACATGTATCTTACATGTCTTATTCACCTCTTTACATTCAACACTTAGAACTAACTAGTGGCTCATAGTAGTCATACAATGCATATTTTTAAATGAATTTTGAGCCACCTGCTTCCTTAGAGGTGGTTATATGGGCAGTTTAGACTACACTTTTTCATCATTTATTTGTGGATATATTTGTAAGCCTTAAAAATTAAGTAAAACCCCACTTTATAGTCAACCTTGTTTATATCTTGCAATTTTCTTTGACATACCGTGATATCAAATTACTGTATTATCTTGTATGTGGGCCATGTCCTTAGATTCTGTAAAACACAATGACAAAAATAAAACTCATACATGAGAACTGAGAGCATAGCATACAAAATGAGCATTATACAGTCTGTGCCCTCAAAAATACCTGGAAAGCATGGATGGTGTGGGAAATTATAAGTGATATTTCCTGTTATCTCTTTACTTTAAAAAATACATATTGCCATTAACAAAACTGACAAAAATAAAAAACTGGCAACAACTTAAAATTACATATGGCCATCCTTTTGTGGGAGACAATTCATGTATCTCTCCTGCTTTTGTACATCTTATAAGCAGAAGTACTGACTGCCTTTGTTCTGGACTCACTCTTCCAGGGCATTTATGTAGCAGAGAGCCTTGGGAATTAGAGATGGTGTCTCCCCGTGGGGCAAAGGGCGGACACGGATGGTTCATGCTCATTATAGAAGACTCAGTTTTCTTAACTCGTGCTTTCTTTTGTGTAATACAACCCACTGCACATCCCTGCATTGTTGGTACAGAAATAGCAATAATCTGGGCACTGCTGTTGCTGTGGATAATAAATTGTCCTTTGTCTCTGTCCCAGGGGTCTCATGCTTTCTACCATCGTCTATGAAATAGTGGCAAGTTAACTGTTATTTTGCAAGTTGGGTAAAATCTCAGAGCAGGTAAAATGTCTCCCAACATTTTTGTGTTCCTCACCGGTAGCACAGCAATTTTGTTGAGCTCCTAGCACTGGCAAAGCGCTACAGATGTTTTTTTACTAAATTTAGGCAAAAGAATGAAATCTACCTCCTTTTTGGAAACGATTTCACTGTGGTAGACAAATAATGGTCCTCCAAAGATACCGACATCCTAATCCCCTTAATCTGTGAATATGTTAGATTACATGTCAGGGGAATCAAGCATGCAGATGGAACTGAAGTTAATAGTTTGCTGACCTTGAGATGGAGAGATTGTTCTGGATTATCTGGGTGAGCCAACTATTATGAGGGTCTTAAATGTGGACGAGAACATCAGGGTGATGTGATTTGAGAAAGAGTCTCCCAGTCATTGCATCTGAAGATGAAAGGGCAAGCTACAACCATGGCAGCAGGGAAGCCCTTGTGAGCTGGACAAGGCAAAGTATTCGACTGTCCCCCCAGGACACATGGCCCCGCTGACACCTTGGTTCCAGGTCGGTGAGACCCATTTCTGATATCTGTTCTCCAGAACTGAAGATAATAAATTTGTGTTGGTTTAAGCCATGAAGTTTGTGGTAATTTGTTACAGTGGCAATAGGAAACAAGCACAGTCACAGACTCTGGGTTAAGTGTTGTCATAAGAATAGCTGCACAAACATAAACGTGTCTTGAAGATATTGCAAGTCTGATTTCAGACCACATAAAAAAATCGCGATAAAGCAAATTGTAATCTCTTTGCTAGTGGAAGGTCCTGCCTTCAACATGTAAAAACCACACCACCTGTGAAGTACAGTAAAACAAGACATATTTTAACTTCACCTTTACAAAAGAAGAAGACCTCCAATGTATACGGTCCTTTGTTTCCGGGACATTGGTAAATCTCAGAGGAAAGTGGGTATGGAAGTGAAACCTTTCCCATGAATTTGCAGGGCAAGGAATTTTGTTGTAGATAAATCTATGTCCACTTTATATTAATTTAAATCATTAACATACATCCACACCAAATACCACTTGGTATTTACATAAAATGTAATTGCCTAAATTTTTTCTTAATAATTGTTCTTGTGTTATATAAACTTATTTATTTGTCAAAGCTTCCATGTTTCCTTTTACATTTTAATGTTAAAATTCTGGAGTATGGAGTCGGTAATGAAATCTGAATGGTAAATTATGTTTGGGAGTGAAAAAAAAGACCTTGTATCTCAGAAAATACATTTTGATTTCAAATCCAAGAAAAAATATCATGTTTTAGAGAACAATCCTGTATCATCAATTTATCAGAGAATCAAGGAGGATCTCTCTAACCCTCTTATATGCAGTACTTCCTACATCTAACCAATGCATCTTTGGCAGGACAGGTACATAGGGGCAGATCTTCCTGCCCTACTACCATACCTTGTCAGTAGTTTCTCGAGGATTTTGTGATGGCACAGAGTGACGTTAAAGTCCTCCCCCTTCCTCTGACTCTATCCATGTAATAGAGAAGTCTTAGTCGTCTAAATGAAAAAGCTCCTTTGGGAGTAGTATGACGGGGGAGTTCAGATTTTTGGCTATATATCTGATTTCAGGAGATCAACACCGTTGCTGATTTTTAATGGTTTTGAGTCTATGGGTCACAATGTTAGGACATTCCTGAATTGCTCAAGTGAGTTATAAATGAATCATTAATTTTTTTTGAATATTCTTGGAATAGTTTGTAATACAACTTTAGTGAAGTACTTTAATTGAAAATTAAATTGTGCTTTAATTAGCATAAGGTGTTTGAACATGATGAGCTCAAATGAATTTTATTTATAAAGATCATTTTAGGCACATGTGAAAAATTTGTGTGATCATTTTGAAGTGTGAGGTCACATGGATTGCAGCAAAGGGTCCTAATGATTTTCTTTTTTTTACCCTTTGAAGGTGGATAATGTATGAGTCCATTAAATCTCTATATGTTTGCAGTTGACAACACTTAATCTGGGAAACAACCTGTTAGAAGAAGTGCCAGAAGAGATGAAGTATCTTACCTCCCTGAAGAGGCTCCATTTGTTTGGAAACAGAATTAATAGATTTGCACCTGGAGCATGTGGTAAGTTAGTCAAAGAAAAGCAATATTATAGTATCAAACTTAATCCCCTCATTATGTTTAACAATTTGGAACTAAAGTAAGAAAGGAATTGTACATGATTTTCTTTTTTTGGAGATATTTACACACTATTCGAAGGAATTTGGGGGACTTTTTTCAAATATTGTATTATACATTTCTTTACATGTAGACCTAAGAAAATAAGTAAACATTAGTATTAGTGGATTTTCCCCTTTTCAGAATCAGTGTACACTTAGACTCTTGAATCTGTGGGCTCGTTCTTTGTGCCAGAATGAAAACTAGTTGAAAATCAAATCAAGAAAATCTTTCCACAGCTCTCCTTTTTCTTTATGCTTTTTATTCTGTCTCAGATACTAAGTCACAATCTTTGCTCAAGGTTTAGGTTTAAATTAATTTGTGGAGAATTTTAAAGAAAAGACAGGACATGCAATTAGTGGCATTCTTTTTGTGTATTTCCTTTAGACGTATATTTTTCTGCCATTCAATATGAAACTCTACCTATTTAATATATGTGGAGTGGGTTTAAGGACAGAACATATGATGAAGAAATTCAGGTGAATTTTATAGCTCCACTAACTCATGTAAGGCACTTCATCACTCTATGTCTTTGTCCCCAGTAGTAAAACTAGAGATGTATTATAGAGTTCACAAGGTTCTGTGAACTTTTGAGACTTGGGTACTATATATAATCATTGTCATAATCAAGCAGACTTTATTAAGGTTATTATTGCATGGGGCACTAAATTAGGGGTATATTTGGCAAAGAGCACCAAGTAACTCTGGTACCATCTCTTTGAAGTACTTTTCAATCATAGATCATGTATCTTGGAAAAATATTTTTACTTAAAAAATGTGACACTTATCAATGCTTATGCACATTATAGACACAAAGCCATAGATTCAGCATCCAACTATAATTTACTTAGGAAGAAAAGAGTTTACCTAAGAAAAAAATCATGGCATGGAAACAAGTAGACAATATTATTTTATGAACTATACTGAGAGAACACATTTCAGTAAAATCTGATATATACAAATGATATTAAACAACCTAATTAGTTCTAATTTAGATTTCTGTAAAGTTTTTTTCTCTTGTTGCACTTAAATGTAAGGTTTATAAAGTAGGTGTCTTCTGTGTAGAGTGCCCTGAATGTCTTTAGTTTCTGTACATCTTAATTTGGAGCTGTTGAAATTGGAAAATCTCATGTGATTGACGTAAACTATGTTCTGTGTCAGGTCATGGCTGCCCAGCTGCAGAAACAGTTTGGTGTCGGGGAGCTGAGCACTGCCCAGCATATGTTACATAGCCTTGTGTATATGTGTGTCCCCAGCCCCTGACCAGAGCAGACTGAACCAGGGTTAGATTTGTGTCCTAAGCTGAGTCAGTCATATACTCTTTGTTGGGAGTTACGATAAAATCTAAAACAGTTTAATTAGTTTGAGCTAATCACACGAACTAAGACAGCGGTTATAAACTGGTGGCCCGTGGGCTGAATCTGGTTCACAAATAGGTTAGTTCTGTTTTGTCTTCTTTCTTTTAAATCCTTGCCTGAGGATAAGTTTATTAATTTTGAGAGAGAGAGAGATCAATTAGAGTGAGAAACATTGATCAATTGCCTTCCATACACACCCCAGCTGGGTATCAAACCTGCAAGTTAGGTGTGTGCCCTGACTGAGGATCAAACCCTCAACATTTTGGTATATGGGATGATGTTCCAACCAATTGAGCCACCCAACCAGCACTGTTTTGTCTGCTTTTTTAAAAGTTTGACTTTAGTGCCAAGATTTGCAGATTAAGAGAATTCCTATAAAAATCTGGATTCCTGGTGGTTTTAGCTTGTTTTTTTAAAAAAAGAAAGGTTAGGCACCATTGGAATCACATTGCCATATGACGGCACTTGCTAGGAGCTGGCTGAGTGGCTGCTCCCTGTTAGATAAGACATGTGCTCTCCAGCTCAGCATGCTTGGGCCAGGTACACTCCCATGAAGCTCACTACTGTCTTCTGAGCTGTCTTCTTGATTCCTGCAGGCATTTCAGTTTGAGAACTGTTTATCCTGTCTGCAAACATTTAAAAACAGGAGTTGTGGGAGGGCTATGAACACATGGATAATTAGAGAAAATCCGTTCAAGAGAGAAGGAATTGGAGGGGGAGAGAGAACATGAATATGAAGCTGAGAGAAGCTGTAATGAGAAATGAAACTATGTCCTGCATTCTCTGTGCTGCAGAGATTCTCAGAGAGTATATAATCTACAGGCTTTGAGGAGCTCAGGGCGGGGAAGACAATTAGCCTGGAGAATGGCCTGGAGCATGGCCTGGGTCTCCTTGGACATCACAACCTGATATAGTGGTTCAGAAGTATCTGAAGCCCCGGAGACCTAAGCGTGACCATTTTTGTGTCTACCAAGAGTGATCATATACAAAACCAATACATATATCAGCCTATAATTACATAACATCATGCATATATTATTTGTTTATGGAGTAAAATATATTTGTATTAATATGGTTTCTGGCCAGCACCACTGCTGTGGTCAGAGGGCCCGGTGTGTGCGGCAGTGAGGGCAGTGGGCCTGTGCAGCCTATGTCCTGGCTCATGGCAGAGTCTAAAGAGAAGCCCAACAGGGAGAAGCCCAGTGGAAAGAAGCCTGATGCAGAGAAGAAGGTGTATCTGGAGCAGGAACACACCAAGTCCGAAATCACCGACTTCAAGTTCAAGCCGCTAGTGGTGCTGCTCTGGGAGGTTGAGATTGCAATGAGCTACAACGTTTCTCCACCCTGTCATCCTGTGGTACAGCACCATCTCAGAACTCTGCACAGGAGAGGTGTGCCAGATGGCCGCATGCAACACCTAGCACTAGTGGTACGAGAGCAGGGGAAGAAGATCAAGTGCACAGTCCCCCAGGACATTAGCTTAGTCTTGAGCTCCATGCAGAAACTGGTGACCAATGAGGACATGTTCTCTATGAAATATGATAAAGAATTCCCCAGCTCCTTTGAGTCTCTTGTGAAGATCTGCAAGTACCTGTTCCACGTCCCAGTGCAAATCTACTCATCTCCAAGGAGAACTTGGCTCTGGAGCTGCAGACACTCGAACACACTCAATGTGCAGTTCATCCTCATCACCAGGGAGTCCATCCTGCTCAGCTCTTAAGAGACTGCCATTGTGGACAGTCTCACAGAGGTGCTGTGTGCAGCAGGGCACAGGGCACGGTGCACAGAACCACGGGCAAGAGAGGTGAGCCCCGAGAATGGACGGGTGTGCACACGTGCAGGGAGACAGCGCCAGGTGTGCCTGCATGGGTTTGCCTGGGCACGCACACATGCTGGGCCTGTCAGAGCTGAGTGCGGGCTTCACAGATGCTGGTGGGCATGGGGCATTTGGTTTCCCATTGTGGGTTCAGTTGGGATGGATGTCACCAGTAAAGAACCTTTGGACATCATTCATTTGCTCAGTACGTGTTTATGGTACTGCTGTTCAGAGTTGTTTTTTTAAAGTTTGTGTTCTGGTGCCCTTTGCAGTACCTTTCTGGTTCCAGTTTGTGGTAGCTTGGCTGTACCTTTTGTCCCAAGGCACCACAATGCAGCGTTGTAACTTTGTGATAAATTCAGCTCTTTTGTGTAAGTTAGTTTGAGAGGTTGTCTGTTACTGGCAACCCATAGAGCCTTGGCTAAGGCCAAAAATCAGAAAGAAAACAAAGTTAACAGGAAAGTGGCTAAAATTATATTCAAACATACAGCTAAAGTGACTAAAATTATTTTCCAACAGATGGCTTACGAAATTTGATCCTGTTTAATCTGAATCACAATCAGCTCACATCGATTCCTAAAGAAATCAGCAGGTAATTTTGTTCATAGTGAGACTTAGTGAGCCCCCCACCCCCAAATCCTCCAGCCCACCGGAGCCATCTGAAAACCTATGCCCAGACTCAAGCCCTTGTGGGATCTGAACATAGCAAAGAGGCACCTAAAGGACTGAGGCAAGCTGCTAATTTTAAGCAGATGTTTCCTTAAACAGCATGGCGTGGTCGTCTAAGTGTAAAAGCGAGGGTTGGAAACATAAAGTTCTAGCGTTGGTTGTGTTATTGATCTCCCAAATCTGTGGTTCTTGGAGCTTGCTCCACTACAGAATTGGTGACATTAAATTTTATTTCATATGAGTATTGTAAGTCATTTTCAGCTTGGTAGGAAAGGTATTATAAAAGCAAAGGATTTAAGATCAAGATGCCATTTTCATTTTTAAAAATCCCACATTTTATTATCATTAACAGCAACAGCAAAAAAAAAAATGCCATTTCTCCTTCCTGCACATCTGCACAGACAGGCTGCCTTTGGAGCACCTTTCTGGAGCCAGCTGCCAGCCTGTCCTTCTGCAGGCAAGCCACCGGCTTGGGCTTTTCCTCCTGCAGATGGAGAGAAAACCTTACTCCGGTTTACCTTGGAGACCCTCTTGCCTGTTGAACAGACACAGACATATTACAGAGTTAAGAGCATCCAGATTTAAAAGAGGACACACAGCTCTGAACAGTCTTCAACAAAGGGTTTTCTGTAGCATCTAAAGTCTATTCTATTTTCCTGCCACCACTAATGTATGTAAAAAAAATAAAGTCTATTCTAATTCACTTATCCATACCTCTAGCAAATGTATCATTTCCCAGATAGATTTTTACAGAGAAAGTAATGTTTGAAGTCAGAGCTGCTAGAAAAAAATTTTGAAGCAATTTAATTTTTTAAGATGAGGAATATTTATAGCAATGAAAATGCCAATAGTTGTCTGCTTGCTTTTTCACTTATTCAATTGATTGATGTATTGACATAATAAAAAAGGGACACCTTGGAAAACCTAGTGAACTAGGCTTAGGTTCATATATTTGTATAACTGGCCACCAGCCTTATGACTTGGAGCAAGTACTTTAACTGTCCAATCCATAGCTTTCTCAACTCTAAAAGAAGAATTTTGAGTAGGTGAACTTCCAAATCTTTGCACTATGTTATAATTTCATAATTTATTATGTTCTGTTTGGAGCACAAAATAAAATATTAAATCAACTGTATAAATGTATGGTGCTATGTTACAAAAGTGAATAAAAGCCTTCACTGGAAAAAATAGAATTAGAAATTGTATAGGTCTATGCTATTTTACAGATAATTCTGGATTGTCTGTATTCTAGCTGTGCCTTAGATGTAAGCTCATCGTTAGCTTCCCATGAGTGATTCCATTTTCTGATCTTACAAAAGTTTCTTCACCCTCCTATACCTTGGTATTTTCATCTGCAAAATGAGGACTATAACGGTGCTTATCTCACAGGGCTGTTTTGATGGTTAACTATGATAACCCATCAATGACATTCAGGGTTGAGCCTGGGACATAGTTAATGCTCAAAGGATGTTAGCTTTTATTATTATTGGTTATTTTTATTCTTTTTGTATCCCCAAATTCAAATGTCAATTTTTCCAAAATGTTTGTAGTATATCTCAGGTATCATGTCTGTAATTATAGACTCAGATTTTCTTAATGTTTTCCCCCTGTCCAATGGCATTTTCTATCCTCATTTTATGACTTTATGCAATCTCCTTTGGACCATGGTGTATAAATAAAGGCAGAATTTGTGTTTGATCCATCTGCATCTTCCACAGTGATTCTCACAAATATTTGGTACAAGGTATATAATCTGTAACTATACCTATATCTACACCCATGTTTGTTTATATGTATTTGCAAATTTTTGCATGTGTGAATATATATGTGTAAGTATATATATATCCTACTTTGTTCAATATATATATCCTACATTGTGAATATATGTATATTATATACATATATATATATACATGCACATATGTATACATATATATATATCCTACTTTGTTCTCTGGCTTCCTCTTCAATATAGTGAATGTATACTCACAAATAATAAAAATAAGATTTTCTTTCTTTAAAATCTAGGCTTTGATTACATAAAATACTTTTAATTTAAGCCATATGAATATAAAATATCTTCAAAAGTTTTATTACAACAAAGGCTTTTTTAGGTTCCAATGATTCACCATAGTTGTGAACACTTGACTGAAATAAGGTTTGGATGAGCTATACAAACCAGGTCTTTATAGCAGCTTTTCTTATTTTTGTGAGTTTCATTCCTATGCTTTATTTTTTAGATTAAAAAGTCTTATGTATCTGAGTATAAATCATAACCAGCTAGCCAGGATTCCTAGAGAACTTTGTTTTCTTAAGAACCTTTCTGAACTTCAACTTAACTACAATCAGCTCACTTGCATACCTGAAGAAATTAAGTTCATGAAGATGCTCCAGAAGCTTTTTTTGGTCAGGAACAGCATTGAAGTTTTGCCAGAGGTAAGCAAAACAGGGAATAAAATTTTATCTTGTTGGGGAAGAACTCTCATCACAACACAATGGGGAAGGGTTATAAAATAGATTTGGGTTATAGAATGTATCTGAGTACAGACCATCATCTGCTTTCCCTCTGATTAGATGTAGTCAGTTCCCATGTTCCTGTGACAAAGGAGGGTTGTAATTTGGTTTCACTTACCTAGGACTACCAGGTTTAGCAAATACAAATACAGGCTGCTCACTTCAATTTGAATTTCAGTTAAGTAATGAATAATTTTCCAGTATAAGTATGTTCCAAATAGTAACATGGGACATAACTTATATTAAAAAAATACTCTTTGTGTGAAATTTAAATTTAAGTGAACCTCTTATATGTTATCTGGCAACTCTATATATTGCATAAATATAAGTGCGTATTGGTTTTGGAATATGTGCTAGATGTCTCTCATTTTTCTTCATATCCACTCTTTATCCTTTTTCATCCTACTTTGCATCACTGAGCTCCTGCGTCCTCTGGCTTGTTCTTGGACATGGCCAATGAGAGGCACTACTAGCAGGACATAAAAGGATGGGAGAAGAGTGAGTGTCAGATGGCATTCCTCCGGTACCCCACCTGATGGGGTGCTCTGAGTTTCCTGCACACCTTTTTGGAAAACTGTAGCTAATGTCAGGGGATCCTCATATGGACCATTACCACTGGCTCTTTAGGCCTACAGTGTTAAAAAAATGAACAAACAAAAAAACAAACTTTCCGCTGTTGTTAGCTCTTGGGAACCTTGTGGGATTAGGGAACTATGTTTTGTGGTTTAGGTTTTCCTAAACACTGTCAAGCTTTTATAAGTAGTGATTTTACTAAACTTTCCTCAAATTTCCCAGTTTGAGAGTAGTGTCTCCTGCTAAGAACCTGTCAATGGGTTTACCTTTGTTCCTTATGCAAATTAGAATTAATGTGGTAGGAGGGAATGCCTGTCATACAGTAAACTGAGAGATACAAAAGCAGACCAATTCCTGATATTTCATTTTCCTTACAAGGGAATATACCCTTTAAAAATTTTGTGCATACTATAATGTGATATGTGAAAATATACCAAGATATAGGCTATAAATAAGTATATTTCAAAAATTTTATTCTTACATTCTTTAAAAATCCTAATTTCTATAAACAAGTAAAAAATATCTTTAAATTAAGGAATAAATCTATTACAAGTATAACTCCTTTATTTGAGGGAAAGTTTTAACAGCAGAAATATGATCATCATCTTGTTTTTTAGTGTTTATTACAACTTTATGATGTAGCTCTTTTTATTATACCCATTTTAGAATAAGGAACAGAGAGATTGTGTGACTTGGACACAATTTGCAAAGGTCAGAGAAGGTTCTCAAATACATTCTTTTCTAACTTAAAAGGACTTTTTCTACGATTTATAAATCCCAAAAAGTTTAGACTTTACAACATTTGAATGCTAATAAGCCCTACCCTGAATTATTATGTAAAGAATGCCTATGATCATTTATGTCTTGGTGCATTTAATATGATTCAGTTTATCATTTTTTGTCTGCATTATAAATAATAAAGCATTACAGAAAATCCCCATTTGTCCTGGTAATGACAAAATCATGAATCATTTTCTGGCACATTATAAATTATGTGTATGTCTGCACATGTATGTGAATGTATATGTCCAACCAGTCACATTGGGCTTGTAGCTAGATAGAAACCCCAACAGATTTTTCCTTATAAGGAAAGGGTTCTGTGAGTGCAGTGCTAAGCAAAAGGGAGCTAAGAAATAAATCATGGTGGAAATGTCAATAGAGACAACTTTCTAAGATTTTGTCTGTTTCTCAAAGATTCTTTCTATTTTAATGATAGTAATGTCTACCAACTGCTCACCCTGTATTGAGCCTGTTAGTAAGCACTTAGTAACTTATTTAACTCATTCAACAATCATTGAAGTAGGAGCTGCCATTAGCAATTCCATGTTATACATGGAGAAACTGAAGTACAAAGAAACTGAGATATTTAACCAAAGTTACATAGTAAGTGTCAGAAGTGAGATTTGAACCTTCAAATAGCCCAACTCTTGGCCACCAGGATATTTTGCCTTAGTATGATCAGAGGAAATGGGAAACTCAAAGAATCTGGCAATCCAGGACATAGTGATCTCCTTGGGGAGGATATACTGAAGAATTGATCAGATGATTAGGAAAGATGGTCCACACCATCAAGTTCGAATGTAGAAGAAATATTTATTATTCTATACACCTTATAGATTTTTAAGAATCTCTCCCTTTGTTTTCTTACACAGGGATTTTGTGATCTTATAAACCTAAGAGTCCTAAATGTAGCTGGAAATATTATTCGGATATTTCCACCAGGAGTAAGTAGAGTCAACTTCTATTATAATTAAAAAATAATTTGTTTATGCTACTGGGATTAAGAAAATATGGACAGCCAGTATAACCTGTAATAACTGGAATCTTGAATTATACAAATGACTCAGCTATTTTTTTCCTAGAATTTCAAAACTTTTTCTTTCTCATTCCTTCCTTTGTGTTCTGTTTCTGCTGAACTTGTTTGAACTAAGTGAACTCTGCTATTGTAAACATTTTAATGTATTTGTTATGGCTGGTGTTTTTTGTTATTATATACTGCTTTTGTTCACCTCAGACTTTTTGAAAATATTGCTTTCCAGAGCATACATTTTTATCCCTTTTAAAGAATCCAGAGGTGACACTTCTATTAGTTCTTTTTAAGACATTAACAATAAAAAATGCACTTTTTCTTCCACTTGGAAATGAATTTTGATTTTGCTGAGAAGCAGGTGGTCTGGACAAATTCTATCTTTTGAGAAAGAAATGGCAGTTTTTCATATCACATTTTTATATCTTAGTGAATGCTTCTATATGCAAGGTAATAACTAGAGGCCCATCAGTCCAGAAGGTATTCAACAAATAGTTGTTGGTCCATTAATTACTTTCTCTGATTTATCAACTCCAAATTGAGATTTTAGTTTTTTTTGACCCTTAGATCCTTTGCATGTGGTTTTCCAATTCTCCCAGCACTATTATTGAAGAGGCTTCTTTTTCTCCATTGTATGTTTTTGGCTTTTTCTGTCAAAAATTAGTTGTCAATATATATATGGGTTTACTTCTGGACTCTCAATTCTGTTCCATTGGTCTATGTGTCTGTTTATCTACCATACCATCCTGATTTAATTATTGTAGCTTTGTAGTGTAATTTAAAGTCAGGGAGTGTGATACCTTTGGCTTATGTTTTCTCCTCAAGATTGCTTTGGCAATTCAGGGTCTTTTGTGTTTCTGTACAAATTTGATTAAGTTTTTGGTTATTTCTCTCTTTAATAATTTAAATATTTAATTCCACTCTCTCTTATCACATAAGGCTTCTACTGAAAAACCTGATGATAATCTAATTGGTATTTCTTTTGCTGGTTACTGTTTTCTTTCCCTGTCTGCCTTAAGAATTCTTCTTTGTGTTAATTCTTCAGTTTCAATGTAATATGCCTTGGTGAATGCTTCTTTCTGGATTGAGATCATTAGGTGTTCTGTTAGCTTCTTGGACTTGAGGATCCAGATTTTTCCATGGGTTTGGAAAGTGCTTGTTAATTATTTGTTTAAGTTATAGTTCCTTTTTAATTTTAGAAATAATTAAAATTATAGAAACCATTTAATACTTTTTTTGCCTTGGATTCCAAGAAGTTCAAAACAAAATAAATTACAGTTTAGAATTATCTTATTCTGTATATTTCAACTCTAATATTTTGGCCTTAATTTGTAGTTTTCTATTATCAACCACCTAATGTTCTTGGAAGATAATTTATATTATATTAAAATACAAACTGAAACAAAAATAAAAGCCTAATCTCTCACTGAGAAGGTATTCCAAAGACTCCCAAAGCTTTCTATATAAGATTGCAGAGTATTTCAAGGTATTTTATTTTTCTTTTGCTATATTGAATGGGTTTTTTTCTTGATTTCTGCTACTGCTGTTCCATTGTTGGTATACAAAAATGCCTTTGATTTCTGGAAATTGACTTTGTATCCTGCTGTTTTGCCAAATTCATTTGTTAGGTCCAGCAGTTTTTTGGCCGAGTCTATAGGATTTTCTATGTACACTATCATGTCATCTGCAAACAGTGACAGTTTTGTTTCCTCCTTTCCGATTTGGATGCCTTTTATTTCCTTTTCTTGTCTGATCACTGTGGCTAAAACTTCCAGTACTATATTGAATAGAAGTGGTGAAAGTGGACAGCCTTGTCTTGTTCCTGATCTTA
>CM052544.1:92911565-92932699 GCA_028533065.1 Trachops cirrhosus
AATACTGGTTTCTTTAGCCATGCAGAAGCTTTTTATTTTGATGAGATCCCACTTGTTTATTCTTTCCTTTATGTCCCTTGCTCTAGGGGACCTATCAGTAAAAATGTTGGTGCATGAAATATCTGAGATTTTCCTGCCTATGTTCTCCTCTAGGACTTTAATGGTGTCACGGCTTATATTTAAATCTTTTATCCACCTTGAATTTATTTTTGTGTATGGTTTAAGTTGGTGTTCGAGTTTCATTTTTTTGCATGTAGCTGTCCAGTTCTCCCAACACTATTTGTTGAATAGGCTATTGTTACTCCATTTTATGTTGCTGCTCCCTTTGTCAAATATTAATTGACCATAGAGATTTGGGTTTATTTCTGGGTTCTCTGTTCTGTTCCATTGGTTGATGTTCCTGTTTTTACGCCAGTACCAAGCTGTTTTGATTACAGTGGCCTTGTATTATAGTTTAGTATCAGGTATTGTCATTCCAACCCCATCAGCAAGTGATTGATGTCACCCTAGTCTATTGGCAATGTGAATCCTCGACACAGTCTCTTTGACTGGCTTATAGAATCCAGTGTCTTTCTACCTGATTTCCAGAGTGACTAAATTCAGAGAAATAGAAACATTTTGTTGTATGGGAAGAGCAGAATTTGTTTTCACTATCACCTTTCAAGTGTTTTTTAGTATCATCTAAGAATATATTTGATTTGTTCTTACTGGGGTCTTTCCCCTTCCCACTTACCTCCCTGCCCTCTTTTTAAGGATTTTTAAATTGAATTTATTTAGGTGACATTGGTTAATAAAATTATATAGGTTTCAGGTATACAATTCTATAATACATCCTCTGTACATCATATTGTGTGTTTACCTACCCACGTCTAGTCTCCTTCCATCACCATTTATCCTCCCTTTATCCTCTTCTACTTTCTTCCATCCCCCTTTCTCTCTTGTAATCACCATATTGTTGTCTTTTGAATTTTCTTTTTCTTTGCCTATCCCTTTTTCACTTCAGCCCATTCCTATTGGATGAATGAGTATGACCCAGAAATCATGTTCACTTTAGTCAAATAACTTGGTTATTATTCCTGTTCCTAAAAAAAGGAACAGGAAGCCCTGGCTGGGTAGCTCAGTTGGTTAGAGTGTCATTCTGATACACCAAGGTTGTGGGTACAGTTCCTGGTCAGAGCACATATAGGAATCAACCAATGTATGCATAAATCTGTGGAACAACAAATTGATGTTTCTCTCTCTTTCTCTTCACCTTTCTTTCTCTTTCTAAAATCAATAAATAAAAAAATTTTAAATAAAAATAATAAAAAAGGAGTTGGAAAGCCTATTAGGGGACTCTCTTTGTGGGTCTTTTGGTAATAGACAAGCTAACCTTTGCAGATCTTCCCACAATTGAGTATGTCTCCATCATGAACTTCTCAGGTCCTTTTAAGGCTATAAGTGAACATTCAGGATTATCCTAAGACTTTTAAGAATCATGTAGGTTTCAAGTTTCCTAGATGCAGGAAACAACCAATTTTGTTGAATGGTTTAGTTTTTTTCTATAAATAACATTTTCCCTTATTGCATAGATTCCATATGCTCAATACAGAGAACTAGAAAATACATATGAACAAGGAAGAAAATTTCAATGTTATAATGAGTAAAAGAAAAGTTTATCACAAAAGCAATACAAACTCATTTAGAGAAATTAGAACAAAAGCAATGGAAGTTGATAAGATTACTTAGAAATCCAGTATGCTGAGATATTACCATTATTCTCCTTGACATTTATTCTGCTAGTACTTTCCATGCATCCAGAAGTTTTTTTAAATTAAAGATGAATTTAGATGCCACATACTATATGAGACTTGTTTTCTTTTCCTCAAACTATTGTGAATATCATTCCAGTTGATAAAAGAAATAAATCTTTCATCTCTTTTTAATGAATATATAATATTCTGGTATATTACAACATAATATTTTTAACTACTTTCCTGCTGTTGGCTGTTTAGATTATTAATACTTTTCTGGCTTTTTGGCCTTTATAGAGAAGGCTACAGTGACTGTCCTTGTAGCAAACTTCTCCTCTGCATGGCATCCCTATCAGTGAAATTGCTTTGTCAAAAATCATCATTTTTTAAAAGTTTGGGTAGCTCTTTTCTAATTCCCTTCCAGAGAGTCAATCTATATTTCCACAAACAATACTATTTTCTATTTGATATTTAATTGTTAATGATTTTGGAAACTGCAGGGATTAATTTGTTTAATCCCTTTTAATGTATTTGTTCTCCTTGAATCAAGCATTTTAGAATAATAATAATAATAACAAATAGTAGAGTAAAAGTTATTTCTACTGGACATTTGTTTAACATTACTGATTAAACTATTGCATACTTGGACTGTCAAAGAATTGTAGAGCTTTGATTCAAGATAGTCTTGGTTAAGATTTTTGAACATTTTTATTCACCTCAGAGATTTATGAACTAAATTTTAATGTTGGTAGCTAGATTATAACTAAATATTAGCCAGAATATTCTATATTAGTAGGTACGAGATTCAGAGTTTTACCCATGTTATCTGATTTAATTCTTTGAACTCTATAAGATGGCATTGGAGAAGCATCCCTGTTTTATTGGTGAGATATCCAAGATAGAGAAGTCAGGACTTGTCCAAAGAGAGTTACACAGCTAGTAAGTCATAGAGCCTGGATTTGCACCTGTTTGGCTGAGACTGACAGAGTATTTGCTCTTTTTTTACAGTTTGCATTCAATATTATTTTGTATTAGTTTCAGGTGTATAGCATAGTGGTTAGACAATTATATACTTTGCAAAGCGGACCCTGCAATATTTCAAGCACCCACCTGGCACCATACACAGTTATTATAATATCATTGACTGTATTCCTGATGCTGTACTTTACATCCCTGGGACAATTTTGTGACTACCAATCTGTAGTTCTTAATCCTTTCACCTTCTTCACGCAGCCCTCCAAACCCCCTGCCCCCTGGCAACCATCAGTCTGTTCTCTGTATCTTTGTTCTTGGTGCTATCTATGTTTTAGTGTCTGTCCTACACAGAGTGTCAGTAGCACTTGACCATAGTTCTAAACTGATCATTTC
The DNA here is from genome assembly GCA_028533065.1 of Trachops cirrhosus. Taxonomy (NCBI): domain Eukaryota; kingdom Metazoa; phylum Chordata; class Mammalia; order Chiroptera; family Phyllostomidae; genus Trachops; species Trachops cirrhosus. Next base: position 92,914,667 of record CM052544.1, read on the forward strand.
TTCCAAGGATTCATACTTGTTTTAAAATTTTATATATTTTATATCTATATAAATATAATTTATATGTAGATAGTTTTATATTTCAAATGAAATCATTATATGTAAGAAAAAATAAAAGAATACACCTGAAACCAATTTTAACCTATCATGGTTTAAACACAGGAATAATCTCTGACCTACATATACTTAGTTAACAAATATTCTAACAAAATAACAAATGAACTATTCAGAAGGAACATTTCTTTTTGGTCCATAAAAGATTTCTTAACTCTTAAATCACACTGGAGTTAGGCTACCATTAAGTTGTATATTCTCAAAAACTGTATTGCTCATATCTTTAAAAGCTTCTTAAAAGCTACTATTAGCATGGCAAATACACACACACATAGAAATGTGCATATTTCCAAGTAATAACTTTATATTTCAATGGTATATCTTCCAGATATACCTAATGCAACAAGACATGTTTGGTTCCAAAAATCATAAAAGGGAATTGTGTGAACTGTGACATATTTATAGGTTTCAGGTATTTCAGCAAATTCTTCCACCATTTGATGGGAGTGAATCTTTTATTAGTTTTCTGAAGCTTTGAAGTGAGACCTAGACTTTAATTCATGTAGCTAAAAACTTACCCTTAAAATCAATGTTTTACTCAGAATCCCAAGCTATGCTCCATGTAAGTAGGCAAAGAAAGGGTGATAACAGATGTGTGATTTAGTAGTCCTGGTAATATTAGTATGAAAAAATAATTTTTTCACAAAGAATGACCTCAATTCTATACTGTATTTTGCCGTGTATAATGTGCACTCATGTTTTTGTGCTCATTATACATGGGATTACTATACCCATCATTATATCCATGGTATGTAATTATTATACCCATGTATAATATGAATCCTCATTTTTCCCTCAAAAATTTGGGTAAAAAATTTCACATTATACATGGCAAAACATGGTGACCACCCAGGAAAATGATCATCAGTGGGTAGGAGGCTGTGCAGGTGAAACATTAGATGTTTAAGGAGTCCATGATCAGGGCTTTTGCTGTATAAAGACAGCTCTCTCAGATGCTTCTTAAGTGGAAGGGAGAGAGTAATAAAAAATGGGGAAAGAGCAATCTATAGTATTTTATTGTTATTTTTAGAAGATTTTAATTGGGTTGAATGAGTGAAAGGTTATCTATGTACATATGTAGGTATTCCCAAAGATTCCTCTCAAAGCCTGGTGTGGACTACTTTAATACCACTGGAAAATCCTTCATTTTGGCCAGAAAAAAGTTCCATACACTTACTAAAATCCACATAGTGCTTGAGTAACATTTATACAGGACTTCTAGGCTATTGCCACAGTGGTGGGGGGCACTTAGTGGGTAAATCAGATGTTTGTTTTGTTTGCTTGGTCAGTGAAGATTTAAGTATTATACAGTTTTATTAAGCATTTTACTTATGATGTTAATAGTTATGATGAAATTCAGCTTATATATATCTCCTCACCACCTCTTTTATTATTTAATATTATAATATTATTATTACCTTAAGTGAAGTTTCTGGATATACCTGTGTGGATAAGTTTAATACAGATTGAATTCAGAGATTTGGCTAATATTGGTAAATCAGTGTTCTTCACCAGTGTTCTTTATGCCTCTATTCAGGTACTCAAAGCAGCAGGTAATTTAGGCTAATGCTTCTCAAACTTTAACTTGCAAAGGGATTACCTGGGGAACTTTGTTAATTGCAGATTCTGACTCAGGAGGTCTGGAGAGCATCTGAGAGTCTGAATCTTTGTTAAGCTCCCAGGTGATATGGGTTCTACTGGTCCATGACCCACAATTTTCGTACTAAGGATTTAGGCTTTAGTAAATATGGCAGACTCAGTTTTCGAGTTCAGGCTAAATGTTTGTACGGTCTGTGCTTATTGTAATGAGAGGTATGAAATTTGAACTAAAGTTTATCTAATAATGTAAATTTACTATAACTTGGATTCACATCTGTAAAAGACATGGAACTATTAAAATGAGAGTAAGTTGCTTTTCTTACATTGTTGAAAACTAAACTTATTTACAATACTAGTCATTGATAATATTATATATACATGAAAATTAATTTAACATACTGTGAGGAATAAGCCAAAAATATAACTTAGTGAAATGGCAATTAATGTAATATAAAAATTATTTTGAAAATTATCTAAAGAATCATATTTTTTTAAATCTAGGAAATAACATCAAGATTTATAATGAACCAACTAGCAGAAAATGATCCTTTCCTAATGCAAGCCATAGAAGGATACCCAGAAGTCAGGAACACAATCTCTAAGGGAAGAGAATGCGCAATATGTGGAAAGTTATTTTTAACCACATGGATGGAATGTGTTAAATTTGTTTCTCCATCAAAGGTAAAGGGTGGTTTTTACATGAGTATGAACATAAGACCTCCTCTTATTCTTTTTTCTTATCTAAATCAACCAATTCTAATTAGGTTTGTATATAAGAATTGATTTCTATGATAGCATAATGATTTTCATAGCTTTATTGAAATATAATTGACACAATATTATGTAAATTACAGTGTAAAGCACATTGATTAAATACATTTATAAATTGCAAAGTCACTATTGTCATAGTCATAGCTACCACCTCTGTCCCATCATAGTTATTTATTTCATTTTTATGGTGAGAACACTCAAGACCTCCTATCTTAGGAAATCCAAATACATGATACAACATTATTAGTTATAATCATCATACTGTACATTAGATGCCCAAACTTGTTAATCTTATAACTGGAAGTTTGTACCTTTCAAACATTTCCCCCATCCTGACCTCTGATAACCAACACTTTACTATTTCTCTGCGTTGGTCTATTTTAGATTCTAAATAAAGGAGATATCATGCAATATTTGTCTTTATCTGACTTATTTCAACTAGCGCAATGCCCTTAAGATCCATCTAAGTTGTTGTAAATGGAAGGATTTCCTTCTTTCTCATGGCTGAATAATATTTCCTGGTATAAATTTCACATTGTCTTTATTCATTCATTTGTTGACAGACACTTAGCTATTAGCCATATCTTGGCTATTGTAAGTAATGCTGCAATGAACGTGAGATACATGTATCTCTACAAGATCCTGATTTCATTTTTTTTTTATCTTTACTCAGAAGTGGGGTGGCTAGGTAATATTTTTTAGTTTTATTTTTAATTTTTGAGGAAATTGCATCCTGTTTTTCTTAGTGGTTATACCAATTTGCATTCCAATATTCTAGGGTTCCTTTTTCTCCACTTATCTTTAGTCTGTTGATGATAGCCATCTAAATGATGAGAAGTGATATTTCATAGTGGTTTTGATTTACATTTACCTGATGTTAGTGATGTTGAGTACTTTTTCATGTACTTGTTGTCCATTTGTTTGTCTTCCTTGGAAAAAATATCTATTCAGTCCCTCTGCCCATTTTTAATTAGGTTGTTAGTTTTTTTGGCTATCGAGGTGTATAGGTTCTTTTTGGATATTGACCCTGATCAGATATATAATTTGTAACAATTTTCTCCCACTCTGTAGATTGCCTTCTCACTTTGTCAAGTGTGTTTTGCTGTGTAAATGTTTTAGTTTGATGTGGTCTCAATCATTTGTGTGCTTTTGTGGCTGTGCTTTTGCTGTCATAGCCGGGAAAGCACTGCTGAGAGCAACGTCAAAGAGTTTTTTCCCTTGTTTTCTTTTAGGAGTTTAATGATCTCAGTTCTTAAATTTAAGTCTTTAATCTACTTTGATTCATGTGTGCATGTGTGTCAGTGGTGTAGGATAGAGGTGCATTTTTATTCTTCTGCATGTGCTTATTCAGTTTACAACATCGTTTATTGGAGAGAATGTCTTTTCCCCACTGAGTATTTTTGGCTCCTTTGTCAAATATTACTTGACCAAATCTATGGAGGTTTATTCTGGGCTTTTGATTTTGTTCCTTTGGTCTGTGTCTATTTTTTATGTCCGTACTGTGCTGTTTTGATTGCTCTAGCCTTTGTAGTATAGTTTGAAACTGGGAAGTGTGATTAATTGGCTTTGTTCTTCCTTCTTAGGATTGCTTTGCCTATTTGGCATCCTTTGTGGCTTCACATACATTTTAGGATTTTTTAAATATCTGTGAAAAATGCCTTTGGAATTTTAACAGATATTGTATTGAATCTAGAGATGGCTTTGGGTAATGTGAATATTTTGGCAATACTAATTCTTGTGATCTATGAGCATAGGATTTGTTCCCATTTGTTTGTGTCTTCCCCAATATCTTTTATCAAAATCTTATAGTTTTTAGTGTACAGGTCTTTTATCTCCTTGGTTAGATTTATTCCTAAGAACCTTATTGTTTTTGATGTACTGGTGAATGGGATTCTTTTTTATTTCTTTTTCAAATGTGTTGTTGTCACTATATAGAAACACAACTGTTTTCTGTCTATGAACTTTGTATATGGTAACTTTACTGAATTTGTCAATTCTAACAATTTTTGGAGGAGATTTTACATTATACATGTACATGAACATAGCATGTATATGTGTATATACGTATATATCACAATCATGTATATGTATACATGTATGTATGTATGCATCATATACATATATGTGATCATGTCAACTGCAAATAGAGACAATTCTACTTCTTTTTTCTATTTGCATGTTTTTATTTGACTAACCTGGCTCCTCTTGCTAGCTTTTGTGGGGCTGTGTTAAACAGAAGTGGTGAGAATTAGTACCAATTACAAAGAGAGTTTATACATGTTTTATTTCTAAGAATGCCTGATGAATCACAAGATCTGGGTTTAAACACCAGATCCTCTGCTCCACTGCATTTTTAATATATTACATCATATGTATCATAGAGGTGAATCTGGCAGAGCCATTGCCAGAGGGGCTAATGTCAAGGTGAAGTAACAGTTAAGGAAAAATTTAAAAGTCAAAACCAGCTGGACATTAAATACTAAAAGAAAAGAAAGGTCATCAGGAAAAATGAAAATAGAAATGTGTGCCGGTTCTCAATGTGGGAGGAAATCTCCATCTTGATCGCTTACATAACCTTCTGGAATGGATCGTTATACTGAAGAGACATTTGATGAGTACAACACAGGCCATATTACTTGGCAAAAGTTGCCAAAACAGGTTTTCACTCCATGATATGAATTCCTTGGACAAGTTTTCATGTTCATTTTTGCCCAGTGAATATCTTCTTGGGACAGATCTTCTTGCTCTGATAGATTCCCTCTCAAAATCACCCGATGAGCTGCTAGTCTCATCTCAAAGAAATAAATTGCTACCTAATAATAGTAACCACAGCCAACATTCATGTAGTACTGAATGTGTGTCTGATATTGTGCTAAGCATATCACCTGGGATACCTCAATTAATGTTCAAAATAACCCAGTGACATCAAAGAGAAATCCAAGGTGCCAAGGAGTGAAGTAATTGTGCCAAGTTCACAAAGCTACTAAGTAGAGACTATGATTGGGGAGGGAACCCATATGTGATTCCTTGAGCTTAACCAGAGATGCTGGACCATCTTTCCAATGCTATTCAGCTCAGTTATTCCTCACTTACTTCAACTGAATTTAAGACACTCATGCTAAAGAATTTTATTCTGTCATCATTTATTTATCCACTCAAACTCATTAATGTTTTTCTTATTATGTGTCAAGTCCTTTACCAAGGGCTGAGTATAAAGAGCTCCAACTCTCTGAGAACTCATGTGTTCCCAGAATTTCAGAATCTGACAAATTAGGCTTGATGAGAGACCCTAGCTCTTACCACCTGCATCATCTTAGTTCCTCTTTGAGACTAACCTTCCATCTGTGAAATTGTGGTAATAGTGGTCCTATCTCACAGGGCTGTGAGCAGTACTTAGCAAAGCAGGTGATTAATAAAGGTAGTATATAGTAGATAATTAATAAAGATTAATTTTTTAAAAATATCAAAGCCTTTAGACAAGAAAGTATGATGACATTCTTGTGGTAAGTACTGTAATGGAGGAGTGTACTATGGTGCTATGAGGAGAAAGCATCTCAGATAAATAGGGATGTTCTCTGCCCTATCTCTGGGGCCTAGCACAGTGATTATGTTTGGTATTTGGAGAATGTGAAATAGGTGTTAAAATTATTTTAATAGGCATTGTTTATAAATGTACTTTGAATGATTGGGAGACATTAGAATAGATAAACACCAGTAGACAGGCATTTAAAGTGAGGAGACTGCCAGTGCAAAGGTATCAGTGTAAATAGACTACACAATGAGTGGATGGAACCTATTATAAGTTATGGAGATGAAGTTAAAGAAAGAAGCAGATGTGAGATGGGAATGGCTCTTGTGTGTGGAGCTGGAAATTAATTTCAAAATCTATTTTATTAGTTTATTATGTGTGAATTGTAAAAACAACAACAAAGTGGCATAAGAATATGGCATGTGTTAAAAACATAATGGTTAAAAAATTAAGACAAAACCTACATGTGAATTTTTGCTAATGAAAGAAAATGCTCAAATATTGAAGAAAGACAGGATCACATTGATAAGCACATTGAGTGCCAGGCAGAATAAACAAGACCTAGACACACCCATGCCTAGGCACATCTTGGTAAAACTGCTACTATCAAAGAGAAACTCTTAAGAGCTAAAGGTGAAATTTTGAGAAAATATATCACCTACAAAAAATGACAATGAACTAAAAGCAGATGACAAAAATGTATAATATTATTAAAGCCATAAAAGATAATGGCTCAGAATCTAGAATTACATACCTGGATAAATTGATAGGCAAAAGCCACATGAGTGTCAGAAAATTGTTAAGAAATTTTAGAAAGGAAACTTCCTATTCTTTGAAATAACCATTGGTTTCAACCTTATTAAAATAACTTTTAAGAAATCAAAAGTTACCTGGAGACAAATGAAAATGAACAGACAACCATTCAAAATCTATGGGATACAGTGAATGCAGTTCTAACAGGAAAATTCATAGCAGTACAGGCCTATGTCAAGAAGCAAGAAAAACCTCAAATATAAAATATAACCCTGTACCTAAAAGAACTAGACAAAGAACAACAAACAAAGCTCAATGTAAGTAGAAGGAAGGAAGCAACAAAGATTAGAATGGAAATAAATGACATAAGAAATTTTTAAAAAATACAAAAAATCAATGAAAACAAACACTGGTTCTTTGAAATGATAAACAAGATTGATAAACCATTATCCAGACTCATTACAAGAAAGAGAGAGGACCCAAATAAATAAGTCAAAAATGAAAGAAGAGAAGTAAAAACTGACACCACAGAAATACAAAGGGCTATAAGAAAATATTATGAACTATATGTCAAAAAAATAGGACATAGGATGAAATGGATAAATTTCTACAAACGTACAACCTTCTAAAACTTAATCAGGAAGAATCAGAGAATCTGGACAGAAAGATTATAACTAGTGAAATGTGTCCTTTACACATTTCTTGATGACCCTTTCCCATTTTACCCCCATTATCCCCTCTCACCTCCCCTCTGGTCACTGTCAGTTTATTCTTTATTTCCATGTCTCTGGTTCTATTTTGCTTGCTTGCTTGTTTTGTTGATTAGGTTCCATTTATAGGTGAGATCACACAGTATTTGTCTTTCACTCTCTGGCTTATTTCACTCAGCATAATACTCTCCAGTTCCATCCATGCTGTCATGAAGGGTAGGAGTTCCTTCTTTATTTCTGCTGTATAGTATTCCATTGTGTAAATATACCATAGACTTTTAAAAAATATAAAAAGTAATCAAAGAAGGACACTGGATAATTATAACATGGTCAATCTAAGAAAAGGATATAATAATCATAACTATCTATACAATCAACATGGGGACAATTAAATACATAAGGCAATTATTAATAGACATAGAGGGAGAAATCCATAGTACTAAAATAAAGTAAGAGATTTTAATACTCCACTCACATCAATGGATAGATCATCATGACTGAAAATTAGTAAGGAAATAATGGTCTTAAATTACACGTTAGATCAAATCAACTTAATAGGCATTTATAAATATTTCATAAAAACTATAGAATTCACACTTTATTTTTTAAATGAATTTATTAGGGTGACATTGGTTGATAAAATCTATAAGTTTCAGGTAAATAATCTATAATACATCATCTGTATATTTTACTGTGTGTTTACTACCCTAATTCAATTCTCCTTCCATCACCATTTATCCCCCCTTTATTCTCTTTCACATCCCCCCACCCTGCTTTTCCTATGGTGGTCACATTTGATGCAGACACCAGCCCACAGTGTCCATGTCATTATGGATGATATGAGACATTCACACAGACTACCGAGTCCAGTGGAGGAAGAGGGACAGCATGGCTTTTCTCTCAAGGGGAGCAAAAGCCTTGGCCCTTGCCATGACCAGCCTTTATTTGGTTTCTCGGCACATTACATGATGGTCCTCATTTACTATGCACAGGTTTGCTTTAGGTGGTTACCTTTTACAGAAAACAAAGGAGCCAGTGCCACTAATCACATCACAGAAGAGGGATATTTGCAAATGAAAAGGGAAAGATAGTTGAATCAGTTACACTCATCCTTGGAAGGTTTAGCATAGATTTTAGGATGTTACTTTGCAGTAAATGTCCTCAATTCAGGGTGAGGGAGTTTTTTAGCAAGAGCAAGACTCAAAGTGGCCTAGGCACATTTCAGGCCTGATTCCTCATGGGAGAACCTATCCGTGGGCATGGGTCCTGTGCATCTCTGAGTGGGAGCTGGGCGCATGACACACAGAAGGGTCTTCTACACACATTGTTGTCTGTGTCTATGAAATTCTTTTTCTTTCAAGTGTACATGTAACATTATTCAGGACAGACCACATATTAGAAAAAAACACAGTTTTTTTTCTTTTAATAGAGGCTAAATAACATATTACCAAACAATCAATGGATCAAGCAAGAAATGAACTATCTTAAAACAAATAAAAATAAAAACACAACTTTTCAAAATTTATGGGATGTAGCAAAAGCATCTCTAAGTAGGAAGTTCAGAGCTATATAAGGTGAACTCAAGAAACAAGACAAGTCCCAAATAATCTAACTCTACACCTAAAATAGCTAGAAAAAGAAGACCAAACAAAATCCCAAATGAGCAGATGGGATGAAATACTTCAGATCAGAGCAAAAATAAGTGAAATGGAATTTTTTAAAAGAACAGTAAAATAAGAGCTGATTCTTTGAAAAAATAAATGAAATTGACAAACCTTTAGCTAAACCCATCAAGAAAAAAGAGAGCCCAAATGAAAGTGAAGTTACAACTGGCGTAGCAAAAATACAAACAATCATTAAAGAACATTACAATTATTTGCAACAAATTTAAAAAATCTGGAAGAAATGGGTACATTTCTAGAAGTATATAACCTTCCAATGTTGAACTGAAAAAGTACAAAATCTAAACAGACCAATGGCTAGCAATAATCAAGAAACTCTCAACCAATGAAAGTCCAGGACCAGATACTTCACAGGTCCATTCCATCTTAAATTCAACTATTTCAAAAAATTAAAGAAAAAAATGCTTCCGAATTCATTTATGAAGCAAGCATTACCCTGATATAAAATCAATCAAAGACATTACAAAAAGAAAGAAAGAAAGAAAGAAAGAAAGAAAGAAAGAAAGAAAGAAAGAAGCCAATATCCTTGATAAACATAGATGCAAAAATCTTAACAAAGTTTAGGCTAACTGGATTCAACAATATATTGAAAGGATTATACATCTAGACCAAGTGGGACACATCTAAGTGATGTAAGGATTGTTCAACATCCATAAATCTTTCAATGTGATACATCATATTAACAAAATAAATAATACAAATCATACTCAATAGACAGAAAAGAATTGACAAAATTCAACATTCTTTAATGATAAAACTCTCAATGAAGTGGGTATAGAAAAAACATATCCCAACATAGATGGCCTTTGTAAATAACAAATCCACAGCTAATAACATACTCAATGTGAAAAGCCTTTCCTCCAAGATCAGGAATAGGACAAGGAAGCCCACTATCACCACTTCTATTCAATATAATATTTAAAGTCCTAGCCAGAGCAATCAGACAAGCAAAATAAATAAAGGCATCCAAATCAGAAAGGAAGAAATAAAACTTTCATTATTTGCAGATGACACAATACTAGATATAGAAAACCCTAAAGATACCACTGCAAAACTGTTAAAACTAATAAATTAATTCAGTAAAGTTGTAAGATACAAAATCAATATACAGAAATGTGTTGCATTTATGTATACCAATAATGAATGATCTGAAGGAATTAAGAGGACCTGCATCAACATTTCTCCAAAGAGGACATACAGATGGTCAACAGACATGAAAAGTTGCTCAACATCACTAATCAGGGAAATGGAAACTTAAGCCACAATGAGATATCACCTCATACCTGTCAGAATGACAATCATCATTAAATCTGCAAACATCAAGAGTTGGTGAAGATGTGGAGGAAAGAGAACTATTGATGGGATTGTGAATTGGTGCAGCCACTATAGAAAAAAGTATGGGATTTCTCAGAAAATTAAAAATAGAGCAATCAGACAATCCAGCAATTACACTTCTGGGTATCTATCTGAAGAAAACAAAAACACTAATTTGAAAAGATATATGCACCCTTAGGTTCATTGCAGCATCACTAGTAATAGCCAAGATATGGAAGCAACCTAGATGTACATCAGTAGATGAATGGATAAAGAAGATGTGATATATATATATATATATATAGTAATATATATATATTACACAATGGAATATTATTCATCAATAAAAAAGAATGGGGCCTAGAGGGTATTATTAAGTGAAATATTATATCCATTATTAAGAATGGATAGCATACTTCACTTATATGTGGAGTCTAAAAAAACAAGACAAATGAATAAACAAGACAAAATAGAACAGGCCTATAAAAAAATAACATAGCCATTTGGTACTCAATATCATTCTTTTAAAAATATATGAATAAACTCTTCTTTAACAGTTAAATGTAATCTAATTATTCAGTATGATCTCAGAGTAGATTTAAAATACTATTCATAACATATCTATCATTGTAAAACTGCTTATGAATTGTTTTACCCCTGGACTAATGTATTTATCATTGATATCCATGAGTCAACATTTTATGTTCTATATGTTGTTTTCCCAATATAATACCTATATTCTTGAATTTCTGCTCTGATATTTCACCCTTTCTAAATGTCTTTTCCGTCCGCAGCCATATCCTACTTATTCTTCAAATCACAGCCTATCATTCCATCTTGAAATGTTACTTAATATGCAGCCTATGTTGGTGTCTCCCTTCTCTGCACTCATATAGAACCTATAATTGGGTTCAGCCTTATGATTTTAGGTTTTTATGTGTGTGTGTTTATGTCTCATCTCTCCAAATGGAGGCTAAAAAGATTCTTAAGAGACAGGGATTTTTTTTTTTTTTGCATATCTCTGTATGTTTGGCACTTTATCTAATGTGGTACAGAATTTAGATTGCTTGCAAGTTGTCATAACTCTTGGTTACAAGTTAAAGAAACCCAGCTCACACGCTGAGTAATGAAGGAGGCCCAGGGTTGTGTCAGCTGAGTATTTAGTCATGCTGGATCAGGTAGCCAAATTTATCACCAGGAAGCTGTTCTTTTCTATGTATTGTCTTTGCATTTATTTGTCTTGGTTTGGCCCTCATAGAGGAACTCCCTAAACTGTGTCCTCTGACAATAGGACAGCTTTCCTCTCTCAACAGATGCAGGGAAAGCCCTGGGTTTGATGCTCTTTGGCTTTATTTGGCATTATTGGGTCATGTGCTGGTCCTGAGTCATGTGGTTTGTCTTGAGCCATGGAGTTGGATCAGCTGCCCTCTCCCTCCTGTAATATTCACACTCAAATTGGAGAAGGGGTGGTTCCCCAAAGGAAAGGTGAGTTTTTGTTCCAGCATAATGGAAACTCCATGCTGGACAGGCAAACATAAGATGTCTAGTGGGGATTTCAGTAAATATTTGCTGATTAATAATCTAAACTTCCTTCTAGGAAAGAAGGCAGGTTTGCAGAGATCATGTACCATTTTTCACCTTTATCTAAAATATTTTATCATTAGAATAATGCCATGAATCCTTTGAGCACTTCATAATCTCTGTTGGAGGTAGATATTGAAGGTGATATGATGTATGACTTTGGCTTACCAATGATGTATCACCAAGGTTGAAAGGCTATTACTCTCTCAAGGAAGGATTAATAACTTTAGTTAGGTGTTTGAACCTTTAAACAGACCCGAAAGTTCTTTTGTGGAGGAGTGAACAGAACAGTAATAAAATTTCTCACTGTGTGTTGTGATGATGACAGCCCAATAGGTTCATAATAAAACTAAGTAGTGTCATCAACCAATTAAACTACTGGTTGTTCGGGTCATTTTTTGATTCTCTGAGAGCTACATTGGCTTCAGTAGTTGTGCATAAAAATGGTAAGCTTTTGAAGTTACCCTTATTTCCAATATTAGTGGTCAAGACACTATGTCAGCTAACAGTTTTTGACTACCTATTTTGTGCATTAAGAAGTAAGATTAGAGATATTTGAAGTACAAAAACTTAAGCCATGTATTGGACAACCTGCCTGAAACCCAACCAGTGAAGATCTTAATGAGCATTGCAGACAGAGCACAGGCAAAACCAAGGTGTCCACTTCATAGTTCAATAAATGTCTGCTGATTAATTCATTTAACATCCCTGTTACATAAGTCAGGTTTGCAATGATTTTGTACTGTAATTTACCTTCATCCCAACCATGTTATGGCTAGACAATATAGTATGTTTGGTAAAAGCATTGAATTAAAATAAAAGTCTTTTATTATTTGAATTTATTTAGTGTTGAATAAGCCTGTCCTAGCTAGTTAAGTTTGTGTGGGGGAAATATTAAATCAAGCATAAATAGAATAGTGTGTCCTTTAGAAATCAATGGTATGAAATTTCTGAGGAAACTAATATTTATTTTATTCAAAATGATTTATTGAGCAATGCCTGAATTTTTTTCTGATCTTTACTTTTTAGAACTGGAAGATAAGCAGAAATCTACAGCAGGTACCCCTTCGAGTATTAATTTGTTCTTTCAACTGTTTTAATCAACGTGGCAGTAACCTGTTTGGAATTGCTAAAGTGCAGAGCAAGTGAGATGCTCATGTACAGTCTCACGGGACTTGCTCTGTGAGCCCTGCACATACAGTCACATTGTGCCCTAATTATGCCTTGTCTCTTCTCTTTGTCAATGCATTAAGCAAAGGAGGAAAAATAATTACACATACATATCCCAATTTAAGTCTTACAGCCTACCTCGATTGTTTAGACTCTAGGTGTGCTGTTTCTTCTTTGACTTAAAAACAAAATAATAACTGGAACAATTAAGATCTGTGTGGTGAATGTTATTATTTTCCGTCATCCCAGGACCACCAACCTGCTTTTCTGGTATTTAGAGACTGATTGAGACACCTTTTGCAAATGAAATTGCACGCTTTACAATTGAAAGAGAATCACTTTTTAATGTTAGAGTTCTATCACCTTTTTATAACTCAGTTGAGCTCTTTTTTTAAGAGGCACTAACAGCTTATTGACTAAGGTAAAAGCTTCATTCCACTTATAAATGAGTAGAAGGCTGGAAAGCCCGGGTTGGTTTTTCCTCACATCACTTTGCTCCTGCTTTTAAAGTCATATACATATATTTCCCCCCTCACAAATTAAACTGACAGAAGCCAGGGCAGTAGAGCTGAAATGAGGATTTGGCTCTTTCTCTGTAAGGACAACAGAAAAGTAGGGACAGAAGTTATACAAATATATGGTATAGATTGCATAGACCAGTGGTTTTTGGAAGTGTGTCCAGCAGCATTTAGATCATTTGAGAAACTGTTAGAAATGCAAATTGTCCGGCCCCACCCCAGACTACTGAATCGGAGATGGGGCAGTATGTGACCTGGGAATCTGTTTGAAAAAATCCTCCAGACACCCTCTATACACTCTGCTGTGTGCTCAGCAAAGCATGAAATGCAATCATAATTTTACATTTAAACACCACTAGAAATATATTTATTCACATAACTACTTGGTGGTCCTTCTGGTGGAAAGCTGAGTGGATTCTCATATTCCCTATTTTGGCATGTTACCTGCCTCACGAGGCCCTTCATTAGTTCACTTTAGGACACACTCCTTTGCGCATGAGTTGCCTCTGGCACAACTGGGAAGCTAAATCAATGGAGCGCAGCTGAGAGGCCCTCAAGTCCAAAGAATGTAAGAGTCAGGTCCTACTGAGACACAGGTGGGGGCCTCAAGGTAACTTTCTAAAAACTCCTTTAACTGAGAATGCATTTAAAACAAAGTAGAAATAAAAGTCATCGGAGCTCCTTAAAAACAAGTTATGGCAATAAAGTAATTGATTGAGGAAAAACAGCGATGTTGATTTTGATTAGGGAAGTATGTTTACGTCAACTATGCTATTGAAAAGAGTGTTAGTTTACCATTCTAACCGCATGACCTCAGCCAAAATTTAGGTGCCTCTTGACTCAGGGAGGAAAATTGTATCCGTTCATTCAACTATGCATTCATTTATTTAACAAACATTTCAGGTATCTGTGGGGTACAGGTGACTCATAAAGGGAATCTTGACTACACCTTTTCACCCGGTCCTCTTCACATCCTGAGATGCTAAAACCTGGTTTTCGCTCCACTATCCCACTGCTGCTTTTCCAGAGGTCATCAGAGACTGCCTACCAATCCACCTGCTCCTCATCTGGCTGCTCTTCCCTGCAGTTTGGGGCTCTTTTGCCTCTTCAAACTGTATGCCTTAGGTTTATTTCTTATTTCTCTGACTGCCTATTTACCATAACTTTAACTGAATTCTCTTCTATATCTTTTTTTCCAAAAAACAAGGATTCTATGAGATTCTCAGTCCCATTTTCTTCTTTCTTAGCATTTTTTCTTTACCTGAAGGAACTCATCTACTCCCACCAATCTCATTTCACTTCATTTTCTACACCTGAGTGGGTAGCTAGCTCCTCTTTCTCCATTAACCCATGATTCCAAGCTCCTCAACTTAACACATGTTTATGATAAGACTGATTCTCTTCTTCACAAAATGTTTTCTCATTTATTCATGTATTAAACAAATATTTTTTTTGAGGGACAACTATCTACTGAGCACTGTTCTCTGTTCTTGGGATATAACAATGAACAAAACTGACAGGGGCCTTGCTATTCAAAAACTCACAGTCTAATGGGGAACAAACAATAAAAAATAGATGAATAATATGCTGATAAGTATTTTGAAGAGAAATAAAACAGGATTGGAGAGGTCGGGAATAATATAGAGTGGTCTGGGTCTGAGAAGGTAGTATTTGATCAGAAATCCAAAGAATGTGAGGAGGGAATGAGTTCTCTGCATATAATGAATAGAACTCAGTTGAATGTTTGAAGGAAGGAAAGCCCAGGGTAACGCTAGAAAGCACCGAATAACTGAATGTGTGATAAAAAAAATCATGACCCCAACATTGTGAAACTTAGTGTTGTTAGATGGAAGATTATGCATCAAGTGTCCCTATGGAAATCAGACTGGGGGGGATGACTCTGCTTCTGCCCTGTGGGGCCTCTCCATGTTCTGAAGCATTAGTTAATCAAATAAAAAATTTAATCTCACTCCACTTATACGTGGGTGTGTTGCATGCATGTAAGTGCATGGTCTCCTTCTGCTGATCAGTGATTTATATGATATACTATTGTTGATACCTATAACACTGTAAGATTTTTTTAAATTTTCTAATCATTACAACCAACTTTTATTTGTTCAAGTGAAGTTGAAGCAACTGGAACATTAACTTTATTTGTAAATTATTTAGATTCAATTTTTCTCTTCTGTGAGTGCCCTGTGGAATTTTTGTAGTTGTTCACTCACATATGCCCCAGGACACAGGTGAATAAAAAAAGAAACTCAAGTCTCTTTCACTGTTTGATATAAGCCCTTATCATCTGTGTTTTGGGGAATTAGTTTCAAACAAGAAATATATTATTTTAGGATTATTTAATGAATGCTTTTTGTCCCAGTTACTAATTTGTTCCCAGTCATTAATTATAGTAATGATTTTCTGTATGTCCCTAGTTGTGAATAATTGAAGCATAATCTGATTATTTATATTTGTGTATTTCCTTTACACAATTCAAGATGGATTTTCTCCATTTAATTACTCAATATTTCTAACAACCTCCAGAGTGGTGTTAGTTGAATCCAGTGGGTGAAGAATCAATAGATCTTGCTAAAAGTAATGATAATATCTTCTATAATTAAAGCAATATGTGATTAAGGATATTAATCCTTTCTTTTGACCTGTATCTTTAAAATTGCTTTCTTTACACTAACATTTATTAATGGCTATTACTGAGAAAGTTTTAAATGAAGGTAGATTTATTTTTTTTCACCTGATAAGGCTTCTAAACTCTCCAAAATGACACTTGGAACTCTCATTGCCTTTTTTTTTTTTTTCATAAAATACCTCTTTGTGTATTCCTTTTTGTTTAGGTTATTTTCCAACTGCAGTTGTGAGAAAATAATGTCTGGAAGTCATTGTACTTACTCAATTTGTTTTGGTTCTCCGCGCAGAGAAAGTCCCCGGGTAGCTTCATCTGCAAACCTGCTGCCAGAACTGCGGGAGCCTTCTCCAGGCCACAGGGCTCCAAACCCCAATGAAGGCTTCTGACCTGCAGTTCTGAAGGGACCCTGAGTCTCATACACCAGCCACACCACACCAGGATTAATGAGGGCACTTTTAATAATTTTCATCCTACAAGAGTGGGTGTACTGAGAGGTCACAGAAGTCATCTGAGGTGAAAGTTCAGAATGTGTGTCCCGCTTCTAGGCACAAGGTTGGAGTGAGGAAAGGTAGCGAATAGGACAACACTATAAGTAAATGGGCAGCAGGGCCAATGGTGGGTGAGTGAGCTACAAAAGTAAGGCTGTTTCAAAGGCAGGATGGGGAAAACAAAGGCTCTATAATCTCCTCGAGTCAGGCTATCCAAGCACAGCTGAGAGATCTGGCACATTCAAGGGCAAGTGCTTGTATCATCAGAGGAAATGGGTGTGGGGTTAATGCAGACAGGGCTCTCCTCCCACTGCCCAAGATGAGGGCTGGCGGTGTGGAGGGGGACGTCTGGTCAGAAGGAATGTGTATTGTTTTGAAAATGGATTGTAACTGCCTCCTTATCTCCCTTTAAGAGCAGGTCTTGTCCTGTGACTGCTTCTTGACCTTTTCTTTCTGCACGTACACACTGAGGTAAAGCACGTAGTTTCGCGTCATGTGTAGGACCCGTGCCTCCTTTGTCTGGGCCCCCTTATAACGAGCCTTGGACTGGAGGAGGTGCGGTCTCTCTCGCACCAACCGGCTGCCCTCGGTGCGCTCCCCTGTAACGTGAGTAACAAACGGCATGTCCACATCTGCTAGTCCTCTGGGTGTTTTTTTCCGATTATCACGAACACTTAAGCAGCTCCCCGGCTTGGAGTTCCTGTGCTGCAATGGGGCTAGTAAGCATGGATGCAGACTGTAGGTGAGGGAGCTGGTCATAATTTATCAAGCTTGGACCATGGTTGGATAGCATGAGGCAGGGACTGCAGGGGGGAGGGGGTGGGGGTGGCCAGCGTTTTCCGAAGGGCCATCTTATGGGAAATCTCTACTTTTTATTTCGTTAAGTAAATTGATAAAAAACAGGAGAGAAGAAAAGGGTAAGAATATTGAAGGATGGGGAAGCTGAATGTAGGGGGAAGAGGATCACAAATAACCATCACTCTTCTAGTAAAGTTAGACAAAACCTCTGCTCAAGTGAATAAGCAAGGCCTTTGATTTCTTTCTGCTGTAAATCAGGCTTTACATGTAATTTATTATTTTATCTTTCCAAATAGAAGGCAAAGGGCATTTCAAGATATTTTACAAGCATTTCAAATGTCTCAGTCAAGTAATATTAGCTTGAAAAA
>CM052544.1:92933199-92959684 GCA_028533065.1 Trachops cirrhosus
ATAAAACAACTTTGGGTTCTTCAATTTCTCCTCCTCCTCCTATTTCTTTTCCTTGATATATCTGCATTGTCTTGGGTTATGGAGAGTGTTGTCATCCAGAAGAGAGAAATTTCATGTCAGTTAAGTCTCACATGTTCACAATCATCCTTCATGTACCCAAGAGTTTGTATCAGAAATGAGGTCTCAGGAAGCTTCTTGACCTTTCAGAGCTAAGAATTCTCGATGTCAGGGATTTGTCCCTTACTGGGAAGATTTTTTTTAAAGCACAAAATATGTGTACAAGTAGACCATTACCAAAATATTTAAGTCTTGTATAAGTTTTAAAGGAGGGTACTTTATCTTGTCTGGCTTCTATGGTAAGATGGATACCCATGCTTTCAACATTCAAAGTGGTTGAATTCTTATTGTATCCTGCGCTTTTCCTGAATCCTTCCTTTCATAACATTTCAGTTGTGGACATGAAAAAGAAGCTGCTGCTAGAAGATAGTGATTGGCTGGAAGTGGTTGGTGACTGACCTTAGGTTAGGAGACCTTTGTTTCTCAGACCTGACAGATCACTAGCCCCTCTAAGTAAGTGATGGAATTTAGGAAACAAATAAGGACAGAAGGTAAAATGGTGATGGTCTATACAAGGACTCCCAAAAGTTTGCTTCTCAAAATAAATGAAGGTAAAACTTAGTATATAGATAAAACTTCCCAAAATTCCGTGTGTGCATAAAATTCCATATAAGCGAACAGGTTTCACAATTCCAAACCTTTGGATTGTTTGTATGCAGTATTTAGCTGAAATGAAAATCCAGCTCTCTGGTGTTCATCTTCCTCCAGCGATTTCAGATTTAATCCTCATGCCCTGTGAGAGTTAATGTCTTAAATTGGAAGTAACTTACTAGCAGAGACATGCTTAGGAAAAAAATCGTTCAATGTTTTTCTTAAGTGGTTTTGTCTTCAGGGTGAAAATCACCAGACTATAAATCCAGAGTTGCCAGAAAGATCAGTGTTTTCCTTCCATACTTATACCATTTATTGATTGGGTATTTCCCTCAGGAAATTTCTACTTTGACAAACAAACATGGTTTCAGAAAAAAATGTTAGCAGTAGAAGCAGCCGCTTTGGCTTCCTATGTTGATAGAACAAATTACTTGATTTCTACTTTGGCAATTCATATGATTTTCTTTATTACATATTGAATAAAAAGGAGGCTGTTACACTGCAAACTATTCAAATACAGTTCTTTCTGCACTAATAAATTCCTCCAAGTTTTCCACAGTTGAAAAATGTGGTATGACCTTTTCTGCACATTCAAAGATGGTGGCAATTATTGTTTTGTTTTGTTTTTCTTACTGGGTAAATATTTCTTTTTTTTAAAGTATATTTTATTGATTATGCTATCACAGTTTTCCCAATTTTTCCCTTCATACCCCCCCTCCACCCTGTACCCCCCAAACCTCTAGCATCCACCCCCTTAGTTCATATCCATGGGTGGTACACATAAGTTCTTTGAGTTCTCTGTTTCCTATACCATTTTTGGCCTCTCCCCATCTATTTGATGCCTACCAATTATGCTTCTTCTTCCCTGTACCTTTCCCCTCCCCATTCCTCCCCTCCTCCCCACTGAAAACCCACCATGTGATCTCCATTTCTCTGATTCTGTTCCTGGTCTAGTAGTTTGCTTAGCTTTTGTTTTCATTGTTTTTCTTTCTTTCTTTTTTTTAGGTTTATTTGTTGATAGTTGTGAGTTTGTTGTCATTTTACTGTTCATATTTTATTTCTGACCCCTCTTGATGTTATGAGTGCATCACAACAGGTTTCAAAACTCTTTCATATATTACTTATCATTTCACATTCAACTTATAGCAGTTCTACAAGATAGCACAGACATCACTGTAATGACGCCAGTGATGATGAGGGTCAGAAAAGTTTGATAGATTTTCCATGGCCATGAGGCTAAGACATAGTGGAGCCAGGATCAGAACTTAAGTTTTCAGGTTTGAACCCAGAAAACTCCATTCTGATATGAGTTCAGAGCATTACTACTTTTGGCCAAGACATGATGCATATGATAGAAATGATGTTTTTGCAATTTAGGCTTTCGTGGTACCAGATAGCACTTTATATTTTTACTTTCATCAGTGTGGCCTCTTGCTAGAAGGAGATCTCATTGCTCTTCTTTCCTCTGATTTCCTTAATGATTAATCTTATTTTCTAACAAGAATTTTAAGACCTGACCTAAAAATGATAAATAACACACTGAGAGGATGTATCAATGTGTCCTATTTCCAGTGTGGATACTCGTGGATGTAAATTTACTGTTAATTCCGAAACGGTGAATTTTGGGTTTTTGCAGTTTCTATAACTGAGTTTGCACAGTTGCATTCAGTCAAAGAGGGGGTCATCTCTCAAAGCTCTCTTTCTGCCAAGAAGTGCTCATCATTGCCATGGGGATAGTGAGAGGGGAGAGCAGCGATTCTTCCTGTCATCTGGTGCCTAGCGGGGCTCGATGCACAGCTGCTGCTCAGAGTTGATGATTTCATCTGGTCGTGCAATGGTGTTGCAGTGAAGTATGCTAGAAGTAGCAAGGAAATATTTAAGGAAAATGATTTTTCTATTAATTCTTGGGTTTCTTAAGACATGTCTCTTTAACCTATCTTTGTCTCTTGTTCTTCTCCATATACAAATAAGTCCAATATCTTCTTATTAATATTGGCCCCTTAGAGCTACTTGACAGAGTCTCCAGGCAAAACAGTATTTTCCATTTCTTAAAACTTGGGGGAAACTCAAGAAATGGCTTTTTGTCCTTCATGTTTTTGAGGTTTTAAGCCTGCTAGGTATAAAGTAGTCAGTCATGCCCTTTTGATTTTCTTCGATGTAAGTTTTCTTTTATTTTGAAATTGAAACAGTGGAATGAAGTGGTTTGTGGCTGACACTGGAGTATCAGCAAAAGACCAAACTGCAGAAGTCTGAGCCTGCTGCCCCACCTCCCCCAGACAAAGGCAAGACCAGATTAAAGAGTGGGAGAAAGGATGCACCAAACCGGTGGAGATGGCTGGCAGATTTCCAGCAAAGCACAATTTTCAAAGTGGTCGCACTTCAGTCACAAACGCGTGTCCCCTCCACCTCCGCCCTCACTGTGATTCACGTTCATAGTGGAATATTTCTCACTGTCCCCAGTAAGAGGCATTTCTTTCATACCCATTCACTCTGCCTCAGGGGAGGGCCTCTTTGGCTTACTCCGGTTCTGGGACCAGGATCAAGATGCTGGAGACTGGGAGAATTCAAACTGTGGTATAAGATGTTTATTCGTGATGCCAACTCATTGTTTGCTGAAATTCATCTTGAGCACTTTTCCACTGCAGTGGGTTACATAAAATTTGTATAGAAGTGTAACAAGTTGTCCCTTCAACCCCCACAGGAGAAATGGTGAGTCAAGACTTAAAATACCCCAACACACCCAAAGCCTTGGCTCTTGGTGGGGATGATGAAAGTCACCTGGCCGGGGGAGGGGGGTGGTAACAGGTGAGAAGCAAAGGTAGGGCTCAGGGGCAGGAATGGGGTAGACGCAGGGGCAGGTCAGGGCACTGAAAGGTGTGTTTGTTGAGTAGTGCATTATCTTAAATGAGTAAAGAAAATAAGAATGAAATTTATGGGAAAAAAAGACACAAGTTTGGGTAATTAAAATAATACAGTAGTCACTGGAAAATATATCCTTTAAATTTCTTTTTTAAAAAATTGTTTGGAAAGTATTTTTAAGGTAATATTTTCTTTTCCTTTGGAAAAAGAAATCCCGCCCCACCCCCTCCCCCAAGCAAGTGTAGTTGCCACCACCTAGTTTATTTCTGTTGTTTTATAAAGAGGTAGATAAAACAAAAGTGAAATGGGGCTTCTAGGAGTAGGTCCATTAGAGGGTGGGACTGGGACAGTGGTCCAGGAGAACCCCAGATTAAAAGACACCTGAGTCACCGGGGGACCTGGCGCTCAGACTCTCAGGACAAAGGATCCTGCTCCACCTTTTCTCCTTCTAGAGCCAACTGCCCCCATGGAGACTGAGATACAGTGGAGGTGGAGCATCTTAAAGAAACCATGTTGAAGAGGTCTTAGTTCTGGCTTCCCCAGGCTTCCTGGCTTTCGGGCTCAGTGATGGGTGCCAGACCAAGCCCCGGGCTGCACCTCCAGCCAGCCCCCTCTGGTAGAAGAAGAGATAATTCCTCTCCTCACCCTCTGGTCCAACAAAAATATAGCAGATGAGACAGACAGCTGGAGGGAAAGGGTTGAAACATGGGATCCTAGGGCAAGGAAGGCAGAAAGGATCATCCCTCCAAAGCCAACTGATATGAATAGGGGATCCTGGCACGCCTCCCCATTCCTCAAGGACAAAGTTTTTGTGGAACATATCTCAACTCACTCCTCCTGCCCTACCCTACCCTGTGCATGAGTCCCTGCCCTTGGTTCCAACTCACTGTAAGGACTGAAGTAATTAATTTATACACATAGCATCCATCACCTGTGGTTACTCAAAACACATGCTCCCAAGGAACTTCCTGGTATTTCATTTAAGAAAAAATCCTTTCTTTTCTTTTGTCTTGTCAGTCCAGATGCAACCATACTAAAGCACCAGTAATGATGCTGTTTTTTTTTAATTACAGATATGATAATGCAAATTTGATTTTTCTCCACAGAGCCCCATATATTAACTGATTTTAGTATTTTTTGGTAACATGGATGATTTAAAAAACAGAAAAAAGAAAAGTAAATATTCAGGAAAAACCCACATTAACTTTAATTATAATTGAAGCACTCTTGTTGTTCCTCATAACATTTACTGTCTTGGACCTTGATAATGTTCTCAAGAAAACTCAAGATATTGACTATATAAAGTTGTAGAAACCCATTTTACCTTAGTTCTTTATGTCTGTGTGAAATGAAAATGTGCTGGATATTAATCTGCCTAGCAACCTGGGGACATTTTATTTTTCCTTGTCGTCTTAGGTGGCCATGTGTGTGGTACAACTGGGCAGGGCTACATTCCTGCTTACGGAGCCTGTGATCAGCGCGATGACAACCGGGGCTGCCACACACGTCGTGACTTCCCAAGTAAAGTATTTCTTGGGGATGAAAATGCCCTATATATCTGGGCCACTTGGATTCTTTTATGTAAGTTTTCCATATGTTTCTGTTCATCCTTTCTGGGTGTGTATTTCACAAAGTTGAATTTCATTAATTATAATACTGAATTATTTCTTGGGTTTAAATATAATCTTGCAGGATATTTTAAATCTGATTTAGGATAGTAAACTGTTTAATGAATGATATTTATTAATTTTGGAAACAACTCTATAATAACCAATTGAATATGATATAGTTTGAGGGCTTGATTAGAAAAAAAATAACCAAATTTTTTGTGAGTCAGATATGTTGTCAGCTTCTAATGGAAACCATCTACTGGGATCGTGGCCAAGTTTAATGACAGTACACTCAACCACATTCTTTCATTATTGTGAACCCTGATATGGATCAAATCACAAGCCTGGCCAAAATTGGTGGCTGGAGCCCCAATAGCGGACAGTCAGTTATTAAAAGCCTCTTGAACCTGACAGGGAAACGTGTGGCCAACTTCAACATATCATGCTCATGACAGTCTGTTGTTCTTGGTCTAGTGGAAGCTGGCCTACAATCCATGACTTTTCAGGAAGTCATTCTTTTGGAGCTTTAAATGAAAATTAATGTCTTGTTAATAAACTTGCAGGCTACCAAGGTTCATATTGTTTAATTTTATGTTGTAGAGGAGGAAAGAATAATTTCCTTTTTCTATTCTAGGTTCTCAGCTATGGCCACTGTAACAGAAAACAGATTACCAGGAGAAAAACATAAGTGTATTAACATGTGTATCTGATAAATGCATGAGAGAAACTCAGGGATGAGTAATTCAATAGAGGTGGCTAGAACTTGGGCTTATATACTGTCTTCATCTAAAGCAAAGGAAGAAGGATGTGGGGTGGGCAAGCTACCGGAAGGTGACCAGGAAAAGTACAGTGAACCAGGATAAGGTTGTTGTGCAGCTTTACGTTGGTGCCTTCCCTATCGATCAGAGCGTCTTGTGACTTTGAGTTATCCAATTCTCTCTGATGCAGAGAGGGAAACACCCCACAAATGGAGATTTCTTTTACAAATCTAAATATCCCTTAAAAAGGGTAATTTATACTCTGTTTTCAAACTTACTATCTACTGTTTTTCACAATCACAATCTTAAAGTAATCCTTTATGTGAAAGAGGCATATTTTAAGGGTGACATATTCTGATCTTCTATAGTGTAATGTTATATACTGCATTGCATACATATGCATTTACCAGTACATACAATGTATATGCATAACATTAATGTTTTATAATAAGAATACTCCTATTTTTAATTTTTTTTATTTCAATGGTTGAATAGTAGCTTAATATATGGAAGTACAATAATATACTTATCTAATAAAACAAGAACACTGGAACTCGTCCTGGAAGCTACATAATTCCAAGCTCTAGATCAAACCAAAGCAGACCAGAGTAAGACTTTTGGTGATGCCAGGCCTACAAAACAGAACCAAATCAGCACCACATTGTGCCTTGACCTTCTGGCTGGTCAGGTGTGCTCACCTGTGCATGTGCTGTGTAAGGAAGTGTGAGCAGGTTGCAAAATTGGCCTCTGCAGATAGATATATTCACATATATGATAATCACATACAAGCAACCATCCCTCCCTCCTTTCACTAGCTGGGTGAAAAGAAGCAGGGTAGCCTGATATGGGACCTGAAAGTCTTTCAGTTTGTTTTTCTGCTGCATAAAATGCTACTGTAAAGTGTTTTGTGTAGGATTTTTAAAAATTTTGGTTTTCTTGTGAGGTAAACTGCAAGCTACTTTATCTTTGCCTGGTAGGTCAAATACTGTGTGGCTTTTGTAATTTTTACTCTGAAATGGAATCAGGTTTAGACATATTTTTAGATAGGTGACTTTAAATTCATATTATTCAGCTAGTGAAAGTCGCTATGCTTTGTGTTGATGGAAAATGAAGAGGAGTAGCTCTTGTTTTTCAGTGTCACAGAGCCACGTACCATTAGGTTGGAATGGTGCTTTAGTTCTTTGACAAGATTTCAAAATAAAAGCTGATATTTCAGTGTCAAGAATTGTGATGATCTGGTCCTTAGATTAAGGAATAATTTTGCACCACGCATAGGCTACACTGGCACATTGGGAAAGTGAGTTTTGACGTAGAATCTGGTGATGATCCAGTAAGTGCGAACTTGCTCTTGGGTCCCTTAGGTGGAATGTGAATGGCCAACCTGAGCTCCGCACAGAGGTATGGAACAGAGGAGGAGACAGAGGCTGTGGTCCTGCAGTCAGAGAACCTACAGGAGTGTAAATTAATACACTGGGGGTTCACTCTCTGTGCTTCCTGCTTCCGAGTTGTCACAACTGTTACACTTTTTTAAAAACTACTCAGACAGATAAGAAAAAATAATGTGTTATGTAAGTTTCTTGGAGCATAAATTAATATCAAGAACATTTGAGACGCTTGCACAATGAGCCAGTCACCACTCCTAATTGTATCAGCTGGAACACTCATTTTTCTTAAAATAATGCAGGTTTGTCCAATCAAAATGTTCATTCATTGATTCCAGCACAAGCCATCTTTGCTATCAACTTTAAGAGAAAACACAGCCTTCTACCTTTGTTCTTCTCTTAGGTCACTGTAGGTTGGGATCTCTATCGTCTGTTACTATGGTGGTTTCTCCTGTGTCTTCTTTCTGGGAGATCCTTTATTCTGTGTTACCAAAATAATCTAATTCTCTAGTTCAAATAGCTAAAATCTCCATTGCCTTGGTTGCTGTGAAGTGGCAGGTGTTCTTACCTCAATGGAACATTTTTAGAGAGCAGTCTGCTCAGATCCAAGGAGCAGTATGTTTGATGGAAGCATCAAGGGCAAAGCAATTTGTATGAGTAAATGAATTACAGCTTTGTACCGACCATGCATCTGTATTCCACCTTTCCATTCTACAACCATTGAGATGTTTTTGTAAGACCTCACTGAGTTTATTTGGGGACAGATGTTGTGATATTGTGGGTGACCCTAAATTTTCTTTGTATTGTTTCTTATCATTGTAGATATACATATATGTCTTTGAAAACATCCAGTCTGTTCGACTGGAAGCACTGCTCTTATCCTTGCTGAGCATTGTGGTGCTTGTGCTGGTCAAAGAGTTGAATGAACAGTTTAAAAGGAAAATTAAAGTCGTTCTTCCTGTCGATTTAGTTTTGGTAAGTACGAGATCAACAGTTCGCATTCTGTTCTACGAGGTTTGCCAGTTGTCCGGGTAACCTGTGGAGGTTCATTATATTGTCCACAGTAACCCACAGTAATCCTGTCTTTCATTAATATATGCCTAATTTGCATGGCTATACATTAATGTGAGAACAGGTAAAATTTTGAGTCAATTATTTAAGGATACATTTTTTCAATTGATATAGCATTTCTTGTCATTTTTTATATAAATAGAATAACATATGGCCTAAGATTTTAATAAGGAGACATTTCTAAGGGTCAGACACAAAAGATCTGTCATAATTCTTCCTTAAAGCAAAAAGTAATGCCACATTCTATCGATGTGGCATCTATATATTATTATATGTAGACATATTATTGATTGACAAATGTCCATTAATGATTGATAGATTTATTAAAACTTTATATTTTTTTTTATTTTTAGACAGAGGGCAAGGGAAGGAGAAAGAGAGGGAAAGGAACATCAGTGTGTGGTTGCCTCTCATGCACCCCACACCTGGGGAACCTGGCCCTCAACCCAGGAATGAACCCTGGCTGGGAGTCAAACCAGCGACCCTTTGCTTCACAGTCTGGTGCTCAATCCACTGAGCCACACCAGCCAGGGCTTACTAAAACTTTTTTTTAACTAAACTAACTTTGCTTTAATGAAAAGCTACTTGTGATTTTCACTGGCCACGGCCATTCTCTAAGGTATTAGTTGTTGTTGTTGTTGTTGTTGTACCAGGCAAAGCAAAATATTACACTTTGCTTCTAAGGTTTATGACACTAGAAAAAATACATTTTGAAAGCTTAAGAGACTCTACTGGGAACCCTTAACTAAAGCATTAAGTTGAAAAAGAAATATAACACAACCATAGTTTGGGTTTTAGTTTTTTTTAATGGTCTTTGGCTTGCTTATACATGTACATGACAAGTGGTGCCTATGCAATTTCACATATTGAAATATCCCTTCATACTACTAAAATGACCTAGGTTTACATAAATATTAAAGTTAGCACATTAAAAACTGTCTCAGAGGGATATGACGTGTATCTGTAGAACTAAGATGGATGGCCTCTTTCCATAGCTGGACCTTGTGTGAATCAATATCTTGATAGTTTGTGGAGATACATGTAACAGATGTTACCTATATAAGGTGTGTGTGTCTGTATCAAATAAGCCATAAAATGGATGGTACTATGTTTATTGGTAGTATTCAGAGCAGTAACTGTGAAACATTTTATTTTATTCCAAAGTCCTGTGGGTATTAAGAAATACTTATTATACCTTGGGAAGCATTATTACATAAGTTTCATGAATCCAAAAATTGAAATTAACCTTATGTAAGAAGCCTCTTGAGCTAGTAGTAAAAGGGTTGCTTATTCAAAGCAAAGATAATAGAAATTGTCCCTGTTAAAAAATTTAAAGGAAACCCTTGTGCGCTGTTGTTACCTTGAAAGCAGGTTAGAATAGAAAATTCTCCTGCTCCTTTGAGTCTGCCAGAATATGTCACCACAGGGAGAGCCAACCTCTTGGCCTGCCCCTTTCTATGCCAGCTCTACCCCACCTACAAATATGGAGAGACAGAGAGAGCTAGATATAAGGGGAGATGTATATAGTCTGTCCAGAAAATGTCCAACAGTTTTTCATATAACAAGAATGGTTTGTGCAACATCGATGTACCCTGGCAGCTGAGGAGAGTGGACTGGAATGTGCACGTGTGAACAATGATGACTTCACTGTACTAGTGAGTGGGAGCGGTAGACGCCATTGAGTGAGCCTGTGTACTGTGTGGTCATTACACTCAAAATGACTGAGCAAGGAGAGCAATAAATCTGCATCAAATTTTGAGTCATGCTTGAACATTCCTCCCTGGAAACTGTTTGGATAATTCAGAAGCCTGCAGCTGTGGGCAACGCGTGATGTGCAGCTCCATCACGACAACATGCCCACTCACGCATCACGTCTTCTGCAGAGTTTTTTGGCAAAACATCGAATCATCCAGGTGATTCAGTCCCCCTACAGCCCAGATTTGATACCCTGTGACTTCTGGCTTTTCCCAAAACTAAAATCATCTTTGAAAGGGAAGAGATTTCAGACCATTGATGAGATTCAGGAAAATACAACGGGCAGCCAGCAGCCAATGGCAATTGGGAGAACTGTGTGAAGTCCCAAGGTGCCTACTTTGAAGAAGACTGAGGTGTCATTGTCATGTGTACAATATTTCTTGTATCATGTATCTTCTTCAATAAATATCTCTATTTTTCATATGACATGGCTGGATACTTTCTAGACAGACATTTTATATATAAAAGTATGTATAATATTTGCATATATACATATATATGCTCCAGTGAATCTCCTTGTAACAAGGTATTGTCACATGAATTTAATTATGTTTATAGTTTATTTTCCTTGTAGCAGGCTGTTGAAGCAAAGGTAGTACTTTTTGAAAGGCTTTGGATACATTTTATCAGAGCACCAAAAGATTATATCAAATTTACTCACATGGATGTATGTGATTAAAGTTGATACAAATTGTACAAGGTCTAAGCACAGTGCTAGCTTTGTACACACACATAATATTGAAATAATATTAAAGACAGAACAATGAATTGATTGATAGGGGGAAATTTAATTATGATTTAAAATATAGAAAGAAACGCTGACTGGTGTGGCTGAGTGGATTGAGCACTGAACTGTGAAGTAAATGGTCCCTAGTTCAATTCCCAGTCAAGGCACGTGCCTGGGTTGCGACCATGTCCCCAGTTACAAGAGGCAACCACACATTGATGTTTCTCTCCCTTTCTTCCTCCATTCCACTCTCTCTAAAAATAAATGAATAAAATCTTTAAAAAATATAGTAAGGAAGTAAGACATTGTCTGAAAGTGGCTTAGGTTGCTTAATTTTAATATTGACTATGCATTGAATATCATCTGTGCTTACATTTTCAATCTTCAGTATCTTGTGGTTATAGTACATTTCCTTCACAGCTCACAATATTTTCTGACCTGATATAAATATTTTGTGATAATTATTAACAATTAAATTTATTAATTGACTTAAGAATTTTTAGTATGTTAATTTTTGAGTATGTTAATATGAATGTAATAACCTACATTTTTAACTACTGCTATTTCATTAAAAAATACAATTATATCATACCTTAGCTGGTGTAGCTCAGTAAAGAGAGTGCCAGCCTGTGAACCAAAGGGACTCCCATTTAATTCCTAGTCTAGGGCACATGCCTGGGTTGCAGGGCAGGTCCCCAGTAGGGGGCGCATGAGAGGCAACCACACATTGATGTTTCTCTCCTTTTTCTCCCTCCCTTCTCCTCTCTAAAAATAAATAAATATAATCTTTAAAACAAAAGAAAATACTATTATATCACAACGTTTATAAATTTTAACAGTATAACCTGTAAAGTTTAGTTAGCTTTTAAAAATTTTTCAAAGGTGTTGTATTTTTTAATCTATTTGATGTTTTAAAAACCTCTGCAAATCCAGTTAAATATTATCATAAAGAGCAGAAAAACAGGAATGATAAAAAATCTTACAGAATAATATTATTGAGCACTAATTATTAAATATTCCTTATTTTGCTAATGGGATCTTATTACTATTTTTCTGGCCATAAATATAGTAAGTTTTTACTTTAGATAATTGGTGTGTCTCTTTTTAACAAAAAAAAGTGGTATATAAACAATTCTGAACTGTTACCAAAGTGATACTATAACCATGTGAAATTTCTAGCACCTATTAAAATTATTAGAAGGATGAAAGGCAATTATGAAAATTTGATGCAAAACCTTAGGGTGGCAGAGCTAGTAAAACAGGGGCTAAACTGGGTTCTGAATATGCATTTAAAGGTGATTGTGGATAGAGGCAGGGAACACGTGACCTCTCTTGTCCTGTCCTGTATCTATTATATATCATAAAACAGAGTGTAGAACGCCTGAGACTCCAGGAAGCATGTTTTACTTCAAGAAATAGTAAAAACTCAAAATCTAAAAATACTCAAAGAGATTTGAAGTATTTATTGGTGATTAATATGTATTAGGAATATCATGCGATGTCTCAAACCCTGCTATTTCATGAAGCATCCCTTCATGTCGCAAGAGACGAATGTTAATGTTGGATCATCATATCTGTGCACACACACACATGTACTCCTACAGTCTGTGTGTTGCTCCCCTTACAAACGAGACAGAATTGGGTTGACGTAGGGTAGGGTGTTTTTAAAAATTATTATGATATCATTTAATTTTTGAGACTGCAAATTAAGTGCTGTCAAATCTCAGAAGATTTTTGAATTTCAAAATTTCCTAATTTTAAAAAATCTGAACAATTGCTACATTTATCTTGATGATCATGGGACAAATAAAAAATGTTAAAATAGTTTTCAAACAGATGTTTGAAAGGCTGCTAACAATTTTCTTTTTTCTTGTTTTTCAAATGGACCCCATAGATTATTGCTGCATCATTTGCTTGTTACTATACCAATATGGAAAACACATATGGATTAGAAGTAGTTGGTCATATTCCAAAAGGGTAAGGTAGTCTTTTTTCATTCTTTTTTGTTTGTATGTTAATTAGTTTGTTTTTGTTGGAGGAAAGGACTGGAAGTAGGTAATATGGATTTTATTTCTTTCAAAGGACTTGTAAGAGACAGATTTCTAATTAATTTCATTTTTAAGTCATTAAAACAAATAATGTACATATAGAGAAAGACTAAATTCTTAGACTATTTACATATAACCAGGAAAGTTAATAAATATTTTATATAGCATTGCTTCAGGTAAAAGATTTGGCAATTATTTACAAAGATATTATTTTAAAAATGGAGGGCATTGAATTTCTAAATTAGAGTCATGCTCTGGGATTTAGTCTTCCCCATTCCTATTACATATTCTTATTTTTATTTCTCTTAAAACACAGCAGAAGTACACAAGCATTATCTGAACTAGCAAACCCGTAGGCCTGGGTGGTGGGTAGTGGTGAGAGAAAGGGTAGAATGGAGAAGAGGGCATGCTATTCTTACTGTCTTAAAGCCTTCCTCTGAACTAAGAGGAAGGTTAGCAACAAGAAGTGCTCACCCTAAAAGGACAAACACTTGTTCCAAATATACAGTGAAAGGAAATGAAGTCATCTTCAGGAAGAGGGGCGTGTCTGATGGTTTCTTTTTAATGGGCTGTACACACACCAGTATTTATCATTTGGGGGCAAAGTTAGTTATTGAGTCCTCTATATTTTTATCTTCCAGTCCCAAATTTTAGTTTCTAACTACATTAAAATAGAGGGACAAAGGAAAAATTTCAGAGACTAAAAAAAAGAATTTTTAAAAAGTCTTTCTTTAGCTTTATGCAGTTACAGGTTAATGGAGAGTATCTGAGTCAATTGGGTTTTTCTAAAAAGTTATCTACTTTCCCACCTTGAAAAGTCAGTTTCTTGTTTCTTTCTAGGTCATTTTATTGTTATTAATTATTAGGTAAGCTCAACTTTCATGAAATAATTCTTATCCTTTGAATTGGTAGGACTTTGTGTAGCATATATTTTAGCGCCTACAATGCTTTGAGTCCATGGTTTTGGGGGTACACTGTAGCAAGTGAGTAAAACAAGTATGCCGCTTCTTCATCCACTCCAATTCCCCCTTATTTTGAGTGAACCTTCCAGGCACAGACTCTTAAGAAACCAATGAAAGAGTGTGGCACTGGAATTAGATGGAGCAGAGGTGGAATCTCAGCTCTGTCATTCATGGTGATTTAGAACATTCCTTAACCTTTCTCAGATGGTTTCTTCTCCACACAGGTACTATGGGAGGGCTGAGCATGCTACTTACATACTAGGTACTAAATCAACATGTGTTTCATTGGGGATAAATAAATGATGATACTTTGTTTGCTGCAAGTGGTTTTCAATAGTCAGGTATTAGCTGAAGAACTATTTTAAGTAGTTCTTCAAAACTGAGAAGAAGTTACCTGTGGTCCTGTATTTTGCAATAGAGGGTCAATGGAGCCTTTATACATATTTTTTCTAGCACATGTGATGCAGAGTTAAGTGTGCTGTGAAGGGACCAAGTTAAAAATGTAATTAAGATTATGAATCAATGGCACATTCAAGGATTGACTCAAGAATTATAGCTCACAGTAAACTAGTGTTCTCATACAGTACCGTAGTGTTCGAGGAAGGGAAGAAATATGATCTCTAATGCCAGCCGAAGAAATATTTGGAAAGGTTCACATGAAAGAATGCTCCAGACGTACTTCTGCTGTGATACAGACCATTTCTGTTGAGTCAGTTCCTGCGGTGAACCTGGGTGCAAATGACAGTTAGGTGCATGGAGTGGTTCCTGTGGTGTTTCTTGTGATTTTGCTTTCCTGTTAATAATGTTGAAAACAAAGGGCTTCTAAGGGCAAGGCTGCTTGGTTTTCTCAGGGGTATTACTTATTCTATGTAGCTTCAGAGTCATTACCACCATTGAATTCATTGCAAGTTGTTACAGAAATTACATGAAAGTTGACGACTTCGCTGTCATGTTTCTTTCCACAGAATTCCTTCACCTCAAGCTCCCCCAATGAACGTCCTCTCTGCAGTGATCACTGAGGCGTTCGGAGTGGCACTTGTAGGCTATGCGGCCTCGCTGGCTCTTGCTCAAGGATCTGCCAAAAAATTGAAATATTCAGTTGATGACAACCAGGTGGAGTATGCCCTGGCCCCTCTCCACAGCTACTCCCTCCCAGATCCTGAGCATGTTGAACTTATGAAAAATACAACTTTCCTAAGTGTACAACAACAGTAGGTAGGATAAAACAAAAGAAAAAATCTCTAAATTATTCATACAAAGCTGAAAATCTGTCCTTCATGTGTTGGCTTATAATTTTATTTCATTTTTAGAAAGAGGGACATCTTGATTTTCTTTTAAATTTGCTTTTAGGAGAGAATCTAAATATATTATCATTGAGTACTTTAACAAATTGTGGATTTTAAAATATAGATAATGTTAGTATTATTATTCTTAGTAAAAGATTAAAAGAGATGAGCATGTATTTTTAGGATGCTGAGGGATGAAGATAATGATCAAGTTTTCATATTTGTGAATCTACTTCTCCCACTGTCTTGTTCTACAGCCCGTGGCCCCACATTCCTACAGGGTCTGCAGAGACAGCAGTGGAGTATTGGTTACAAATGCCAAATTACCTGTGTCTGCACCTCTCTCTGACACTACATACCCTTAACTATTTCTGGGTCCCAGTTTTGTCATCTGTATACAAGCAGATATATTCATTCAACAGATGTGTGTTGAATCCTACTAATGTGCCAGGCACTGGTCTGGGAACAAGGGACACCCCAGCGCACAGCACAGACCATACGTTTTCTCACCTCAGACACTCCCAGCGGCATGCCCTCGTACTCAGATTAAAAATCTCTACCAAGGTTTGCGAGGCTCTGCATGACCTGCCACCATCCTTTTTCCCTGATCTGCTATCCCTTTCACTCTGTTCTAGACACACTCACTGCCTTGCTTTTCCTTCAACCCACTGGTCATGATTCTGACTCAGGACATTTGCGCTTGCTCTTCCCTATTCCAGAGAACTGTTCCCCCAGGTATTTACATGCTGCCCTTATTTAAGTGTTCCCTTCTCAGGGAAGCCTTCATTGGGAAGCTAAAATCCTAAACTCCGGATTTTCCACTCCCTTCTCTGCTTTCCTTGACACATTCACCTTGTTTACTGTCGGCATTCCCTCGCTAGAATGTCTGTTCTGTGAGGGCAGGGGCATTTGTCTGGGCTGTTCACTGGTCACAGGAAAAGAAGAAGAACATTAGGAGATTTTTACAAAAATCCGGGTGAAATGTGATGACTTGTACCAGGATGTAGCAATGGGGAGAAGGGAGGTGGAGAGATTTGGCGCTGGATGTAGATGCCATATGGGAAAGAGGAAAGGAGTCAAAAATAGTGTCATGTGCCACTTAACGATGGGGATGCATATTGAGAAAGGTGTTGTTAGAGTTTTTTTGTCATTTTTTCAAACATCACAGAGTTGTGTTACACAAATGTAGATGGTATGACCTACTACACACCTCCACTATATGGTGTAGCCTATTGCTCCTAGGCTACAAACCTGTGTAGCACATTATTGTACAAAACAACATGAGATTAAATCAAGCACAAGAAAAATGATATAATCAAGAGACACAGTAAACATGAGATGTATGAGGCTGCTGCCAGTCTAACAGGGCATGCTGTTTTCCAGCACCTTTTTTAATAAGTGAAAGGAGTATAGTTTAAAATAACAATAAAAAGTATAATATAGTAAATACATAAATGAGGAACATAGTAATTTATTATTATTAGGTATTATATACCATACATAATTATATGTGTATACTGTATACAGCTGGCAGTGCCTTAGGTTTGTTTATACCAGCATCACTGCAAACATGTGATTAGTATGTTGCTCTATGATATTATAATGGTTGCAGATGTCACTAGGTGATAGGAATTTTTCATCTCTATCATAGTCTTATGGAATCACTATTTATACGTGGTCTATCACCAACTAAAAGATCATTTGGAAGCACAAACTATATGTGTAAAGCTTTTGGCCCACGCCTTTGCTACTTGAGCTGGAGGGGAACTGGGGAGGACCAGGCTGAGGGTGGTAGCAATAGCCCGATTAAGTGTGGGATACCTGTTAGCCATCCACGTGGAGATGACTGAGTAGCAGGTTGGCTGCATGAGTCTGAAGTTTAGAAGTGTGGTCCAGGCTAAAGATATAAATTTGGGAATTGATCATGTGTATTTGGGTAGCTAAGATATAGAGAAGTGGTTGAATGTTTGTGATTGGCCCGAAGAGAAGGAACCACAAAGGAAACTGAGAAGTGGTGGCCAGGGAGGTAGGAGGAAGCCAGGAAGGTGTGAGGTCCTAGAAGGGCCTACCACGAGACTTTAAAGAGGAGAAAGTAAGAAATTGTGTTAAATGCTGCTTTTAGGCCAAGTCATGTAGGCATTACCCATTGGATGTAGCAGTGTGAAGGCCATGAAGTGGTGGGAACAAAAGCCTTGCTTATACTGACTTAAAATATAGGAAAGGAATTCGCCACAGAGACAATAACTATCTTGTACTTTCCTATAAGGTGGTTATAGGGATTAAATGAGTAAGGTGCTTAGAATGGTTTCTGGCTCATATAATCACTCAGTAAATGTTTGCTATTTTGTTTTTACAATGGTTAAATCACAACCAGCAGAGAGAACAGAAATTGAGTATAAAGTCTCATTGTTTGACAGGTTGCACCTGTGGTCTATAAAAGTTGATTGGTATTAACAAATGATATGTTCTCATGTTATCAATCTTATAGGAACTTTTGGCTCATGGCCTCAGCAACGTGATTTCTTCATTTTTCTTCTGCATACCGAGCGCTGCCGCCATGGGAAGGACCGCCGGCCTCTACAGCACGGGAGCAAAGACACAGGTAACTTTCCTGCCTAGCAGGGGGAACGGAGCTGCCGGCCTCTCCTCTCCCGGGAGAGCGTGGTAAGAGTGCGCTTCTACCTGAAGTCCAGAAAGTATTTTTACTTCTTTGATTTTTTTCTAACTAGTTTCAAGGAATTCTGTCTCCCTTCTCTTCCTTATACCAAGCTTTACTGCTGGCAGCCTTTGAACCGGAGCTCTTTCTAGTGCAGCCTCTGACTGTTTATTTGCTCAGCTAATCAATTTAAAATTTTTCCAGTTATGTTCACTTCCTTTAAATAAAATGAAATCAATTACATGCAAAATTAGTCACTGACATTGGAATTTCTGTATGAAATTTATAGATGTATAAGTATTTAAACAGGTAAAAAGGTGTTCATGCATATTTGAGGTTAAGGAAACAATTATTATATTTTTAGGAACTCAAGTCAGCTCAACATTTGAGTGTCTCATATACCGAGTGTTGTGCTGGGTGCTGGTTAGAGGACAGTGATGACAATGAAGATAATCTGTCATGACGATCACAGTGGCAGCATTGGGCCAGGCGCTGCATGTCACACTTTCTATGTAAATAAACTCATTTAACCCTGTAGGCAACTCTGAAGAAAGTATAATTATTACTCTCAGTTTTCAAATGATGACATTGAAGGAAAGAAGGTTCCAGTAAATTGCCCAGGTCACAGAGTTAGTGACTGGCAGAGCTGAGATTTTAATACAGCTAGATTTACTGCAAATCTTGCACTGTTAACCACTGTTCTATGTAGACGTCATGTATGTGTTAATACAGAAATTAAAGTTATCTGCTAATTTTTATTAAAACAATTCACATTTGTTTAAAATTGGAATTGCATAAGAATTTATAAAATATTTTATGTGATACTTAAAACATTTTTAGGAGTCTGCCTCATAATTAAATATTTTGGGGGGGAGGGTTAAAAGAATAAATTTGGAAAGGATATAGTTCTTGATCTTGGAGAGCGAGTGGCTTGGAGAAAGCTGATGAACAGATATTAAAATGTAGCCTAAAACTAATAAAATTATTGATGAATACTAATTAACAGAGCACAGGGGAAGCAGCAAAAAAATCTGAGTGTATAATAGTTTGAAAAATAATTGCTGCAACTCATCAGTTAAGATGTGAAATCCTTATTCACACTCATTTTACATGGTAATTTAATTGATCTTTTATGCAGTTAGTGATTTCAAGCAGAGGTTCATCATGTGTATTGGTATAAACATTTTTTTAATTATATTCTGAGATGTTTATTATCTAAATTTGAATATTTAATACATAATGCATTTATTTACTCATTTTAATGAATTTATTGTGGTAACATAGATTAATTAAATTATATAGGTTTTAGCTGTACACTTCTATAATACATCATCTTTATACTGTATCATGAGCATACAATCTCCCTCTCAAATAACCCTGGGATGTACGGTAAGTGTATGTATAGCTTCGTAAGAAACTGCGGAAGTGTTTTTTCAGGAATGTCTGAGAACACTAGTTGTTCTGAATCCTTGCCAGCCCTTAATATCGATTGATCACTTGCTTATTTCTATATTTATTTTTAATGTTAGTCATTGTAATACAACCTGATTTCCTTTGACTTCTCCATAATGATATTCTAGTCATGTCTGTGGTCCAGTGAAAGCCCTCTTATCTCCTGTTAGGCTGACGGTTTTGCCAAATGTTTCTGTTAAGTCATGAACATTTGTTTATGTGAAATCAGTTCTCCATTAAGTGCAGCATAGCAAGAGTCAGGTTATTTGGATTTCCTTTTGCCAGCAGGTTGGGCTGGTTAGAAGATGATACTAATCACTTTTCAGGATTAATAAAATTAGTCTGCTTCGCTGCAGAGATTTCTCTCATAATCCTATGTAACTACTTCATATTAGATGCCTTTCTAACAACTCCAAAGAGGAGAGTAAATATTTCAGTGAAAACTTATCATCAACACAGAAAAACCTTAAGCTACATATACAATTATTACCCACATCGCTCCCTGGGAAGCGAGGAGGGAGTCAAGCCGGACAACTATGGGCTAAAGGACTTTTAATTGAAATGTTGCTTTCACTATTAAACAACAACAACAACAAAAGCCATTGCTGTGATGTGTCATAAAAGTTGAGAGTTTTTTAAATTTTTTGCATGAAATTGCTTTTCTGTCATCACTGAGTTATTGTATCACACCAACTTGTTGGATGTCACATTTGATTTCTTTCAGCTGCAAAATATAGATAATGATGGTTCATGTAGTTTAATAATGATATGCCAACATTTTGGTTTTTTCCTAGTCAAGATGATCTATGAATTATATTCCCCCCATAACTTTGGAATAATAAGAAAGTTCAAGGTTTTCTTTTTTATTTGTCTTGTATTTTACAGGTGGCTTGTCTAATATCTTGCATTTTTGTCCTGATAGTCATTTATGCCCTAGGACCTTTGCTTTACTGGCTGCCAATGGTATAGTAGTGCTTTTTCATGATCTACTTTTTAAGTTTACTTTTGATGAGAATAACTGTATATTAAAATTCCTTACAAGAGTAACTTCAATAATCATTAATGATCCATATGTCATTGATATGACATAGGTAATGGTTGAATGGAGGAGAGGTGGGAAAAGGCCACATTCGATGGGGGAGAAATAGGAGTTTTCTAATTCTTAGGCTCTTGTATAAAAATGGCATAGTGGAATTCGATTTAGTCTGTGTTCATTTGGAGGGTAGAACTAGGCAATATCTCTTATACGAAATAGACTTTGGAAGAATTTTTTTTTTTAGATTGGGTATTCATTGCCTTTACTTTTTCCCAATTTTTTTCTCTACTTTTTTTCCACATTTTTTATTGTTGTTCAAGTATAGTTGTCTTTGTTTCCCCCACTTCCCACCCTTGATCCTACCTGCCCTTTGATTTTGTCCTTTATAACATGTTCCTGAAAACCCTTGCCCCTTTCCCCTCCATTATCCCCTCCCACCTTCTCTCTGGTTACTGTCAGTTTGTTCTTAATTTCAATGTCTCTGGTTATATTTTGCTTGCTTGTTTGTTTTGTTGATTAGGTTCCACTTATAGGTGAGATCATATGGTATTTGTCGTTCACTGCCTGGCTTATTTCACTTAACTTGTACTGTTAGACAAAGTGTTCTGGGCAAGAAAGTAGGGAACAAAATACATCTTGCCACCTTTGACACATTCTTATGAAAAATGACTCAGAACACCAGTACCAGTGGTTCACCTTGTATTTCATAAGCCCAAGGCACCAAAATTGCATGAGTAAGATTCTGGTTTTCAGAGAACCAGAGACTGTCTCAGTCCTTTCTTGTTCTAATTCTTCATTCATACAGTGAGATTATATCATTTCTACTGGAGGATTTTTCAACAATCAAGTTCACATTTCTGGAGAGTTTTATCTTTTAGGTGAAATCAGATAATTGATCAGTCAATTATAAAGAAAAACATGATATAAATATAAATATTTATTTTATAACAAACAAATTTCAAACAAATGGTGGTGAGTAATTATAGAGTTAAGAGGACAATCAGCATTATAACATCTACACTTACCATTCATTACTTTTCTTTTTCCTTCTTTCTAATTTTTTAGAATGGCATAAATTTTACTCTGTGATTTTCTAGAATTGATATATTCCTGAAGTGCAATAATAGGTTAGTTCTAAACAAAAGAAATATTACATTATTCTTCTAAATGGTGATTGCTTTTTTCTCATAAGTACTTTAAAAACAAACAAAAAAAGTAAAAACACCTTGGTTCTTTCAAATTGTGATTAAAATATTATCTTGCTTTTTCATCAACCTGTTTCTTATTTATAGTGTGTTCTTGCAAGTATTATTGTTGTAGGACTGAAGGGAATGCTCATACAGTTTCGGGATTTAAAAAAATATTGGAATGTGGATAAAATTGATTGGGTAAGTAGAAATTTAACCTAAATTTTTCTTCCTTGGCTTAACCACATGTAACAAAATAAATTTAGCACTTTCATTTGCAGAAAGTAGTTTTAGTCATTGAAGACTTGTATACTTTATAAACTACCATTAATTTTTTCAAAATCTTAATAAATGCATTAAAATGTAAAATGTATTTATAAGAAACAAACATGGAATTTTGTCAAGTGTTGATTGATGTGTTGTTTGAGAACATTTAAAGAAACACCAACTAACTTCAGTGGGTTCCTAATTTCTGCTAGGAATTAATTTTGGCAGTAAAAACTCACCAAGGAAGTGCACACTAATAGAAATATGACCATTTATAACATGGGTGAAAAATCAGCATTAATCACTAAGGCATGTATGCCACAGTATTCTAAGGTGGAAATCTTAATACTGGCCATAGTCATTCTAAATACAAAAAGTTTCATGAGTTGTGTTCTAAATGGGTTACATTGAGAGGATCATTGTTAATAGGATATTGCCAGGAACAGATTAAGTTATACTAAACAATGGTAAAGTGTGGCTTCTACTAACAGAAGTGTCTGACATACTTACTCCAGAGAAATATGTCTATGCAAAAGCATCCAGAATTTTTTTCCCTCTGCAATATGGGTGGAGTATTTCATGAGTACTCTTTGTTTAGCTCTGTTATGACATTCACCATATTGAAATGCAATTATCTATGTATTGCCCTCCTTCAGATTCTTTGAGAGACTTTGGGGATTCTTTATGCTGGTGCCTACTTTCATAAAACTCCTCCTAGGGCTCAGTATTACCTAGCTTCTACCAAAGTATAATGTTGAGGGCCATTGGTAAC
The DNA here is from genome assembly GCA_028533065.1 of Trachops cirrhosus. Classification (NCBI taxonomy): domain Eukaryota; kingdom Metazoa; phylum Chordata; class Mammalia; order Chiroptera; family Phyllostomidae; genus Trachops; species Trachops cirrhosus. The sequence goes on from CM052544.1 coordinate 92,955,736, forward strand.
GCAAAGAATTACTTGTGCAGGAAGCAGGCATGGAAACATTAACATACAAGGCATACTACAACATGTCCTAGAAGCAAAAGTACAGACTTAGTGCTGGGGAGAAATAGAGGCTGGGGCATTTAATTGGGACTGGATTAATAAGAAAGACTCTCAAGCCCTGGCTGGCGTAGCTCAGTGGATTGAGCGTGGGCTGCGAACCAAAGCATCGCAGGTTTGATTCCCAGTCAGGGCACATGGCTGGGTTGCGGGCCAGGTCCCCAGTGGGGACCACATGAGAGGCAACCACACATTGATGTTTCTCTCTCTCTCCTTCTCCCTCCCTTCCCCTTTCTAAAAAAATAAATAAATAAATAAAATCTTAAAAAAAAAGGTTTAAAAAAAAAATAAGAAAGACTCTCGCAGCAGAGCTGAAATGTGAACGGAGACTTGAATGAACAGTATGCTGTAGGCAAACATTAGGCCAAAATTAGCTGGGTTAATGGAGGATTGTGACTTTTTAAAGGTGATATATGTGAAGTAGCACATGAAAATAGAGAAATGAGAAGATGCAAACTTAATTATCAAGCTATTTGTCCATCCTATTATAAAGGAATTTCTAAGGAACACAATTATCACTCCAGAGGGAACATATTACCATATTTGAAGGGAAGAGATGTCAGAAGAAATTTCTTTTAAGAATTATGGGTAGAGGAGAGAAGAGATGACGATGGGGTAGGAGGAAACAGATTCCACTTCCTCCTACACACGGGAGAAAAACCTAGCTGATCTACGGAGGAACAGAGCCAACATCAAACAGTCCCCCAGCATATGAAAATAAAAGACCAAAAATTGTTGTGGACACTGAAAAACCAGATGGTAAGGAGAGTGCTTCAGGTCAGTAAGGTCCCAGGGACCAGCTCGGGAACCAGGGCAGCTGCAGCCCCAGGCACAGTGCCCGCCACTGGGCCTGCCACAGAGTCCTTGGGAGAGAGCCCGGTCAACTGCTCCCTCCCTCCCTGGCCAATCAAGGTTTAAACAGCACTGGGAGAGACCTGGTTGCTTGAAGTGGCAGAGAGGGGATCACCCACAAAGTCTGTGGACTCTGGCTTGGGAGAGCTGAGAGTCATGCAGTGATGAGCACTGACTGCATAATCACTGGTCTGGCTGGAGAATTGGGCTGTATGGAGCTGCAGGCTTGAGTAGGAGTAATTTCCCAAGAAAAAGAAAAACTGTTTGGGGAATCAGCCACTCGGCCTCCTGCCCAACCAGCAGGGCAGCGATCCTGAGGTGGCGGGGAAGTTTGCACAGAAGGCCCTGTGCACCTCCATACCATTAGGGAGGGTGCGTGCCCAAGCCCCAAGCACAAGACAGCCCGACCAACCGAGCGTGCGCTGCACCCTAGTCCACAACAGTAACCTGGGGGATGGGGGAAGAGCACTCCCAGGAAGACCTGAATCTGACATCCAAGGCTCTGGGGAGAGGTGTCAGACTAGCTCTGGGGAGAGTGGGCACAAGACTGGCTGAGTGCAGAAGCGAAGAGAGAAAAGCCATACCAATTGCCCCTCAGCCAGCAAGACCAGAAAAACCGCTTTGGCCAGTTTGAAACCAACAAGAGGGGTTTTTTTTGTTGTTTTTTTAAAGAAATCTTTTATTTTTTTAATTTTTATTATTGTTTTATCTTTCAATACCTTCTTCCTCTCTTTCCTTCCTTCTTGTTTTATTCGTTCTTCCTTTCTTTCCAATTTTATCTCTTCTGCCTTTTTTTTGAATACCCACCAGTGAGACAAAAACAAACAAACAAAAAACCTGCAACTGTGAAAAGATCAGAGTTGGACCCAAAGAGGGGGCATCCCAACAGTTGACAGGGAGGCAAAATGCACTTTGTTATTACAGAGAACCTGCAAGTTATTGCATATTTATATTATTATTTTTTTCATTATTCCTACATCTTTTATTTTAATAGTGTTTTTGTACTTCTCTTCTTTCTGTATAGTCTTTGTTGCTTGACTGGTTATATTATATCATTTGACAGGTTTCCCCTGTTCTCTCTGACATAGTTTATTGCTAATTTACTGTCTTTCACTTCACTTGTGTTCCATTAGCACACTACTTAACGTCCTATACTCCTTATTCTTGTTATCCAGATCACATAGATTCTGTCATATGATTGTTGCTCTAATATTATTGTAAATAATAGCTGTTCCATACAATTGTAAATACTTCACAACACTACTCCAGGATCTTAGCTCACTTCATAGTTTCCTGAACTCTATTACTGTAGTGGTTAACTCCATTCTTTCATACACTACACCTATTTACTATCCTTTACCTCTTACCTTACCTCAAAATCTGACCTCCCACAACCTCACTGCTTTCTAGATCCAACTCACAATCCTTCCCTCCCTAACAAGAGTCTTATCTTCTTTCCATCTTTTCTAAATAGTAGCTAGTTGGGTGGAAGATCATGGTTAACACTATACATAGCCAAAGGATCTCCTATCTCTTCTCTACTGGCTGCTACTGTAAATACCATAGAATACTCTCTTGCTGTCTTAAGCCATTTTGCCTTACGCCTCCAACTGATCACAAAAAAGAGTAGGGGGAAGCTGTGAACACCAGGATACCCAGAGGAGACTGCACCACTGCATTTCACAGGTATTCTACCACAGAAGTTCACACCATAAACCCAGGGAGCCAGAACAGGTCAATTTAAGAAGCAGAGGCTAACAAGAAGAGTCTCTTGAACAATGAGAAGACAAAGAAACAATCCCCAAAAGAAGGGAAAGGAGGAAGCCTCAGAAAGAATGCTAATTGTAAAAGAGGCAACTCAACTATCAGATATTGAGTTCAAAGCAATGATTATCAGGAAGCTCAATGAGCTCACAATGAGCTACCAGAAACTACAGGGAGGCTACAATGAACTCACTGCAAACTATATCAACATGAAAAAGGAAATAGAAACTATCAACAAGGGCCAAGAGGAAATGAAGAATAAAATTTCTGAACTGAAGAACTCAGTAGAAGGAATCAAAAGCAGGATTGATGAAACAGAAGATCTGATCAGTGAATTGGAGGACAAAGTAGAAAAAAACACACAGAAAGAGCAAGAGAAGGGAAAGAGGCTCAGAAACAATGAAGAAGGATTAAGAGAAATGCAAGACAATATGAAATGTAATAATATCCATATAATAGGGATACCAGAAGGAGAAGAAGAAAAGCAAGGGATAGAAAACCTATTTGAAACAGTAATGATGGAAAACTTCCCTAATTTGATGAGAGAAAAAGTCACACAAATCCAGGAAGCACAAAGAGTCTCAGTCAAGAGGAACCCAAGAGGCCCACCTCAAGACACATCATAATTAAAATGGCAAAATTTCAAGACAAAGAGAGAATCTTAAAGGCAGCAAGGGAGAAACAGGAAGTAACATACAAGGGAGCCCCAATAAGGCTAGCAGCTGACTTCTCAATGGAAACACTCCAAGCCAGAAGAGAATGACAAGAAATATTCCTAGTAATGAGAACCAGAGGTCTGCAACCAAGGCGACTTTACCCAGCAAGGTTCTCAATCAAGATAGAAGGCCAAATAAGAAGCTTCCCAGACGAAAGAAGCCTAAAGGAATACACCTTCACCAAACTAGCTCTGCAAGAGATACTAAAGGGACTGCTTTAAGGACAGGAAGGAAAAGAGAGAGAGAGGAACACAGGTACGTAAATGGCAATGAATAAGTACCTATCAATAATAACCTTAAATGTAAATGGATTAAGTGCTCCAAACAAAAGGCACAGATTAGCTGAATGGATAAGAAAGCATGACCCACACATATGCTGCCTACAAGAGACCCACTTGAAGAACAAAGACCTACACAGACTGAAAGTGAAGGGCTAGAAACAAATTTTCCAAGCAAACGGACAGGAAAAAAAAGCCGGAGTAGCAATACTCATATCAGACAAAATAGACTTCCAGAAAAGG
>CM052544.1:92960184-92992361 GCA_028533065.1 Trachops cirrhosus
CTTACATGGTTAAAGAGTTGTTTTATTTGTGCACATTTTTCTTTTAACTGGATTTTAAGGCAAAGGATGCTTTTTTCACTTCAGTTGCATTATCTTTTATTGTCCAATGAACACTTGGCCACTAAATGAAAATTATAATAACATTTGTAAAGCACTTTACAGTTTTCAATGGGTATTCTTCTTTTTAATAGTTCTGAAATAGGTAATAAGTAAATACTATACTTTCATTTTGAAATAGGTAATAGTATGCCATTCACTTTCCTGATGAAGAGGTTGAGGCCTGTAGGGAATGACTTGCTCTGGATCATGCTGTTGGTTAGGGACAGACAGAACTAGAGACCCCGGTGAAGGCAGACATGCATACGGGCAAGAACAGGCGCTTGAAGCTGGGGTCCATCAGTGCTGACCTTTCTGTGGTCTGCAAGGACACAAGCAAGAAGGGTGGGCTTGTTGTAATGCAGAGATGAAAAGTGACAGTGCCATCTTCTTCTGGTTTGGTCACAGGGTTATAAAACTGCAGGAAAAAAGGATGACTTCAAAGAGATTTCAGCATGGAACGAACACAGCTCACATTGTTTGTTTGTGAAAGGGGAGGGCAATACAAGCCATGATTTTGAAGCTTTTAAACTTTCATACTGGGGTAATAGGGAACCCAGGAGGATAGCTAGGAGAGATGATATGTTTATTTTGGAAGATGGTGAATTTAAGATACTGGTAGGTACCCTGGCCAGGTGGCTTCATTGATTGGAGCATTGTTCCAAAAGTTTGTGGGTTTGATTCCCTGTCAGAGCACATAACTAGGTTGAGGGTTCAATTCCTTGTGGGTTCAGTCCCCATTTGGGGCAGGTACTGGAGGCAACTGATTGATTTTTTTTTTCTCTCTCTATCTCCCTTCCTCTCTCTCTAAAATCAATGAACATATCTTCAGGTGAGGAAAAAAAAAGAAACAAAGATTTTGGGAGGTCAACCAGGAAACATCCAGTGGGTTTTAGGGACCACTGGGTAGATCTGAAAGTAACTAAAGCAAAGAGAGACATTAGCTGAGCAAGGAAGTAGGAAAGAGAAAAGAATATAAATCCCCCTTCAACAAACGTTACAGAAGGGGAAGGTTTGTAGTTGAACACATAAATGAATAATCAAAATACATAAAACAAACTACGTAAATAATAAGATGGAAGTTATCATATTTCTCTGAATGAAAAAATAAAACGTGCTCAAATGTGGTGAAATCACGCATTACCATGTTCAGTAGGTCATGTCCCAAAGCACGTCAGTGAGATTGTGCCATTACCAAGAGGCACTCTGACGATGCCTCTCTTGGTATGACTTTCCAGGCTCATCTCCACCACCTTCTCACCTGCCTAACTTCAAATTCTCCTTCCCATCTCAGTCCACACATCCCACTTGCCTTTTCATTTCTGCATTAGTTAATGCACGTCCTGGTTCACTCAGCACATATTCCTTCTAGGTATTGAAAATCTCTAAAGTCCTGGGCACAGTGATCAGTGCTGCATGTTTAAAGATGGAAAAAGCAGGCATGAGCTCCCGACCTCACCACCACCCTCCACTGCCCAAAGTAGCTATTCAGGTGTATTGTTTTCCTATTGTTGCTGTAACAATAAACATATTTTCATAAACTTTGTGGTTTAAAACAACAAAATTTCATTATCTTATAGTTTTAGAGGACAGAGGCTGAAATGAATCTTACAGGAGAAAATCTAGGTTTAATAGGACTGATTTTTTCCCGGAGGTGAATCCATTTATTTGCCATTTACCATTGGTCGAGGCCACTGGCATTTCTCAGGGCCCCTTCCTTTCTCTTCAGACCTGCAGCGCAGCATTTTTAAATCTCTCCCACCTCTTCTTCCACCACGACATCTCCTCTGACTCTGACCTGCCTGCCTCCTTCTCATGAGGACCCTGTGATTACACTGAACTTTCCTAAATAATCCAGGATAACTTCCCCATTTTAAGGCCAAATCAAGGCCTTACTTTCATGAAGTTGCAAGTCTCTTTACCATATAAGGCCACATAGTCACAGTTTCTGGGGATTACGATATGGACATTTGGGGGAACTTTGTCCACCACACCAAGTCACTTCTGTACACCTTCACATTTTCTGCCTGATTGTTCCAGACTTCTTATACTTCAAATTACTAATTCAGGTGACTGGGTTTCTGGCTTGGTTGTGAGTCTGTTGAGGCAGGGACCATAATCTCTCTTGTTTACCACTCTACTTGCATTTCTGCAGACAGTGCCTATATTGTAAGCACCAAGTACACCTACGCTGGTTAAGTGCTTGAGTGAATGAATGAATGAATGAATGATTGAAGTACTCAATAATACACGCACGGGTTTTCAAAAGAGGGTGCTGTGGTTTGTCCTAAATATTTTGTATCTTTTTGTTTTCTTGACAAATTAAAGATGCAAATCTGCTTCTCAATAGTTAATTGATATTGGCATAAAATGCCTTCTTAAAAAAATTATGAGTGACTCACACACTGTCAAGAACTTATTAAAGTTTATGAAAAGCATGCCTAAATTATGCAACCATGAATACTTTTTAATTAAAGGTGTTAATGAATATTCAACAGGAAAGAGCTAGCTTCCACAGACTGGAATTAATTGTCTACCCACAACTGATGGTTTATTTTTTTCTGAAATGTTTTTGGTAGATTAAGCCCATCATCTACCACATTCTACATGGGTATAGATTTGTTGTCTCCTGTACACATGCTCTGAGCTTACCTCATTTTGCTTAATGCAGGATATTAGCTGTGAATTCACTTTACTCTTTTCCAGGACAATGTGATTTTTATTGCAGTGTTTGATTTACTTAGAAGCTTAGAACACATGGTTATAGCCATAAAATCAGTACAATGGCAGAACTGAGAAGATACTGTATAAAAGAAAATATCAGTTATTTTCAGAAAGATTTCAGAAATCTCCATTGTATTTAAAGTTTCATTTGAGCAAAATGGTAACTTTCCCATTAAATGTCTTTTTTTATTTACTAAAGGCATCATGAATTACTTTTGTTAAAATAACTCATTTAAATTATTACCCATAACTACAGGGCACAGTTATTTTACTTCATTTGTTTTGTATTGGGTGGTCTAAAAATATGCACATATTTTAATTAAAGGAGCAGGAAAGAAATTCAGATGTAAAAATAAAAGACAAGCAGGTACACAGTGAGAAAATGGAAGGGAAATTTTTGTATCAGTATTGAAAAAACCCAAATATTCTAATAACAGTTTATTACCACTTCAGTTATGAAATGGTTACAAGAACATATAGAGAATGGCAAGTACAAATTACAAGTGAAATAAATGTGACAGAATAGAAAAGAAAACTTGTGTTTTAAAGAATTTTCTATACTTACCACCATTTTCTAGTCATTTAGATCTAGTGATCAATCTCTCTCCACAACATATACATAGATTAATTTTTCACTGTAGTATTAAGTTCAGATTGACAAATAATTTTCTGAATGAAGTAGCAGTGGCTTCCTAAAGCCCTGAGTTGACAAAATCTCTCAGGCCTTCTTTCACTTCAATGGAAAAAGTACCATGGTTGACTAGCCATGACTTTCTGGCTAAGAAATGGGAATGATAGAGCTCATGTCATATAGTTATAGGTATGGATAATAATTTATGTAGCTTCTTTCAGGAAAGTAATGTATTGACATTTTCTAAACAAACTAGCCACTAATATTCTTTCAGATTACAGTTTCTTTTTACTAAGCCTTTCTTGTAGCTAATACCAAATGACAGTTACATTTTCTAATAAATAAAGAATAAGGATTAAAGATCTCAGAAAAATTGCCCTGACTAGTGTGGCTCAGTTGTTTGGGCATCATTCTACAAACTGAAAAGGTCGCCAGTTCGATTCCTGGTCAGGGCACGTGCCTGGATTGTAGTTCAGTTCCCATGTGAGGCACGTTGCCGGTTCAGACCCCAGTCAGCCAATTGATGTTTCTCTCTCACATCAATGTTTCTCTGTCTCTCTTTCTCCCCTCCTTCCCCACTTTCTAAAATTTAAAAAAAATCAGAAAATTTTATAATTTCTTTAATTTTTAATTGTTGAGGATTAAATATTAATAACGTTTTCTATATAAATTTTGTGTGATGGATTTTAGATTGTAGCTTATTTTGTAATGTGTGCTGTCTTATAAAAGACATGTCTTTTGCTAAGAACAGGACTAAATGAGCAGATAAAAAAAGGAATTGACTAATTTTGATATTATGTCATCACTTCATTTTAAGAACTATTGCTAAATATATAGTAGTTTAAGTTATTTACTTAAAGCCATTTGATTGTTAAAAATTACTGATTGTTTTCTTCATATTTAACCAGAATATCCACATTATACCAATAATGTGCTGTAGAATCTTTAACAAACAACTCTTGGAGTGGAAGGTGTGGTGTGGGGTAGTGGAGAAGTCCTGATTTGTAGCATTTGCCAATTTCCATGGTGTAAATATTCCACTGTGAGTAATTACCAACATGCTATAATTAAACATGGTATTGAGAGATATGGACACAATTAACATATTGAAAAGATATCAAAAAAGCTGGTATAAGTTGACTTTAATCCACTACTGCCTTTAAAGGAGTCACATACATTTTATTTTCTAAAACAGATATGTTAAAAAGCATGTGCATAGGAACCCTTCAGATACTGAATTCATGGGACATTGTCAATATGATTACTAAAACTATTTTTATATCTAATGTGGTAAGAAAATATGTAATCGATTATATATTTTTATATGTGTATATCATGTGGACATTAAACTTCTGTAGGAAAGGTTATTTAATGTTTAATTTTTAGAGATTTTTATGCTCTGAAAATTCAAAAAAATATTTCCAAATTAGATAAAAACGTACTTATAAATAAAAAATGTAAGAAAATGCATGTTACAAATTGAATAATGTCCAATTTATTTAGTATTAATCTAGTAATTCTTTTTCTGTAACTCTCAACAAAGGGCAATAAAGAATCTATAAGCTAATTAGTGTAGCACCAACTGGTGTGTGTGTGTCTGTGTGCGTGTCATGAGACTAGGAGGTAAAATGAATAAATACCAGTCAACGATCCACTGTTTATTCTTCACTTGGGAAATGTATTTATTTCCTGTGATCTGAATGCCCTAATATCTCTGATAATGAGCAGGGGCACATTCCATCTGAGGATTTAAAGAAGAGCCCTTGCATAGTAGAGGTAGGTCCTATGTTTAATTAGGCAAATAGTTCACGATAATGATTACTACTGAGTGGTCAGTAAATGAGCTAAATTGTGGTTACTTCCCATTTTGACTGAGGTTCTAATTTGCTATTTTAAGCATGTGGTAGCATAACTTGAATCTATACCTATTTCTTAGCCCTCCTTCCCATGGGAGAAATAGGGAAGCAGAACGCACACCTAAGTGCCTGGTATGCGGTAGGAAGGTCCTCAGTACATGCCGGTTGAATGGAGGGAGCAGGAGGAGTTTCAGATGGCCCGCTCTCATCAGTGTTCAGTCAAAGCTGTCCCTATGACGGGAGTCCTTACACCTCCATATCGTGTCTGCTTTGGAATGTATGTATATCCTCCAGGGCTACTTTGGCATGTAGCTTTCTTAATCACTTTGAAGAGACTTCTCCTTCTTATAAGTTCCCATTCTTTTTTCCATTTTAAATCATGTTTTTTATTTACCAATCCTTTCTTTGCCACTCATGGGTAAGCTCCTAGAAGAAATAGGACCTTCCTTGCATTTGTTCCATTCACTACATTTGAAAAAAATTTTGAACACAGTATATGCTCTATTTATTTTTCAATTAGTAGCCATTCATACAGACCTGAAGGTGAAACTTAGGCACAAACTGTACTGGAATAGCAAATTTCAAACACATTAAAATTACTTTGTAGCATTTCTCCTTTTCTTAATTGTTACTGTTATATATAAATGTTCAGTATTTTTTCTATAGTTTTACACTCACCTGTTATTTCCCTCTAAAATTTTAAAAATACACAATTTCCCTTATACTGTCTCTCAATGCTAATTGAGAAACTACCATATTCTCACTTTGTAATAACACCATAGGAGAAGACCATGGATATTTTAAGTGGCAAAATTATTCCAATTAAGAATTTAATTTATTTTTTATATAATGTCATAGGAATTAACCAGTTGGAATTTATTTGATGGACTTTGTCTTCTGAGAGTGAGAAAAGCTCAGCCTACCAGCGCTGTTCTGAGACTCATCTCTCCTTAGAAGGACCTCAGACATGGCCTGTGGTTGCTTCAGACACATGTCATTTCACACGAAGAAGTGTGCCCCTTAGGACATCAGTGGAAAAGAGGTCCTGAACTCCTAAGTGAAATTTATTTTTCCCAATTGGTGCTTTCAGAGGCAGTTTTACTGTGAACCTAATGAAGCACTTTTCAGGGCCCTTCCTTCAGACCCATTCTAAGGCCCAGAGACAAGACTCAGCAATGAATATTCTCCAGAAAAGTATGGCTGCAAAGCTGTACAAGCTCCAGGCACCACAAGACAAGGCCCTACCTGTGCACATGCCGTGAAGGAAACTGTGTCATATAACTGTGGAAGGAGTACGATGCAGGGCATCCCGAGGCCTTGGTTCTAGTTGGTTTAGCACCAACTGCCAGACATTTCTTTCAGAATTATGTGACCTTGCTAGGGTTCGGTTTGTGCGTGTTTGAAATGACACTGGTGCTTAACCTAGCCCATCTTCTCTGAGTTATGTAATAATGGCCTGACATAACATTGGAAAAATCAAAAATCAAAGAGTTCAGACATAATTAGTAATTAGTTGAAAATGTAAAGATCCAAAAGTGTATGGCACTAATCTTGTCAAACATAAGGCCACTGTAATCGTTCCACTTTTCAACAAATCAGCAGCAGAATGCTCTGAGTACCCTCCTTAACTGGAGCCTGTGTTCCTCCTACAGAAGAGGCGTCACAGCCCCACCCAAACGAGGAGTATTCTTTGATCCTGGATTGCAGTGGATTGACCTTTTTCGACTCTTCTGGAGTCTCCATGCTTGTTGAGGTATTTACACAGCTTGCGTTTGGACTGATGCCTTCCCTCGCCTTCAGTAACAGGGTTTCACCATCTCCTCTCTCAGCTCCGGGATCTTGGCCCTGCTTGTTTCAATACTCACCCCACCCCTTCTCTCCAAAGGACATAAGACTTTATGCCTTCCACCACCGTGCATTTCTTTTCAGATCCCATCAAGCTTCTAGGTATGTGTGTGTGGTGGGGGGAGGGGCTTAGGTGGGAATGTTCCAAGAGATAGAAAGAAGAGAACGTAAACTTAAGATATAGTTAGCAACGCATATGCCAGCCAGCTCTGCTCAAACGGGAGATCGCTGCTTCGCTGTGAGAACGCTGCTGCGGACCTTGGAGTTCCATCCACAGGCCCCTCTGGAACCCTATCTCAGACAGAAAGTTAAGCCACATGGGATTTCCCTGCAAATGCAGGGGAGGGATGGTTTGGGGATGTTTCAGGAGTGGGGCTGAAACACTCTCACACAGGACAAGCAGGTCACAGTGGTGCTTAGACTATTTTGCCCCCCGACTCAGGCCAAGGAGGGTCCATCTGAAAACACTTCAGAAAGAGGTGCATTTCTCATCTTACCAGCATTTGTCCTGATGCCACCTCAGCAACTCTTGAAGCTGGGCATCACCTGCCACCTGAGGAAGAGACAGCCCGGGGCAAAGGACAACAAATGCCGTGCTTTACCCAGGGAGAGACCTACTGGCCTCCTTCTTCATCAAAAAGGGAGACTGCAGCTGTTGGATTGTCCAGGGAGCAGCACTTGGCTTGAGAAATGTTCTGGTGAAAGGTGCTAAGACTGATCTACTGTGCTCACTGCAGGCACATCTGTTGAAGAATCTCACTCACACATCCCATTATCCTAGCTGACTGCCTTCTCGCTTGCTTTTCTTTCTTTTTCTTTTTCTGTTTTTTTAACCTACTTGCTCATTAGCAAAGATACTTGGCTTGGAGGAGAACTGTGCCCCTTTACAGCTCATCTGTTCCTCCTCTTGAGTCCTGTAGTCCTGTCTTTGAATTTGTGATATACATGACCATCATTTCCATAGCGGTAGAAACAGCAGCCTTGTGAAAACAGGATTTGCAGTTCCATAAAAAAAAAAAAAAAAAAAAAGAACTGAAAAGGCCCTCAGAGAACAGCTGGTCCAGCCTCTAACACAGACAGGTACACAGCTAAGCAGACCAAAGGCGGCTTTCAATCAGCACGGCCTGGTAGCAGGAAGAGCGCCCCTCTCCTCGCTGTTCTGTAACTAGATGTCTGGTCACGCCACTCCCGTGCAAACTGGCCAAGACCTTCAGACCGCAGGGCCTGTGTCTTGCTTGTCATTTTCCCTCCAGCATTTTACCCAGTGTCTGAGAACTGTGGCTATTTCAAGGACTTTGTTGGATGGTGGGGAGGATGTATGTTGAGCCTATAAACAGCTTTACAGATAAGATTTGTTCTTGATGTGTCTAAGTATCTTCGTTATAATTTAAAGCTATTGAAACTGTCATTTATGTGAAAGCAGTAAACTGTTTAAGGATAGTCATGAAATAGTTATTCATTCTAATGCCTAAGGCAAGTTATCAATTCACCACCTTATTTTTCTCATTGTCCTGCTTAAGAGTCACCATCTTCATCTCTACAACAATTCACTTTCTGCTGGAACATTTCTGATGTACTCTGGTTTTTCCTCTTTTACGTTTTAAATTGCAGTTGTAACTCCGAGTGCTGAGTGAGGGTTCTGAAAGCCTGGATTCTAGTCTTGCTATCACTGGCAGCATCTCGGGGAGGGTCCTGTCAGCCAGCTTCAGGCTCCTAGGAAGGAGAGAAGTCCCTTCCATGATAACCAAGTAGCCTTGGTGGTGGCAGGATGTTCTCTCTCACATCATTCCCTAATAGAGTTTGACCCAGTATCATCTGAGGTCCCTGAGACAGTGCCCACTGCAGGGTTTTTCTTGATTCTCTGGGACGATGGCGCTCACTACTCTACCCCATCACCGCAGAGTCTCCGCGCTTCCTGGAATGCAAAAAATAACAGTTTTATTTCACTCAAACTGATAAAGCTCACAAGCCCCCATTTCTATGAAAAAATACCCAATTTTGCCAATTCAAGGAAAACTCCAGACACTTCTGGAACATCTTTCTCTTTTGGGTAGGTTCTGAGTCAACAAGCAATGTACCCTCCCTCTTATTTCCATTTGTTCTCTATGCCTAAATTTGGGGGCAGGGTCTTGAGGAGGAGGCAACATCTGTCTCTCAGCTGTTCTCAGTCCTCCGCCAGCTTCTGCTGCATCAAGCTCCGCTCACCTCCTTGTCTGGCATTTGCTCCTGCGGGGTTCTCCTACCCTAGCCTCCTGCTGTATCCGCTGAGAGTGGATTTGCCTCGAGCGAAAAACTTAGTTAAAGCCTGTGAGCACTTCTGGAGCGCTCACTCTGCACATCTTCTTCCTGTCCATTGCTCTCACCAATGACACCCACCAGTTCTTCCTGGACTCCCATTCTGTCTGCTCAGCGTAGTGAAGCACTTGGTTTTCCACGGGTGCCCCTCATTCCGCTGCAGTGGCCCGGAGTCTGGTTTGCACTGAAAGCTGGAATGATTGGCGAGCTCGCCTCATCTGTTGTCTTTCTCTTCAGTCCCGTGCTGTCTGTTGCCGCTGTTTGAAAACGGTTATTTGTATGTTTTTGTCCTGCTGTTTCTCTATGTGTGGAGGATAGGATAGTCGCGTATTATTTCCTCACCATGGCCAGAGTTGAAATTGGACATAGACGTTTAAACGGTGAAGATCAGTAGTCTTTAAAAGTTCTCAGGTTGCAGATTTTGTCTTGCTTATGGTGTTTCATAACCATGTCTCTGTTATTTGTACTCTAAGTTTAAAATGCCCAACCCTTCAAACTCCAGATAGTACACAGGTCCACTTCAGCGTGGCCTTTCTGTGAAGACAAGGTGGATTGTGTGGAGGGGGAGCTGCTCAGCGCGTGGCAGTCTGAGAGCGGAGTCTCACAGTGTCGCGCTCGCTCTGAGATGTGGGGGAGATCGGCTAACCTGTCTGCATCTCGGTTTATCCATTCTGTAAAACTGAGGGCTGATTTTGTGTCAGCATTAGCAGATATTCCGAAAATACATTATGTAATATGATTTAGTTTTAAATGTCCTAGGCCTTAAATCTAGTAGCCATTTTTGGTGAGCCATCCTTTCCCCATGTAACCAACCTTCATTATCTTGTTCACTATAAAATCTTTATATCATTTGGCATAGGGTTCCACATGAATACTTTTCTTGCATCTAAATTTGGACTGTACATAGATAATCCCTCTTTATTGGAGGGCTTCTTGTGCTCACATTTTTATTTTCTCTCTGTTGTCAAGGTAAGATGAGTGTTGTTAAATTTCTGTGCATAAGGATCCTATGAAGTGCTCATTTAAAATGCAATTTTCTGCATCCTAGTTCTGGCCCAAGAATCTGCATTTTAAGCAATCATAGGTAATTCTGAGGTATGCCATCCAAGGATCATATTCTGAGAAACACTAGACTATGATTGTTTTTTTAATCCTTACCTGAGGATATGTTTACTGATTTTAGAGAGAAAGGAAGGGAGAGAGAAAGAGAGAAACATTGATATGAGAGAGAAACATCAATCAGTTGCCTCCCATATACACCCAACTGGGGATTGAACCTGCAACCTAGGTTTGTGCCCTGGCCGGGAATTGAATCCACAGCCTTTTGGTGTATTGGGACCACGCTCCAACCACCTGAGCCACCTGGCCAGGGCTAGAAGTATTCTTTTACTGGAAAAAAGCAAGTGTGTATATTTTTTCTTATATTATAAATTTGTTTCTGAATGTGCCCTAATATTTACTAGCTGTACTCTCTAGATATTGCTAATCACTACAGAATTAGTAAAGAGGAGGAAATGGTTACCTATTCCCACTGAGTTTATAATCTAAGGTTGAAAATTTAAAGGAATTCAAATAATCTACCAATGGGACATATTGAAAAAAAGCCTTTTTAAAAATCACCCTAATGGTTAAAATACTACCCAATAAAATGATGGAATAAATTAACAGATGCATTTTATTTTTAAATTGGAAGAAAATTGCATTTCCCTTGGTCTAGTGTTTTTGTCTATATTTATAGAACCAGCAGTTTTGTATCAGTTTGCCCTTTTTAATTTCCTTATTACTGTTTGATGTATTTCATCATGGTTATAGGAAATTATGATGGATATTAAAAGCATAGGTTTTTAAAGACAGTCAGACCCTGGGTCCAGATGTTAGCTATATAACTGGTTGTGTGCTGTGGGCTTAGGTATTCATTTTTCTATAGACTGGAAGTAGAAATACTGACTTTATTAAGCTGTTGGGAAGCTTAAGTTAGAAATGATGTGTTCCATAAAAAGAACATAAAGTTTGGAGAAGTTAGTAAATACTCAATAATGTTAGCTTCTAATCTTTGTTCTTATTGTGCAAAAGTCATTTCTTAAGATGCAAATAATATCATTGCAACTGACATCATGTCTTAGCTGCAACCACCCTGAAAGAGGGTCCAGTGTAAAGAGCCACAGAGTCTCCTTGGCTGTGCACGCCTTCCTTTTTAATAACACTGCCTGGATTATTTTCGTAGTCACTTTAGTATAAGGAACATTCTCCTAGCAGTGAGAGGTTGAAGGAAATGGAGTGACTTCTGTTTACTTTTGTGCTTAGGACACCAGAGAGGTCAGTGAACTGGAGATTATATTTATCAGCATCCACACACTGCCCGTGGCAATGTGGTTGTGCTTTACTGAGCTTAAGGAAAAGTCAAACATTGACAGATCACCTTGAACTGATCATTTTATGTTACATAAACAGGAGCCGTTTCTTCACAGGCCAGGTCTCCGTCCATGTATTACTTTATTTGTTTGCTTGTTTACTCATTCTCCGAGAGAAACGTCTCCTGTTCTACAATTCTTCTAGCATAGAACTGGTTACTGCTAGAAGAATATACAGGAAAATTTTAGATGTTTCATGCATAATATTAGAATGTGTTTAAATGCAGGTTTTGACATTTTAATGGTAAAATATATCACTGTTATTTAAGAAAATCTATCTTACAGTCACTAAAACCTCTACATTTACTCGTACTGTGTTTTATGGGGTGACTTTGGTCTGGGTTAATTTAAAGTCAGAGCCTTTGATTAGTTGTTCTTATTTGAGATTTTCTTGGACTTGAATGAGGCAAGACTTTACAGTACAGCAACCAAATTATTTAGGATCTCTGGATGGACCTTTAAAAATGAAAGTCGGGCAATCAAACTTCAAGTACAGTGAGGTTCTCAAGTTACCATTTGTGGATGGGATTTCAAGGGTCCATGAATATGCACAAATTGTAAAAATGTTGAAGTTTAGTTGTTTTCATCACTTTCACAAATGGGTCCTTGACTTCAAATAAAATAAAACTGAGAATAATTTTACATATTTTTATATGGAAGGAGAGGTAATTCTTTTATTTTTATTAAATGAAGTGGAAAATGTAAGCAGCCAAATAAACAAAATTAACTAACAAGCAAAATAGTGACAAGCTCACAGAGAGTAGGCTGACAGCTGCTGGCAGTGTGTGCTCAGTGTGGGGGAGTGGGGTGAGGAGGGAGATATTAAATATAAACCAAAAAATTGGACACAGACAACAGGGTACTTCTGATTGCTGGGGAAAGGTTGGGGAGGGGAGGGAGGTGGAGGAAAAGTGTGGGGATAAATAGAGATAGAGACTTGACTTGGGGTGGTGAACACATAATACGAGTACAGTGTACAGATGATGTGTTCTAGAATTGTGCAACCTGTATAAATTTGTTAACCAGTGTATCCACAATAAATTCAATAAAAAGGACAAATCTTATTTGTATAAGAAGATAAAATGCCCTGCTCCATTCATCTTTGCTAAGACTCAGAAGCTTTCCAGGCAGGATATGCCCAACTGTGAAGCAATGCCGCCCTCTGGTGGTCTGACATTATAGACATCGGCACTTTTTACTAGAAATTCTTGATTCTGAAGCTGGCTGTATTCCTTCATGTTGGTTATCCTGCATTAATTGAGAGGATGCTATTTTAATTCTTCCAGGTTTACATGGACTGTAAGAGCAAGAATGTGGATGTATTTTTAGCCCATTCTACAGGTAAGAAAGGAAATGTCCTTGGCTAACATTAGTCCTTGAACAATTGAATGTGATTGTTCTGCTGCAATGTAGTCCTTGTATCACTTGTGCTTTCTTGCAGCTTCCTTGGTAAAAGCAATGAAGTACTGTGGAAATCTAGACTCAGAGAAACCATTGTTTTTTAAATCGGTATCTGCTGCATTAAGTAACATCCATTCAAGTAAAGTGAGACTAGTAAGTTGGCATGTGACAATTATAAGAAAAATTAGGATGTAAAATCAAGGGCTTTTTAAAAAATATTAGCCGGTTACCCAACTGGTATCTAAAATACATTAAACCCCACCTAAAGTCCTCTACCACATTGTTTCATAATTTGGATCTTCCAACAGCATCATGGCATAGAGGATTTGGTGATCACCTATTAAGTATAAACTGCTTGCTTATAAAATAAATGCTTCTTCCAGGGTCCACTATTTTGGGAATTTGAGTCCACCTTTGCCAAATACAGCACTTTGAATATTATAGCATTATAGCTTTTTTTCTACGCTAATGCCTTTGACTTCTGTCGCTGTCTTTGGAAATAGTATTTACAAAGCCCAGCACTCACGTGATCTGAAGTGTCAGTTATCTTCCAAACACGGGGCTTTATCATTAGTTTTAGAGCTGATCCTAGAGCTTTGATATCCTGCAATTTTTCTTTGACTGTAAATTATGTTGACTTTCCTCATACCCTGGAACAGCAGTTGGGCCTCTCAGAGTTGTCCTATTATGTTTGATCAGAACTATATGTATTTACAAGATATTAACATTAATACTATTACTATTATTATTATATCCTAACATTTATTGAGTGCTTGTTATGTTCTAGGAATATACTAAGAGCTTTACCCATATTAATTCACCAAATTTGCTGCAACCTTATGTGATAGATACTATTATTTAACCCAATGTTAGAAATGAGGAAACTGAGGCCCAGGGAAGTGACACCATTTTTAAGTGGTGGAGCTGGTTTCAAAGTCAGCACTCTGCTCTTGGCCTGGGAGCTTCAAACTGCTCTACTCGATGCCTCATAGACTGTTTTCCTAGCTTGGCTGGACAGCTCACTTCAAGTACTACTATTCTTTAACTGGTCAGTGGCACATGCTTTTGTCTTCCTCTTCTATTTCAGAACTTGAGCAAACTCAATGACCAGAGTGAAGTCTGAGACCGCAGCACAGCTCTTGCTGTTAGCAACTGCCCCAAAGAGGCCGTCCTGTACTTTGCACAACCTTGTTCCTTTGTTGTTTAGATCCTACAGATGAGCTCTACTACAAGTACGATGTGACTTCATAACCCTGGGGTCCTTGTTCAAGATTTGCCAGCAGTTTTTTTCTAATTTCTGTTAGTAAGCAGATTCACTGAATAGGTTATTTATAGTTATTTTTATAAAAATTGGTATCATTTAGTTTTAGTGTGCTGAAAGGTAAATGTGAACTTATTTTTTTTCCACAGTAGTTTGTGTTATTTTACTTCTTTTTTGTTGTAAGTTAATTTGTAAAACTGAGAAATACTTTGTCATAAGAGCTTTGGAACATTTGTAAACCATTTATAAAAATCCAAGATCATCTATAACTAATCTGTATACAGATCTATATACATTTATATACAGGAACAACTTAGCAAATTGCCATTTTCGTTATGGAGAAAAATTAAATATCAATAAGGTTAACTGTTATTTTATGTGCTACAATATGAAATTCACAGAAAATAAGTCAAACGAAAACAAATAACAAACTAGAAACCATTGTTCTCCATACCGTTCCATGACGGCAGTCTTCAGAAATATTTTTAAGATGACTAGTATCCCAAAGAAACCAAGTTCTTCACATTGGACTCTTTTGCTGTGAATATTAGAAATGCTTAGGAAGCCTTAAGACCTGATACCCCTGATTTCCACATCCCCACCTCATAAGAGTCTCTGTTTTCAGTTTAATTTTGTTGTAGCCCAAGAATGTGGAAATTGCACATTTTTTTCACAAATATGAGTTTTAGATGAGAAAACATCACCAGTAAATAGGATGGCTTTGTGCTATTCTGATGTAAGATTACAGTTGTTTGAGACTTTCCTATTTCAGAGAGACAGTCAATATAACATAATACATCTCTATATATTCATTTATGCATGCTTTTCTTTTTCTTTTGTTGGAGAGCTTGGATATGTGATTATTTGTAAACCCACCAAATCAACGGGGTGACTGACAAACACTGTAGGCCAGGCTGACCTATATAAGTTATCATTTTCATTCTTGTACATGTTTTTATTTACATGCAATTACACTTGTTCATATTTTTATCTATCAATTGAATCTACCTAGTAAGAAATCTCAGTTTCAAAGATGGGTGTGACTACATAATTATGCTTAAGTTGTAAAGCATTTTAACTGTTTTAGAAATTACCACTATAATGAAAAGCCAAATACTTTAAGTGAGTTTGAGAAATGGGTTGTAAACAAAACTGAAAGACGAGTCATTTAGATGTTTTTGTGGACATCTGTAAGAGTAAATTCTAGTGCCTGCAAGTGTGTGGTTAACATTCGTATGGCCCTTAATTTTAATATTAAGTCCTAGGTAGGACAAGGTAGTAAAATGAAAGGGAAATAATAAACATTTCAAATTCTTGTAATTCATCCAGCCATTTCAACTTGGGTCGACATGAACTATAAAGAACACTCTGTCCCCAAGAATCCTCAGCCCCTTTATCAGTGATCTGAATTGGGATGACTGAGGCCAACTTTCATTCCCATCAAATAATATACTAAGAAAAGGTGGAGATAATAATTGAAGGTAAAATTAGCTCAGAGAAAGAAATTCTACTCTGTCCAGTTAAATTATTCCAGTGGTGGATGGTAACATTCACTATCCCTAATCCATTGGTCATTGGTACATAAACATGAGTTAAAGAAAGTTAAATATATATATATTTTTTCTATCTATAAATTGATATTTTTTTATGCAACTTTGGTCTATAATTAAATTCATGCTCTGCAGGCATTTTCTAATTTGTTAGAGATCATGGCATTGAAATCATTATATTTGATCAATAGATGGATTGTCCTATTTTATTGTTGATGCTAACATAGGACTCCCAGAGCAGATGTATTGGAATGCATTTGCTTCAAATACATCTACAGTGTTTGTAGAAGTTTAATGGATAAAACTTAAAAGCCAAAAACTTTGGTGTCCAATGTTAATATTATCTTCAAATCAAAGAAACACCAAAACATGTACCATATATAGAACCTGTGTTCTAAGACTTGTTCTGTGCATGAAGGTAACAATGAGTGCTGACCTTGAGAAACTCCTTGGAAATGAGTTCTGAGAGCCCGGTAGCGGAGTATGTTTCAGACACACAGAATTCTAAACCGTGAATGTTTGCTTCAAAGCAGGCACTAACAACACAATGTAGTCTAGATGCTAGAATGTTTCCAGTGACACTGAATGATTTTTATGAGATCACCTTTTTTATTTACATGATTAAATACTTTCATAATATTTATTATGGCAAAATAAATTGCCAAATTAAAACTGACCTGTAAGAATGTTAAGGACCCTGATGTATATAAATTAACAATAAAATATGTAGCCAGGAAAGGACTGTTAACTTTACATTTATGCAAAATAAATGCCTTTTTAATTTTATCATTTGTCTTTCACTTTAAAGGTTATTTGCCCTCAATTATGTTGCAAGTGTTATGAGGCCTAGTTTGAACCACGTTCAGTAATTTCATTTGACAGATCTCTATTCTATAAAGCATAATATAATGAAGAAAAAGATCTTTTTTAATGAAAACATTAATGTGTTAATGCCCTCATGTGTTTGACATTTAGTGGTTTCTGAAATATTTAGTGTGTTGTGGAGCCTGCGTATGCCTTAGAGATGCACGTTCTGTGTTCTCTGGGATGATGACTGAATTCAATGTGGAATACGCTTTTTTGCAATGAGTTTGTTGCCAGATTTAAAATGATGAGTTAAATGGTGCTTTTACAATCCAAAGATTTTTAGTAAAGTCATGTAGTCTAATATGCCATACTTATTTTATATTTTTAAATGCATTTAACTCTTGTTCTTAAAATTCTTTGTATTAACTCAGTGTGTAACAACCAATTCACATGGAACTAAATTGCAATGTAGTAACTATTGTGCTGAAGTAAATTTGTGTCCATCATTTCAAGGTATTTACAGTAAAGCAAATAATATATATATTGATTTCTCTTAGACTGGCCACAGTGTATTATGTGTTGAAAATTACTGGAGGTATTCATTATTCTTTTAATTTGTTCTTACCGAATGTCATCCTGGGAGTGTGGGGTAGTGTGCCTCCATTTATGGAAGACTGATAAGGGCACTTTTGACTGCGTGACTACATTTACATAATTCTTTTCACTGGGCTTACATCCTTCTGTTCTAATTTTAACAAATGTGTGTATTTTAATTATTTGTTTGGGTTCTTCATTTGTATGCTGTTGTTCGTGTTTCCTGAATTTCTAGGCTGATTTTATTATTTTTCGGCATTTTAAAGGTTACTTCTCCAAGGACAAGCAGATAAGTTACTCTTCTGAGTTTGGGCGATACAGCAGTCAATAAAATAGGGAAAAAATCCTGCCTTCATGGAGCTTACATTCTAACAAGGAAAGGCAGAAAATAAATGAGATAAATTTAAAATACATTTAATGTAAGTTAAATGATAATACGTGCTAAGAATAAGAAGAGACCAAGGTAAGAGGATAGGAACTATGACAGAAAGTTTGCCGCGTCCCCAAATGGAGGGGCAGGAGCCGTGATGAAGGGAGTGGTTTAGTCAGCTCGGGCTGCTGTGACACAGCACCACAGACTGGGCGGCTTGAACAGTGGGCTGTTGTGTCTCGAAGTTCTTTATGCTGGGAACTTAAACATCAATTGCCAGCCAGACATTCAGTTTATGGTGAGAACTCTCTTCCTGGCTTGCAGATGGCCAGCTTCTGGCTGTGTCCTCGTGTGGTGGAGACAGACAGAATGCTCTCTGGTGCCTTTCTATAAGGACGCTAATCCTGAAGACCTCATTCTTATGACCTTATTTAACCTTAATCACTTACCTCCCTATATGCCCTGTCTCCAAATGCAGTCACATTAGGGGGTTAGGGCTTCAAAATATGAATTTTGGGGGAACATAATTCAGTCCACAGCAGGGAGTTATATATTTCCTGTACTTTTAAAGATGTTTCTGTTTTATGTCTGAAAAACAGGATTACCAGAATGTTATTTATGGTTAACATAATGTGATTGTTTTGCATAAAAAACATGATAAATAGTCACAAACTCCATGGTTAAGACATTCTGATGCTAGATGCGGTAGCATGGGCCCTTGATGGTTTGGGGAAGAAAGAAAGGCTGAAGATAAAGTCAGGATTATAGAGGCTATGGAGCATCTGAGGAGAGGGTAGGTCATCATGATCAACCCTATAATGGTCTGATTATTGGAGTATCTAAATATCTCCTGAGTCCAAATATTTACTTCACCAGTCTTTCAAGGGGTCTGTAATGCTCACCATTAGTCACATAGGCTGGAGTAAATATTGTAAGAAAGAAAAAAAGACATGCAAGTTATTACCATGCATTGTGTTAGCTTTAGGAAGCACTAGTTCATCCGATCAGCTTATAAAACTGCCATCAAGGACTCAAGGAAACAAAGCACAGGATGTATTTTAATGAGGAAGGCAGGTTAGAAATGGATTTGGAGCTCGGGGCGTTGCTGTGGGTGAGGATGAGAGTGGTGGTGTGTTGGGAAGCAGGCTGACATGGTGGGAGGGGGCGGGGTGATGTTGGGGACACAGGCTGCGAGATAAACCTCAGGCATTCTTGGTGACCAGTGTCCTCCTTGTCCCCCACCCTGAAGACACAGACGTGGTGGAAGTGGAGTTCGTGAAGCCAAACATGATTCTCCCCACATAGCAGCTTTTCCTTTTTCTGGGGCTTGGACCTATGACTTTTGCTTTGGATCTGGAATTAAAATTTGAGAGTAGTGGTGTGAGTGCCAAAAAACGGGATTGACATGTAATTTTTGTCTTGTTTAACCCTTTTTTTCTTTCTTCACTTGCTCCTCTCTGCACTGCCAATGAAAATACTGAAGTAGTGAGGGTCTCGCTTAACAGAGTAGAGGGTTAATCCATTAAAACATGATACCAGCTTTCTCTTAAATCTCAGTAAAAATGTTATCCTTATAATATTGGTACCAGAATCATTATGGG
This sequence comes from Trachops cirrhosus, assembly GCA_028533065.1. Taxonomy (NCBI): domain Eukaryota; kingdom Metazoa; phylum Chordata; class Mammalia; order Chiroptera; family Phyllostomidae; genus Trachops; species Trachops cirrhosus. The sequence goes on from CM052544.1 coordinate 92,979,627, forward strand.
TATTTGCTAAATATGCAGATTCAAACACAATACCCAAGACCTAGTAGATCAGAATTGCATTGGGTTGGTTTTGGGAATAAGGATTTTTAAATGACTGTCCACTTTAGTTTATACCCTAAAGTCTGGAAACCAGGCACAAGGGCTTTTTTAGTCAGGAATATGAAAGAAGTCCCTGCACTCTGATCCTTAGGTGTGTACGTGTGTATCACTGGCTTTATTTGGGCTTGTGCATCAGCCACAACATGTTGTGGATACATAGTGGATCTATGGTGCTGTTCTTAAGGAACCAGAACTGGGTGTGTGATTATATCATATGGCAAAGGACCATGTCAAATTCACCATTGCTTTCAATTAATATGAGTTTGTCAGAATCAGAAAGTATCTGAAACATACTGTCCTCATTCATATATTCCTGGGTGAATTTCCTAAGAGTAGAGGTTTGTATTTAATGTTTTTCATCATGGAAAATTTCAGTCTCCTTGTTTGATGCATTTATACTGTTTCTGACAGATACTAATGCAGTCACATAAGAAAATGGTCTCATCCTCCAGGTTATTTCCCATATATATCCATCAGAAACACATCATAAAGAGGAGAGATTTCCCTTCCAGCCCAAGGCTCCTTGGGTAATTATTTTTCTTTCAATACCTTCATTGAAATTTCTTATGTAATGCTACCAGAGTGAATTATAGTTAAACCTTTTATTCTGTGCAGATGGAGTTGGAATAAAGAGAAGGTTCCAGCAATATTGCTTAGCTACTTTCAGTTTGAGGACTGAGGCTGATGTAAACCATCCTAACTAGAGGGAAAATAATATTCAATTATGAATCACTGCCAGATGTATGAATATATGTCTTCAGGTTTCATTTTTCTGAAATATGCTCACTATAGCATATTCCTTATTGACTTTTTAAGTGATTTTCTTTCTATGGGTAATAAATTTAATTGTATTAAGTGTTCAGAAGATATAAAAATTAAGAAAACATGGGTTTTTTTGTCTATTCCCTTCACCTTTTCACCCAATCCCCAACTCATAGAGACAGACAACAGGATGGTGATTGCCAGAGGGAAATGGGGTGTGGGGAGGTAGAAGAGGGTAAACAGGTGTTGCAGACCCCTTTGTGTGGGGTCCACGGTGTTGTAGCTGAAACAAAAGAAATTCACTCGGACTACCGAATCCTGTGGAAGAAAAGGGCAAGCGGCTTCTCTCTCAAGGGGAGCAAAAGCCTCAGCCCTTGCTCCAATGAGTTTGTATTGTCTTACTGGGCACATTACAGGAAGGTCCCCATTAACTATGCACAGGGTCACTTTAGGTGGTTACCTTATAAAGAAAACAAAGGAGAGGATGTTGGTAATCACATCACAGAAGACAGATATTTGCAAATGAAAAGGCAAAAGTGGTTGAACAGCTTGCACTGGTCCTTGGAAGGTTTAGGATGGTTTTTAGGAAGTTTTGCAGTAAATGTTTGCCACTGGGGGCTGGGCCCACACCACGCAGGATGGTCTACTATATCTCCCCCTTTGTTTTTATAATCAGTAAGCACCCCACATTCTCAGATTAAGCTCATTGATCACTGTCAGGCAGTAATGATCAAATAGATAACATTCAAAGAACTCTGAGGGCCTATTTTGAATCAGGGTCGGATAGCTAAAGGGCCATAAAATTTTGGGGAAAAAAACTGATTTCAGATTTGAACACTTATCGTTTAAATTGAGGGTAGTAGCAAAGTGGGTTTCATAGGATTTCACACGTTCTTTCTTAGGCCTGATTGCTCCTAGGAACCCACCTCCAGCATTGTTTCAGGCTTAGGTGGATCAGGGGAACGCAGGCAGCCAAGAGATTAGGAGACATCTGCAGGCAGAATGAGGACTCAGGCTAAGTCAAAGCTGAGGGGCGGGGGTCCATCACCCCCTTTTTCCATAGCCCCTCAAGTCATTCCCTGAAGGCCTCCCACATGATTGTGCCTGTCTTGGGTCGCCCCTCCCATGAGGGATCTTACCCGTCATTGGCTAACCGACCAAGCATTGGGGCCAGGCAGGGTGAAGTAACGTGGGCAGAGGCGGTGCTCCAGCCCGGAGGAGGAGCTTTGTCTCCTCAGTGGCTTATGGTCTCTCACTCAGCCTTAGGCATGGCGGGGTTACAGCTTCTGAAGCCAGGCAGGGCAGTTCCCAACATCTAATCTCCCCCCTTTTTCTATTGTAAATGCAATTGTAGCTGTTAAGCCTGTGAAACCTACTATTTGCTGTTCCCCAATGCAGTCTTAAGAAAACAATCTCTATATATGTCTTAAAGCACAAATAAGGATTAAGACAAAGAGGCATCCAAAGGCTACCATGACCCAAAACCACAAATCCAGTTTTTAGGGTTCAACCATTGAACGTTATGGGGCACCGAGGGGTTGTTGCCCTCTGCAGGAGGCGCTTGAGCCCCAACCCCTGTCACTGGGGCAGGCCCCATCCCCCTCCAGGGGTGGCCCCAGGCCCGTGAGTGATAGCGTGGGTGTCCGTTTTCCTTCTGGTTGTTCAGGGTCAGCTGGGCCATCTGGTCTCTCAGCTGAGTGGTTTTCGAGTCCAGACAGCGGAGCTTGACGTCTGTCTTGCTCATGATAAGGCTTCACTCTTTTTGCCGGTATCCAGATAGGGCCTGTAGGAATAGAAACACAAGCACACCCTCTTCCCCAAGTTAGATCTACAGGACCCTGCCAAGAGCCATCTCCCAGCGGATCCCTATGTAAAACCTGAGGATAAGATGACTTTGGCTCTTTTTCTGAAAATGTTTCTCAATTGGAGTACAAAGTGGTTCATCACAATTTAGAAAATTATAGGCAAACATGGCTAACAATCAAATTTTGGGGGAAGGTCATAGCTCCCCCTTTTTTGTTTTTTAAGGAGATTTTTAAAAGTATGAGAGCCCATTCTGCAATTGCCTGACCTGTTGGATTATAAGGTATTCCTGTTTTATATTGGATATCCCAACACTGAAGAAAAGCCTGAGTAGAATGGGCAGTGTACCCAGGGCCATTATCAGTTTTAATTTGCTGAGGCCATCCTAAATCACTAATGGCCTCCAGCCAATGGGCTTGTATATTTTTAGCAGACTCTCCTGTTAAAGTAGATGCATGTAGGGCACCAGAGTAAGTGTCAACAGAAATATGGACGAATTTGAATTTTCCAAAAGGAACGTAATGAGTGACATCTGTTTGTCAAATTATTTGAAAATTTAGTCCTCAAGGATTAACTCCTCTGGATGGGGGTGCCTTGCTAAAGGCTTGGCAATGAGGACATTCTTTAATAATTTGCTTAGCTTGGGAGGGAGGAATATTAAACTGTTTTCAGAGTGCCTGGCTATTTTGACGAAAAAACTGATGAGAAGCTGCAGCTTCCTGGAGCGCAGTGACACTGACTAAGGCATCTGCCTTATTGTTACTGTCCACCAGGGGGCCAGGCAAGCCTGAATGGGATCGAATATGAGTAATGAAGAGGAGGTGTTCTCGCTTGTCAAGGAGGGACTGTAGGGTCAAAAATAGGTTAAGTAAATTGGGGTCAATAGAAGTCTCAATTAATAATGCCTGATCTAGATGCAGAATAGTACAGACAGTGTATCCTGAGTCATAGACTATATTCAGAGGTTCTTGAGGACATTGCCGCAGGGCCATGATTGCAGCGAAAAGCTCAGCCCTTTGAGTAGAGGAATGTCCTGAGGATACAAAATTTCTCCAGTTTTTGCCCTCTTGCCAGGCAATAGCAGCCTGTCCAGTTTTTCTGGACCTGTCAAGAAACACAGTTCTCGCCCCAGTTATTGGCGTTGGGCTGACTTTTTCTGCTAGCCGTATTTGAAGGAATGGAATGTTTTGAAGCAGTTTATCTGAGGGCAGGTTAATTTCCAGTCCTCCTACAAAGTCAGCTGTGGCACATTGAAATTCTAAAGACTGAGCTGCCAAATGTTGTAAATAGACTTGAGTTAAGTGGACATGAATAAAAGCATCATATCCAAATAACTGCTGTGTTCGCTCACGTCCTTTTATAATAAAATGGCACAATACAGTTATATAGGTAGTAATAGTGCATTGTGGTTGGTGAGGCAGGAAAAGCCACTCTATCATAGCTAAGTGAGGATATAACTGTCCTATCACGCCTGTCGGTGTCTCTAAAGTTGGAAAGCAGAAAAGCCGGACAGGAAACTGAATTAATTCTAGTTAGTTGTCGCTGCTGAATATGTTGATTTAATATAGTTAATTCTTGTAGGGCCTCAGAGGACAGTTTTCTAGGGGAATTAAGATCCTGGTCTCCTTTAAGGGTATTAAATAAATGAGTTAATTGTTGGGTAGGTATTCCAAGGCTGGGTCGCACCCAGTTGATTGCTCCCAGGAGTTGTTGGAGGCGATTAAGAGTCAAATCTTTGGGTGGATTAATTTGAAGGACTTGAAGCCAAATTGTCCTATTAAAAATAATATAGCTTAAATATTTCCAAGGTTCTCACTGCTGGATTTTTTCTGGAGCAATTACTAGCCCAGCAGAAGCTACAGAATTTTTAAGAAAGGAAGCAGTTCTTGCTAAAATATCTTGTGAAGGAGCAGCGATTGGATGTCATCCGTATAATGATAGATAATTGAATCAGGAAACTGATCTCTTACTGGCTGAATGGTATGAATGAAATGCTGGCAGATTATTGGGCTGTTAAGCATTCCCTGAGGCAAAACTCTCCATTGACACCTGTAAAGGCTGAGAATTGTTAATGACTGGGAGGGAAAATGCAAAACCCTCCCGGTTCCTTTTCCCCTAAAGGGATTGTAAAGAAACAATCCTTTAGGTCAATAATTAAAAGTGGACAATCCTTTGGAATGCAAGCTGGATTGGGGACTCCCAGCTGCAGTGGGCCCATAGGTTGGAGGGATTCATTGATTTTTCTTAAATCATGAATAAGCCTCCATTTGCCAGATTTCTTTGGTACAACAAAAACAGGTATATTCCAAGGGCTGTTAGAGGGTTCAGTATGACCTGCTTCTAATTGTTGTTTAACTAAAAGGCAGGTCTATTCTGTTGCATTCAGCAACCTCTAGAACAAATGCCGGAGACTTTTCAGGATTTCAAAGATGTTACTTTATTGGCCAAGTTTAACCTGCGCAGGGGCGAGCTCTCAGGGTGTCCAGAGACACGGTACCCACAAGGGCTGCAAACGAGAGTCGCGCTGAGCGCTTACAGCTAAGTCCTTATATAGGGGCGGGCAAGCAAGCGTTATACAGAAGCAGATGTGGCAGTTAGCTATTCGCTTACAAAGACCGCGCTCGGGAACAGGGTTGGGCATTGGCTCAACAGTGGTAGCTTTTCAAACCAAACATGTTAGATTACATCTGTTTTGCAATTCTCTAAGGGCTAGCACAAGGCAGGAGGGTAAGATGTTCGTTCAGTAACCTCCTATACCCTGGGACCTAGCCAGTTTCTCTTGGCCTTTAGCTATCTTCCTGTTTTCTCATGGTCTAAGTTTTCCTTGCTCCTTACATATTCAAGTTGCTCTCCTTTAAGTGGCCACTGATCAACCCATACTGGCTTATTGGAGAGTCAGGTAAGCGGTAGGGGAGTTATAGGAGCAGTGGCCACTAGGGAAAATGCAGCAGAGATTTGCATCCCCCACTGGCTGAGGAGATCATGGCCCCAAATATTAAGGGGCATAGGCAGGATATATGGTCGAATTCTCCCTACCTGTCCATCTGGTCCGTAACACTTAAGAGACCATACACTGACTTGGTTGAGAAACTCCTCCAACCCCTGTGACAGGCGTTCTGCTGTCTGTTAGAGGCCATTCCGGAGACCAAACCGATTTGAGATAACAGAGACGTCGGATACCGTATCCATGAGGCCACAAAAGGTCTTATCCTTTATCTTTATTTGTAAGATTGGTTTATTTTATTTTACTGATTCTGTCCAAAAAACTGGTGGATTGTCTGTACTACTGAAGCCTCCCTCTCCCCTCACTGTATTCTGAGTCTTTGAGATTATACAGGGGAATGGGAGCAGCTGGGCAATACAAGTTTGGGCAGGAATAATGTGATAACCAGAAGCTTTAAGCATGATTTTAATTTCCCCTTGATAGTCTGAGTCAATGACCCCTGGCTGAACAAAAATGCCTTTGGTAGTAATACTGGGTCTTCCTAAGATTAAACCGACTGTTTCCGGGGGTAGAGGTCCCCAGACACCACTGGGAGCTACAATTACTTGATCCTGTTTCTTTAAGATGAGCTCGTTGGTGGTGACCAAGTCCAGCCCTGCGCTTCCCCGGGTGGCTGCATGAAGGTCGGAAACTGCATTTCCCTGCATTCCCTGATACTGATTGCTGTTCTGAAAGCTCCAATTGGGGTTGGGGGCGCTGGAGCAGGCGCCCCCTGGGAAGTTTCCCTGAATAGGTTGGCCGGTTTTGTCAAATTTAGAGTGGCCCTCCTTTGCCCAATGTCTGCCTTTGCCACAGCACAGACAATCCTTTGGGGGAAGCTTATAATTACCCTTTCCCTTTCCGGTGTTAATGAACAGTCCTTGCGCAGGTGGCCAGGCTTTCCACAACTATAACATCTGAGATCTCCTTTAATTGCAGCAGCCAAGAGAGAAGCCTTATGCTGCTGTGTGTTGCATTCAGCAACGGCGAGAACAGATGCCGGAGACTTTCAGGGTTTCAGAGATGTTACTTTATTGGCCAAGTTTTACCTGCGCAGGGGCGAACTCTGAAAGTGTCCAGAGACACGCAAGGGCTGCTAACGAGCGTCACGCCGTGAGCTTACAGTTAAGTCCTTATATATGGGCAGGCAAGCAAGCATTACGCAGAAGCAGACGTGGCAGTTAGCCATTCGCTTACAAAGTCCCTGGGCAGGAACAGGGTTGGGCATTGGCTCAACAGAGGTAGCTTTACAAACCAAACAGTTAGGTTGCATCTGTTTACAATCCTTTGTTCTTGCTAAGTTTTCCTTGCTCCTTACATGTGCCAACATCTTGGCAAGCTTTGATAAACTCACTGATGTCTTTGGTGGTTTTTCGCAGGGGTCCTATAATGGTCCCGTAGTCCTTGTTAGCATTTTCATAAGCTAGTTGCCACAAAAGAGCTTTGGCTGCTCTGTCATTATCTATTTGCCTTTCAATAGCTTCTTGGAGGTGATCAATAAAGTCAATATATGCCTGCAAAGCACCCTGATGGATATTGGTAAAGGAAGAAGTTTCCCTGGCCCGATAATCAGGCACAGCCTTCACGGCCCTGAGAGCAATTTGAGCACTTTGACTATAAGCATGAAGATCAGGCCTGACTTGAGCTCAGCGGTGGCAAAATTACCAGACCCAAGCAGCATAGGGAGGGTGACAGGATTATTCATCTCTGCATTCTCAGCCACTTGGTGGCTGGCTCGCTGAGAGTACTCCGAATGCCAGACCGTGAACTGAGTTGGGGTTAAGACTGTCCTGGCCAGAGCAATCCAGTCACAGGGGGCCATTCTATAGCTGTCAGTGATGGCTTGAAACAGCCCATTAGTAAAAGGAGACTGAAGCCCATTTTCTTTAACGCTCCTTTTTAGATATTTGTAAAGGGAAAAAGGAAGGGGCTCATGGATATTTCTTTGACCCCTGACTATAATGGGAAAGGCTGAAAGGGCATCTAAATCCCCAGCCTCTGCTGCCTGTTGAAGGCACTGTCTCATGGCCCTAAGAGGATATCTGTCTAAATTCTCTGGCTTCCTTGGTGGTGAGTAATCCTGCGAGGAGGAACTCTCCCAGGGTTGACGTAGGGAGCGATGGTTATGAAGCAGGTCCTCGGGTGGTGCCATAGGCAGAACTTTCATAGCTGCTTCTCCCGCTACATTACATACAACTTCCTCCTCTGAACTAGACTCTTTATCCTCCCTTTTGACTGGTTCCGATCTCCTAGCCCATATGGGCATGAAAGCATTCCTTACTAGCCCCCAAGTCGCTAAGGTTTGAGTTCCGATAGAAACACCGACATCCTGTAAAGATCTTAACCTATCGCCTACTTCTTCCCAAGTTTTTATATCTAAGGTTCCCTTGTCAGGAAAATCAGGGTAGTATTTCCTTATAGTTTCTAAAAGCTGAATGAGATGCTCTTTTTTCACCTTGTAACCCACTCCCCTAAGGAGCTGCTGTAACACCCTCAGATAAGCTTCTTGCTCTTTAGATGAATTGAAGCCCATTCTTGCTATTAAAAGGTGCATTTTTTTGTACTTTTGATTACTGTCTTTTTAAATTCTGCCACCTGTGGTCAACCCTAACTAGCTGGCTATCGAGGAATATAGTGTGGTGGTCTAGATGTACTGTTGGTGAAAGACAGTCAGGGAGAGGGGCATTGGACTTTCCGACTACCCACACCCTGCTTATGGGTTTCAGGTTCTCTCCCAAGCGTTTAGGAATGTGAGAGGCGGCTCATAGCACTAGGTGACCAGCCTTTATGTGGCACTTCCCAGATGAGCCAGAAGTTATATTAAGCAGTGTTGGACGTCCCTATAAGGGCCCTGCATGTCTCGGGAATTGATCCCAGACACCCTTGCAAGGTTCCGACTCACATGGGAACACCTGATTTCTTGGGCCGTGGGAAGTGCCTTTTGTCTTTGGAGCTTGGTGAATGTCAAAAGCTCTCATACAAAGCCTGTGACTAACACTAAATTCTTCTGGAAAGTGATCTTTGGAGTCCTGTGGAAACTGAAACACTCATTCACTATCCGCTCTTCCTTATGCAGGCAGATGGAAAGAAAAGGCAAAATCAAAAGGACTGCAAGAAGTCGCTTAAAAGAAAAAATTTGCTGAGATGCTTATAAATTGTCCTGTAATCATTTGATGTTTTTAAAGCCAATTAAAGGAAAAATCTTCACTCTTTCTCCCAAGCCTAGACCTAGTTGGGGGTTGTACCGTGGGGATGGGCTTGTGAGTGTTTTTACAGTGTGCCTCTCATTGGGTGGACTTTTACTTGCACCTGGCAGAAACCTAGTGTTCTAATCCAGTCCACATACCAGGTAATCCTGTCACGGGTGGATTCCAGTGGCCAGCACTCTTGTAGCTTTTAAATGCTTGACCCGTGCCCGAGAGGTTGCAGTGAATACTTGGGAGAGAGAGCGAGGATCCAATCTTATTTAAAGAAGGTACAGTTGCAAATCGGTCACAAGAGAGAGCTGCCTAGGAAGAAAACCCCTTTCCTCTGTAATCCGAAACACCCTATGACATTCCTGAAAAGTGCTCGGGTCGTCAGCCCTTACCTGGGCTATTGCATGCACTCCAACCAAGTTGATGTGTCATCCACAACGACGGCTGGTAGCCTCTGGGTCCCTGTGCGGGCGCCAGCTGTCTCGGACCCCCAAGCATGGGGTCCACAGCGTTGTAGCTGAAACAAAAGAAATTCACTCAGACTACCAAATCCTGTGGAAGAAAAGGGCAAGCGGCTTCTCTCTCAAGGGGAGCAAAAGCCTCAGCCCTTGCTCCAATGAGTTTGTATTGTCTTACTGGGCACATTACAGGAAGGTCTCCATTAACTATGCACAGGGTCACTTTAGTGGTTACCTTATAAAGAAAACAAAGGAGAGGATGCCGGTAATCACGTCACAGAAGAGGGATATTTGCAAATGAAAAGGCAAAAGTGGTTGAACAGCTTACACTGGTCCTTGGAAGGTTTAGGATGGTTTTTAGGAAGTTTCTTTGCAGTAAATGTTTGCCACTGGGGGCTGGGCCCACACCACGCAGGCTGGTCTACTACAACACGGGGATAAATGGTGATGGAAAGAGACGTGATTTGGGGTGGTGAACACACAATACAATATGCAAATGATGTATTATAGAATTGTGCACCTGAAACCTATGTAATATTATTAAGCAATGTCAGCACAATAAATTCAATATGAATTAAAAAAAGAAAATATGTACTTGGACTCCATCTCACAATCCAAAAAAGGAAATCAGAAATTGTCCTGAAGAGAATTTGTGTGGTAATGTTCTGCAACCTCGAGTCCCAGAGGACCAGTGAGGGCGTCCTCACTGTGCATCTTCACACATTTTGCTTGCCCAGGACAAACCATGCAGGCTAATGCCGATGTGAGGGAGAGAGATGGCAGGGTAAAGTAGAGTAAAACAGACTATAATTGTTAGAAAAGCTACTTGCAGCCTGAGTTAAAATGGAGTGGTATCTAATATGTTGGTCTTGAGATCCTGGATTCCAAATCGTGTGGTATATACAGACCCCCAGATTGTTGGGTAAACAGATGAGGTGTCTGGAAGATGACCACATTTCTGCAGACGGGTGTCCTCACAAATTCCTAGTCTCGAGGCTGAGGTGGGCCTTTAGTGCTTTCACTTCTCTGTGCTCAGTGATTTTGCCATTCCTTTTTTTTTCCTTCAGTATTCTAACCCTCTTCTAAGTCCCTGTTCTAAGGGTCTACTACAGATGACCTTTCCTCCACCTTCTGGAAGACATTATGCATTTTTGCCCCTCAATTTTCTACCAACTTCGGCCACCTAAAGATATACACATCAAAATCTATAGTACTTCATTGTTTAAGTATCATTGGTTTAGTTGACCTTTCTTCTAATCAAGATTAGATCTGCCATGTGAAGTTTTTCTTCTCCCTACCTTGCTTTGTTATTTTAATTTTACTTCTTTTTTAAATCAAAACTTCCATCTTGCTTTTCCAGGCCCTGCTTTATTAACTAATTCCTCTTCCTAGTGTCTTCAACCTCTTTTACTTGACTAGATATAACCATTGTCCATAAAAAAATTTTTCTTATTCACCTAACTAAAAAAAAATCCTTATCTGGCCATGCTTCTTTTTTTGCCTCTTCTTTCTGCTTATGTTCAGTCCTAGCTGGATAAATTTCATTCCCGTTTGTTAAAGTGGTAGTCAACATTCACTGCACATCTCTGGTCTCTTCAGTTGGGCTTTGCTCCCATTACAGTTTTAAGGGGTTCTGGAAAAATGATCATTCACTTCCAAGTTCCCAAACTCAGTGGCTACTTTTCAATCTTCTTACTGAAACTCTTTGCTTTTCAGATTCTCAACCACTTTGTCTTTCTTAAAATCATATTCTCTCTTGGCTTCTGCAAACCATTCATGTGTTCAAAAAATATTCCAATATCTCTTACATTCCAGGTATCATGCTGGTTTATGTGAATATAAGAATAAGTAATTTCTTGCCCTCAAGAAAGGTAATACTTCTGAGGGAAACACAGATAAGTAAAAGGAAAATTATAATTCTACATGCAAAATACAGTTTAAGATGCCATTAAAATGTCATCCAGGCTACCCTTTATGATTGCCTGTTTTTGTAGTCAGTTTTTAAAAATGAGATGGCTACCCTCAAAATTTGGTTTGAGACTAATAATGCCACAAAGACACAATTTTTCAGAAAAGATTTATCACTTATGTAATCAACTTTCTGGGGAGAATAGGCCAGGTCTCCTAAGCTAATCAAAATTGACTTGAAAGATCAAGGGAAGGATACTACTTGAGATCTATATGTTAGGTAGGGGATGTGGCTGGTGACAGGGTCCATGAAGTGTTTTCAGCTCCACATCAAAGGAGCTTGCCCAGATGCGGGGTGGAAGGGAATGAGTGAGGTATAAGGTTTAAAAGCTATCATTAGTACTCCAACATAAAAAATGGAGTAAGATTCTTTATTACAACTTATCCAATTAATATTAGATGTACAGTTGCTCCTTCCTCTGTTACACTGCCAATATTTTATAATTGTTCACTTACATCCTTTTGGAATTTATTGGGATGACATTGGTTAATAAGATTATATAGGTTTCAAGTGTACATTTCTATGGTACACCATCTGTATATTACATTGTATGCCTACCACCCGAAGTCAAATCAGGTTTTGCCACCATATATTTAGCTCTCTTTACCCTTTACTAACCTCACACCCCCCTTCCCTCTGATAACCACCATTTTCTGTATGTGTCTATGAGTTCTCATTTGTTTTTCTTTCTTTATTTATTTACTTTTTGTTCAAATACAGTTCTCTCAATTTTCACCCCACCACACTCCCCTGCCCCATCTCCCACCCTGTAACCTACCCCCTTTGGCTTTGTCCATGTGTCCTTTATACATGTTCCTTGATGGCCCTTTTCCTATTTTCCCCCATTACCTCTCTCCCCCCTCCCCTCTGGTTACTGTCAGTTTGTTCTTTATTTCAATGTCACTGGTGATATTTTGCTTGCTTCTTTGTGTTGTTGATTAGGTTCCACTTATAGGTGAGATCATATGGTATTTGTCTTTCACTGACTGGCTTATTTCACTTAGCATAATGCTCTCCAGTTCCATCCATGCTGAAATTGAGCATCTTTTCATATATCTGTTGGCCATTTGTATGTCGTCTTCAAAGAAGTGTATGTTTAGGTCCTCTGCCCATTTTTTTCATTGGATTATTTGTTCGTTTGATGTTGAGTTGTATGAGTCCTGCATATATTTTGAATATTAACTCTTGTCAGAGCTGTTGTTTGCAAATATCTTCTCCCATTCAGTTGGTTGCCTCTGTTTTGTCATTGGTTTTGTTTGCTGTGCAGAGACTTTTGCATTTGATATAATCCTATTCACTTATTTTTGCCTTTACTTCCCTTGCCTTTGGGATAAAATTGTGAAAAATTCTTTATTTTTCTTTTTTTCACCTTTTGTGGTAAGTTCGTTTTTTAAATATTTTATTGATTATGCTATTACAGCTGTCCCATTACCCCCCTCCATCTCCCTCCACCCTGCACATCCT
>CM052544.1:92992861-93034750 GCA_028533065.1 Trachops cirrhosus
AGCCCCTTTAACATTTCATATAATAAGGGTTTGGTGATGATGAACTCCTTTAACTTGACCTTATCTGAGAAGCACTTTATCTGCCCTTCCATTCTAAATGAAAGCTTTGCTGGATAGAGCAATCTTGGATGTAGGTCCTTGCCTTTCATGACTTGGAATACTTCTTTCCAGCCCCTTCTTGCCTGCAAGGTCTCTTTTGAGAAATCAGCTGACTGTCTGATGGGAACTCCTTTGTAGGTTACTGTCTCCTTATCTCTTGCTGCTTCTAGGATTCTCTTCTTCATTTTTACCTTGGCTAATGTAATTATGATGTGCCTTGGTGCTTCTTTGGGATTCTCTGAGCTTCCTGGACTTCCTGGAAGTCTATTTCTGTTGCCAGTTTGGGGAAGTTCTCCTTTATTATTTGTTCAAATAAGTTTTCCACTTGTTGCTCTTCCTCTTCTTCTTCTGGCACCCCTGTAATTCGGATGTTGGAATGTTTAAAGATGTCCCGAAGGTTCCTAAGCCTCTCCTCATTTTTTGAATTCTTATTTCTTCATTCTTTTCTGTGTGGTTGTTTCTTTCTTCCTTCTGGTCCACTCCATTGATGTGAGACCCAGCTTTCTTTCCATCACTGTTGCTTCCCTGTGCATTTTTCTTCATTTTACTTATTGTAGCCTTCATTTTTACATCTGATTTATGACCAAAATCAACCAACTCTGTGAGCTTCCTGATCACCAGTGTTTTGAATTGTGCATCTGATAGGTTGGCTATCTCTCAGTCGCTTAAAAGGATGAGTTCTGGGGTTTTCAATTGTTCTTCTGTTTGAGCCATCTGTCTCTCTCTCTCTCTTTTGGTCTGTTCGCACCTGTTATGTAGGAGGGGCAGAGCCTTAGGTTTTCACCAGGGCGGGGCACCCCAGTTGCTGGGTTATGACACTGTATGTGGGGCAGGGGTCTGAGAGGGAACAATGGTGCTTGCTCCACTCTCTGCCGATTTCAGTCCCTTCTGTTGCTTCCCCCAAGCAAACTGGGCCTTTCTGGTGCCAATTCCCATGTGGGTGGGATTGTGCACCCTGTGGGTCTTTCCAACGACCTCTCCTGTGAGGCTGGGAGTCTCTCCCTGCGCCTCAACCCCCACAGGTGTTTTCAATCAGTGCCCCAAGGCTCTATTTCCCGGTGCTGGGATCCTGGGTTGTGCGCAGTGCCTTGCTTCACAATTTCTGCCTCGCTGGGTCTGCTGGTTGCCACCCTCGGCCAGGGCCTGCCAGCCGCTGCTTGTGCGCCCAGAGTCTGCCCGCTGCGGTCTTACGCACCCAGTCCCACTGCTGTTTGTGCCATGCAACCCCTCCCTACCCGACTGCCCAACTCCACCCTTCCTACCAGTCTGGATGAATGTGCCTATTTTAACTCCTTGGTTGTCCAACTTCCATACAGTTCAATTTTCTGTCATTTCTGGTTGTTATTCTGTTTCAAAATTGTTGTTGTCCCTATCTTGGTTGTGCGAGGAGGCACAGCGTGTCTACCTATGCCTCCATCTTGGCCGGAAGTCCCAAATTGTAAAAAATTCTTAAAAAAATACAAAATAATCTTAAAAGTCTATATCAATTTGATATTATGAAGCTGTGAAATTGTCAGTTGGGTGTACAGGCTGGGGCAAAAGTAGGTTTACAATTGCTCATCTAGAAAATAATACAATAATTAATAAATAATAATACTAGGCTTAAACTCTTGTTTCAAAAACCCACAACTGTAAACCTACTTTTGCCACACATTGTGTAATGGTTAAAATCATGATCTGATGTTCTACAGAATTGGTTTTGGATTTTACCACAGGCATTTTCTAGCTGCGTGACCAGGGACACCGTCTCCAGGAAGCTCACTGGAAGATCATTCATTCCAAGAGAAAGTTAATATAAAGCATTTAGCACATTCTTTAATGTGATGGATGTTTGTTGAGTACCTACCATCACCGGATTCTTTGCTATGAGCCGGATATTGATTGGTGAATAAAAAGGAGCTGGAACCTGATCTTGTGAGGCTGTCCTCTGTTAAGGGAAAGACAAAAACAATGCAAATAAACACACAAATAACTATTTACAAATTGAGAAAGTGCCCTGAAGAGCTGAGGAAATAGCCATCATCATAGAAAGTAACACAGCTGTAAGAGGGAGGGTAGAGGAGGGATTAGGTGAGGCATTCAGGAGCCTGTTCTGGTGATGGCACTCCAGGAAGGTTTCGAGGTAGAGACAATTTTTAAGTAAGAAGTTATAAAGAGGAGGGAGACACTCCTTAAAACAAGGTTCTGGTGGGGGAAGCAGATGTGAGAGGACTCCAAAATAGGAAAACTCAGGCATGAAAGAGCTTAAGTGTTAAAAAGCTGATTTGACACCGGTATGGCTTGGGAATGATGGTGTGGGGTGAGGACAGAGCCTGGTAGGAAGGATTTACAAGTGCTTTTAGTTTTTATTCTTGATGTTTTTATGAGAAAGTAAAAAAAATAATGTATAAAAACCTTTTAGTATAATGCCTGACATATAATAGGTGCTCAACCAACAGGACTGATTGTTGTGTTTATTCTTTTTAGCAGTATCAGTAGCTTTGCTGTTTTCTGAGAACCAAATTGCATTCTGAGTGCCTCCTTTGATACAGCTATTGTTTATCTTTGTTCCTGTCAACGTCTCCATGACTCTTACTGTGGTTTTTTTATTCTTACCTGTGGAGTATCAATATTAAGAATACACTCTAGATATTCCACACGTAGTTGTTAGTTCCTTTGGAATATTTGCTTCTCAAATACATTTACATCATTTACTCTAGTCAAAGATTTTTGAGGATTTTTATTTACTAAAACATTTTAAAAAGAGAAATGACAAAACAAAAAATGTGAAAATCAAGTTAGTTTAATAGCATACCCCACGTTTGGTATTGCAGAGATGGTCATTTCTGTGATATCTGGGAAAAAATCGGAGTCCTGCCCCAGTGAGGAGGGTTCAGGAACTGCTTCTCTCCAGTCACCAGGAGGAAGGCCTGTTCCTCTCATCAAACGATCATAAATGATTAATTTGAGATTCTGGATTTTTCCGAGCTTCTTCCAAATGAACAAAAGACAGGCGAGCTTGGAGTCCTGATGGCATTTATTGCAGTTTTAGTGGTTTGTGTGTGAGAGAGAATTAATAGTAAATTCATTATGGAAACCCATTTACCGTGGGGTTGACACCAGCAAGAGCCTCTGGTAGCTCAGGAAATTCTGGGAGCAGACATCTGTTTCAGCGAACATAACTCAGACATTCCACATCCGTGCCTGCTTCTTGGTGCTTAATAGCTTCTTACACAGCTCTTCTTCTCCTCAGGACATACACATTCAGGCACAGAAAACTGTAAAGGCCAAATGTCTTCTTTAATCCTCTGAAGTTTAGCTAGCTAAAAGGAAACTGTCAAGAGCCATAGAAACTGACTATGTGAAAACAATACTACTACTAATAGACAAAAGAGAAAAAGAAGCCAATTTGCTGACTTAATTCATTTAAGAATCTCCTTTTCCCTATTTCACTGCATTTATGTCAGATTTTTATGTATATTAAAATAGAACATATAATTTAACCATGCCTCCTTCATTATGATTTACTGTTAATAACTTTGCTGAATTAGAAGTGGCCTCACGTAATAACTGAGTGTGTTTCCTGTGACATATGCAAACTGACTTATAAACTAACATATGCTGCTATTATTCATAATAGATTAACTTTGTTTGAAATACTTGTGCCCAAAATTACCATTTGGCATGTCTTCAAATTCAAATCTACCTCCTGCCCTGAGATGAAATGTAAGGATTTGTTTTCTGTTTATATAGTTTGGACAGGCTGCTATTACTGCAGTAAAAGTGTTCAGTGTTTACATTATAAAGACTATTTATGGGGGCTTAATATGTTGCTTCTTGCAAATTGCATCCGACAGAAACTTGGCAAAGTGACACAGTATGTGGAATCATATTCAACTGTATTTAACATCATATCAGGTGCTTGATCTTTTGAATATCTATGTAGTTAAATGATATTTAGCATACTCTTACATACTTTTTTATCTTTTGCTTTTTGTAGAAGCTAAAATGGTGCTAAATCTCACAATAACTTTGCAGGAAAAAAAATGTGTTTTCTGATTGCCAGTCTTATAGTAGGGTATGGGGGAGGGTAACGAGGGAACCGAATACCAACCTACTTGTTTTTGAACTGTTAATGCTTTGTAGATTGCTACTGGGTTTTTGGACTTTTGTGTAATGTTATCATGTCCTCCTGTGGCTAAGTGGAAGATGGAGGCAGAAACTGACCTGGAGGAAAACATCTGCAGATGTGAAAGGGAACACAATAGCCAAAGTGAAATGGTTGGTTTGTATTGAAAGAACATTTTATATAATTCTATACCAGTTTAAAATATTGAACCAAATTGTAAAGGCTAAAGCCAGGTAAGTTCTGGATAGGTGGAATGAAAGAAGTGTACTCTTATCATTTTAAACTTTCATTTGTAAAATGGTGAAATGTTCTAGATTTTGGAAACAGTTAAGGTCATTGAATCAGAATTCGATTATGTAAAAATAGCACTTCCAGTTAGTGTTTAACTTCTAATGCAAATGGTTGTTTCTTGAAAAGAGTGTTGATGGGGAAACAGTTTGTCATGGACCCAGAGAACCCCTATAATGATCTTGCCACATGTTTAAAGTGTAAGGTATGTCTGTCCCCAGATAATGAGTCGTCTTCACAGTTAGCCACATGCACTGCCGGGCGGATCCGGATGACCACAGCGTGACCTCCATGTAACTGCTCACTCCCTAGTGCAGAGGGATTGACTTGTTTGTTGCTTGCTCAGGAATTGCTGGTCCCTTGGTTCTGCTTCCTCAGCTGCAGTTCAAGCGACAGCATGCAGAGCATCCATCTGGCCCATAGTGTGACCTGCGGGACTTGGGGACCCGGGATCTTTCCAAAACATTCTAGCTGATTCTCTGGCTGTGTGCTGTGCTATAATAAATGGTGTCACCAAAATTTAGCATCTATGAAATGGTTGCTGTTTTTTTCTTCCCCTCCTTTATAAAAATGCGCTTCTTCCCTGAGAAATGTACTTTGAAAGATCCACCAAAAATATTTTGACTCTAATTATTTAAAAATTGTACATTACCAAACAAAATACAATAAACAATGGACAGTATATTATATAGAGAATATAGACTCTACCCTTATTTAAGGAAACCATTGCCTACCTTGTTAGAACAGCATTAAAAAATTCTTTCATTTACTAAAGTCTGTTAAGGGTATTTTTCTCATTTACCACAATAGCCTTATAAGATCAGTGTTATTACATTGTTTTTACACACCAGGGAAGTTCGGCGTCGCGAGTTCGATAACTTGCCTGTGTCTTACTTGCCTGCTAACTTACATGGCTTTTGAAATCAGGCCTATCTGACCCCCATATCCAGTGCTTCTAATGCCTGACTCAGCTTCCTTAAAACTACGTAATTATTGCTTTACATATTTTACAGTTAGTTTTACTTCCTGATATAAATTTTATGTGCTAAAACATTTTTTCTCAGAAGCACAGTCCTCTACCTCCAGGTGTGGCTCTTCTACACTTTCTCTCTGTTGCACTGTCATTCTGAAATCATAACTCGGATATTTGGAATTAAATCAGGACTTGAAATTCCAATTTGAGCCTTTATTGACAGTCATGGAACCTGGGCTGTTGCTAATAAATAAGGCACCATGTTTCCAATAAACATGATTGTCTATAAGAGTAATTAACTAGATAGCCCAAAAAGGTGGAAATTATTGCAAATAAACTAATTCATGGTGTATTTCATTTGCTCCACTTGTTTGTACAATAGAATCTAGTTTAGCCAAACTTGTTGACACTCTGGATAAATGAATAAAATCTAGGCTCATCAAAGGACCAGATGGCCTGAACCGGATGGGGTGGAGCAGTCCTGTGGGCATATTTGATATTGTATGTTTGGGGGTTCTTTGTTGTTGTTCTAATGTTGTTGGCTGGATCTACTGCATTAACATAGTTTCGGTAAATAAAACAAAACCAGTTGCTTCCCTAAGTCAGTCTGATTAAATTTATAAAATTTTACTTATTGTCAAATCTTCATACTGCATGCAAATAATTAACACATAATTGAACATCTATGGGGGCTCTGCTGTATTTAAGCCAACACTTTATAAAACAAAACCAGACTCTAAACTGGACTGTGGGAAACAGCAGTGGCAGACTCCTCTGAATAAATAAGGATACTTCTAAAATGTTGCTTAATACAATCACTAACTTCTATGCTTCAAATTGGAAAGTTTCTTACTCTGCATAAGAAATGCTGTAGGTCGCAGGGCGGCCTGGGTGACTCACTCTGCTGCCCGCGGGCATCGAAGATGCCCTGAAGCAGGGCTGGACGGTGGGAACTGGCGCTTCCTCTGTGGGAAGTACTCTCTTTAATTCAGCACAAGGTTACAAAATAGGTGTGAAATAGATATTTATTTAGAATGAAGAAAAAATTAAAGAAATTAAAATTTTAAAATATGACAAAACTGACAAATACTACAAACACCTCCAAATCCAGAAAATAATATTATTTTTAATTAATTAACTTTCAGACTCATTTCCATAATCTTTTTAAAAACATTTCTCCCTGAATACTCTTTGATCACCACTTCATATAACATCAGTTATGTAATATTTTTAAACAGAGAAAAAGAGAAAAAATTTCCTTTAGCATGTTTGAGTAAAATTTGTATTTTTGTACTGGTAATTTTGAAAATATTTTTAATTTGTAAGTTGGTATTAGTAATGTCATGTCGACATTGAGGATATTTGTCAATGTTGTGAAGACCTCTATTAAAATTTATTTGATGTATTGGCTCTAAAATTTTAGGTCATTCCAAGTTTTTTTGTGCAACAAGGACTCTCAAATGATCTTTGTATTGACAGCTGGCATTAACCACTTTGTCACTGGTATTATTTCTTTTAATTGTTGTTCAATTACAGTTGTCCCCATTTTCCCCCGTTACTCTCCCTTGTCCTACCCACCCCCACCTCCCTCCCTCATTCAGTCTCTGCCCCTCCCTGCCCCCCCACCTCCATATATGTTCCTTGACTTGACCCTTCTCCATCTTTCCCTGTTATCCCCCTCCCCTGCTCTGGTCACTGTCAGTTTGTTCTTTATCTCTATGTCTCCATGGTTCAATTTAGTTCACTTGTTTGTTTTGTTGATTAGGTTCCACTTATAGGTGAGATCATATGGTATTTGTCTTTCACTGCCTAGCTTATTTCACTTAGCATCCAGTACCATCCAAACTGTCATGAAGGGTAGGAGCTCCTTCTTTCCTCCTGCTGCATAGTATTCCATTGTGTAAAAGTAACACTTTTTTTATCCACTCATTTACTGATGGGCACTTAGGTTGTTTCCAGCACTTGTCATTAGTATTCTTGCTATAGTGTAGTTTCCTGAGTACTTTATTATCTGTCACTGTTCATACTGGTTAAATCAGCAGGTAATTTAAACCTTATCTCAAGTGTGTTCATATGATATACTTCTTTTTATTAATTAGATTTTCAAACTAATGGAAATGATGCCCTCATATAAAGAATTACTGATTTTGGTGTTATGTAATTTTTGGTTGTGCTGCAGTTCATTTCCCATTATGGAATCATTTTCTTTCATTTATTTTTAAGTTTGTTTTCCACTCCATTTAATTTTAATTTATTTATAATTTTAAACTTATTTAATATGCAGATTTTTAAAACAGACAAAATAGAAAGCCAAATCAAATATCTGTAATTTTTATTTGTTTTTTTGAAACTTTCCAAAACATCTTTCTAAATTTTATTTAATGTGGCATATTCCCAGCTTAGTTTCTCCTTAGCTAGATCCCAGAAGATAGTCACAGCCATGGTACAGCCAACCACTGGTGGACGCAGGATGATGGACGGGTAGTAGGCGTGGAAAAGGCAGCATGGAGTTCTGTACCACAACATTCCTTACCGGGGTGTCCAACCTGTGGCCCATCAGGCTGCATGCAGCCCAGGGTGGCTATGAATGCAGCCCAACACAAAATGGTAAATTGACTTAAAGCATTGAGATTTTTTTGTAATTACATGTCGCAATATATTTAATGTGTGGCTCCCGACAATTCTTCTTCCAGTGTGGCCCAAAGACACCAAAAGGTTAGACGCCCCTGAATGAATTTTGGAGTAAACTAAACTCAGTTTTAATCCAGTTTCTAGTCGTAGATCTTGGGCAAATGACTTTACTTTTCTGGGCCTCATTTGTAAATTGGAGATGATGATGCTTATAGAATTTTTGTGAAGAATACAGTACGTACTTACTAATGTAATGATTCTAGGATAGAGCCTAAAACTTGAAAACTAGTGACTCATAAATATCACTCAAGTCATCATGAGTTAAGGAGTTAAACCTGGTGAGTGGAATCAGCAGTAGTTTCCAGGTGATGGTGATAATTTCAGCCAGGTGTAAATTGTAGCAACAGGATGCACTGGGTTTGTCCAAATAAAAGTAGGGTCTTTGAAAATGTCTTGGGAGTAGTGGGGAAGCAGTATCGGTTTTGGGAAAAGGAACTGGCAAAACCAGGTTGATTAAACAAATATCAGCCAACTGGGCTGATTTCAGGGTAGCACATCAGATCCATCAGAGAATTAGAACCACAACCAGAAAGCTGAAGTAGGTTAAAATCTTGGCCTTATGTCTTTGGGTAACAAATACTTCTTCGTACTTACCGTGTAGAAGATGTTGTTAGTGTAGTGAGTAGTAATAGACACTGAATTCCTAGCATTGAGCCTAGCTCTTGGGAGGCACTGAATAAGTACGTACTCCAGACTTGCTACAAGTAGAGGGGTGATACAGATGAACCATCCTCAACCTAGTAAGGCTTAAGGGTCATATGCCATTTCTAGAGTTCATGATGAGTGAGCTGGGTACCCAGATGCTTTAGTATCAGTCCTACAGAGATCTTCTTTGGCCAATTGCATGTAGGTCTGTTACAGTGGGGAGAGAGAGACTGAGTCAAGAGGCTCTCTCCTCTGCCTTAGTTCTTGTCTTGCTCTCGACACAAATTCAGGCGAGACACACATATAGTGGAAATGAGATAGCAAGTTTATTTATGAAACACACCAGCACTGAGCTGTAAGCAGGGGCTCAGCTAGTCTAAATTCCCCATGTGTAGAGGAAATAAGTTGTTAGTAAGTTTGTTAGTAAATTTATTAGTAAGTTTGTTCTAAACACTTAAGTAGACGCTACATGTGAGGACTTAGCTAATCTAAGTACACCTGACTATTGGGGTCCAGGGTTTATCTAACTTACTCAGCTTCTAGGTTCTCCTCCTTCTCCCCCTTCTAAATCTTGGGAATAATGTACAGCTACAAAGGCTTTCTTTCTTAGTTAGTTAAGGTTCGTTGTCTTAGTGAAATTGTAACCGAGTCCCCCTTTCCCAGCATAGGCCCCTTCTTCCTCCTATGCAATGCCTGCTTGTGATGTTCAGAACACCTGGCAATCTTAGTAAGATTATTACAGAAGCCCCTTTTCTCAGCACAGTCTCAAGGACTCGCCCCTTCTTCTATACTATTTTGCTTGTAATGCTCAGGGCACCAGCAATCTTATCAAACCAAGCTCAGGACTGCTGAGTCAATTGGTGAGACATGTTTTCCTTTTGCTTCTAGCCTCCTGTATTAAGTTCTTTGCTAGATTGTAGTGACGATGGTCCTGCCTTTATTTCCCCTCTGGCTGCTACCAGAGAGGTACCAGTGCCTGAGATCAGATCTGCTCCTAAGACATAATCTTGGGAAAAAGTATTCTAATTCCACTGATCAGTTGAGCTGTAAGACCTGAGCTGACATGCCAATGAGAGCATCAGGAAGCTCTAGACGTAGATATGCAAGAAGGCTGAATGAAGGGAAAGTTGGAGGTAACACAGCAGTGATGAGCTAGGCTATAAGCTCCTCAAGTGGCAGTTTCATTCCAAGAGGGCAATAGTTGTTTGCTGCTACTGCTGCAGGTATAAGCTGGAAGGTTAGCAAGTGTCTTTTAGAAGATGGGGAAGGGAGAAGTTCCATCTTTTGTTGGACAGATTGTTGGCTTCATGGAATAATTGGGGACAATATACACAAAGGGACTCTATAGATATGTTTAGATAAGGACTGTCCTTTGGTTCAGTTATGAGAGCTGTTCTGAATCTAGAAGGGTAATCAATTGAGCAATATATCAATAGTGAAAAGACAGCCCATTTTCACTGGAGAACAGCCATTGCCCATATTGGGATGTGTCTGCTGATGCTGAGAATGTCAGAGAAGCATGCTTTTGGCAAAACTGAGGGAACCACTTGTGTTAGAGGAAGCTGAGACCTCCCAGGGGAAAATATCCCTAGGATCTTTGGGAAAAAATATGTTCACTAGTGAACCTGCTAAGTTATAAGCATCAAGAGAATAGGATGACACCTGGCTTGTTGTCTGAATCCACGGCTCTTTTTCAAATATCTACTAAGGTGCCTAGACTGAAGAAGTGTCCAATAAACATTTGTGCAATGGTTTAACAAATAAAATTTAATTAAGAAAATGAGTACAGTGGCTTTCAAATGCCTCGGGTGACCTTAGGTGCAGTTTCCCCATCATGGATGTGCTAAATACCCAGAATATTGGAAAGTTGTACAAAACCATAAAGTTACAGAAATTAGAAGGGGCTCACATCCAAGTGCAAAAGACAGACTGTTTAGACAGGTTGTCTTAAGTAGTGTTTTCACTGGAAATCCTTTTGACTGATCCTATAAAGTCTTGTATCCCCTCACAACTGACAGAAAAGTAATAGCTGGTGTTTTGATGTACCTAAGAGAGCAAGGTAGGTTTGGGGTAGCAGAAGTTTAAAATGCAAAATCTCACCCATTATCTTGCAATTTTTTCAAAAACAGTTACATTATAAAACTTTAGGAGTAAAGAAAAGCTTTGCTTTAAGCAACTTCTTCTCTGCTGTCTTTTATATGAGCTTCTAAAGTAATATAATATTTTCTCCCTTAGAGAAAAAACAAACTTTCTAAATTAAAGTAAGCTGTCTGCTTCATTGCCTATCATCTTTGGCACATAATATAGCAAATCTCTTACTAAAAGTCAGCATGTGGAGCATTAGTACAAACACACAAAATCCTCTTAGAGGAAAAGAAGTGAGGAAATATCCCACGGCATAACATGCAAAAACACTTTTTGCTAATTAAAGAACCACTGCAGGCTTGGCTGGCAATCCTAGAATAAATATCGTTCATGTTGCTCTGAAACTGTGTTCTCTGTCCACACAGCATATCCCACATTATCTAAAACTGAATAATGAGGACTGAAGCTGTTTTTAGTCCAACAAGGGGATGAAGGATGACTTTTTATTTAATTCCCTTGCCCTGGACCATATCTCTAGTAAAATTGGGACCTTTCTGTGTTTATATTCATAGAACAGAAACCCTAAACTGATTCATAAGGATGCACATAGAATTAGCTTGATCTTGTCATTAATTCAGCTGCACCAACAAACTTTGCATGAACCAGAAACATTTAAATAGTCTGATCTATATATTTCATTTCATTGAAATTGACCAACATGTCCTGGCTGGCTAGTGGTTCAGTTGGTTGGAGTGTTGTTCTGTATGCCAAAAAGGTTGTGGATTCAATTCCTGGTCAGGGCACATACCTGGGTTGTGGGTTTGATCCCTGGTTGGGGTGTGTATGGGAGGCAATTGTTGGTGTTCTTCTCTCACAGCGATGTTTCTCTCTCTCTCTTCCTCTCTTTCTAAAAATCAATATAACATATCCTCAGGTGAGGATTGAAAAAACATCAAGCTGGTACACAAGTACCTAGACTCCTTGGGAGAACAAAGCCCTTAATTCCAAAGGTCACAAAATCCAATATTCAAAAATAAGATTTATGATGTCTAGCATCTAATAAAAGATATTAGACATATAAAGAAGCAGGAAATAAACCATAACCAGGAGAAAAAGCAGTCAATATAAACAGATCCAGAAAGGACAGAAATGAGAAAATTGGTAGACAAAGATTTTAAAAGACCTCTTATAACTAAGCTCAGGCATTGAAAAGAAAACAATAAAAAAGTACCAAAGCAAAGGATATTTATAAGACAATTAGAAATTTAACTCTGGACATTCGATGGCAGATGAGACTTAAAATTTAATATGTGGCAACATTATTTTGATTATTTTTTAAAAATTTTTTCAGAAAAACATTAAAATATTTTCAGATGTGAAAGCTATGTGGGAATTACTTCAAAATATTGTGAGTATAGAAGAAGTGTGAGGGATCATCAATGAAGCGAGACTGTCAGTGAGCTAGTGGCCAGCTTCTCACTACAGAAGCTGTGGGAATATTGTCTGTCGTATTACTGCACCTACTTCTGTATAAGTGGTTAAAACACACAAAGAAAACTCAATGGAAAGATTTAGCAGCAGATGAGGTAATGAATGAGAGAATGTGTAAACTGACTAATGAGCAGAACAATTTACCCAGTGTACACAGAGGGAGACAAAGATGAAAATAGAAGGTAAGATCTGTAGCGCAAACTCCAAAGTATTAATATCATTTGATCAGAAGTAGGAGCAGATGTAGTTTTTGATGATATAATGGCTGAAAATTTTCCAGAAATGAGAAATTCTTCCATTTACTAAATGAAGGAGCCCAGAGGATTCCAACTATAGTAAAATTTAAAAATCTATGTACAACCATATTATAATAATGTTACATAAAACCAAAAGAAACAAAAATATATGAAAATTTGAAGAGTCTAAACTTAACCCAAATTCTATTTAAACCACTAACATCTGACTTCTCAACCATAAAACAAGAAGGTGAAAGTAAGTATAATATTTTAATTTCCTAGGGAAAAAATTCTTCACTTTAAATTATAAATCATCAAAATTATTTCTTAAGGATATTATTTTTAAAAATACTTTATCTAAATAAAGATATTTTCAAAGAAATAAATCTGAAAAAATTAATAGCATTCTTTAAAGAGGATATTCCAAAGATGCTTAGGAAAGAATGAAAAGTGATCCCAGATGAAAGGTAGGAGATGCAAAAGTGGACTAACAGGGAAAAAGTAAAGATGTAAAAATGGTAAATAAAAATTAATTATACAAAACAGAATAATGCCTAGAAGAGTTAAAGTTATTGAATCAAAATACCTGGAAACCATAAAATATCCGTCAAGGAGAAGAGTGAAGCAGAGTAAAGCATTCAGGCCCCTGTGTTATCTGAGAAGAGAGTAACTATTTTGATTAGTTTTGTTAAGTATGCATATTTTAGGATAACCTCTAATAATGAAATCAGGAAGAAAAAAAGAAAAACATTTAGCAATACAAAAGTAAGCACTAAAGAAGAGAAAGAAGAATATTTATAAAGCAGAAAAATAGTTGATAGATTTAAACCCAAATATATCAGTACTTTAAAAATACAAGTAGAATAAAAGTTAAAAGATAAAGATTTTTGAATAATTTAAAAATTATATTATTTAAAAGAGAAACATCTAAAATACTAGTATATGGGACTGTTTAAAATCTGGATAGGAAAAAATACTATGCAAATATTAGCAGAAAGTTTTTATAGCTATATTAATGACAGACAAATTAGATTGTTAGAAAACATCAAGGGAGAAAAACAAATCACTTTATATGGATGAAAGGACAGGATTTATCAGGAAAACACACCAACTTAAAATTTGTATGTACCTATGCAGACTCAAGATAGATAAAACAAAACTTTCCACTTGCTAGCCGTAAGAGGCTCAACAATTTCAAGGAACTGGCAACACATAGGGACTTTTATCTGATAAATAGGCAAATAAAAATTAAAAGTATTATATCAAAAAGAGAACCAGACAATTCCCAAGTATCTGGCAATTAAATTTTTCATAAATTAAAAAGAAATCAAAATAAAAATAATGTATTTTGCATTGAATGATAAAAACTATTTCATGTAGAAACATGCATGCTGGAGCTATAGTCATTCTAAGACAACAGTTTAAAGCCTTAAATACCTATATTGAAAATAAGAAAGATTAAAACAAATAAAATAATTATCCATTTCAGAAGTTGGAAGAGGAATAACAAAAGAAACCCAAGGAAAGTAGAAGAAAGAATGCAATAAAGCTCAGAAATTAGAGATGCAGTTCAAGAACATACAATGGTGAAGATCAACAATACCAAGAGTTGATTCTTTGAAAAAGTGAATGCAATCAACAAATATTTGGCATGTATAAAATATATTGTTCAATATCCAGTTGGGAACAGAAACCATATCACTAATTTGAAAATTCAATAGAAAAGATTATCTGGCAGCAGGGAATGAAGCACTAAGGGAGGTGAAGAGAACTCTAACAATAGAAAGAGCAGGTATAGGGACAGCCTGGAGCTGAGAGAAGGTACCCAAGGAAGGAAGAAACTTGGAAGAAGGACCCCTACAGGGATGAAGTTCAGACTTCAGAGAGATGGTGTGGCCTCAGTCCAATGATTGTCAGAAAATTTCTGTATTTGTGACAGGCCAGGGCTGGCAAACAGGAAACCACTCGCTGGCCTGTGGGCAGCTGTGAGGCACAGGAGCAAGAGAAGAAAACACTAGAATCAGGAAGAAAGTCCCCTCTTTCTGCTGTGCCACTCCAGTGCTTTCTAATCACAACATTTACTATTTTGCTAGCTGGCAAAAAAGAGATAAGTGTAAGTCCAGCTCCAGTATCACAAAGCTGGGGTAAGGAAGGGTGACAGAAACAGTAAATCAGTAACTGCCACGCATGCAATATTAGATGGCAATAAAAGTAAACAAACTGCAGCTGACTGCAATATCACTCAAATGTAATTTACCTTAAAGAAGCAAATCACAAACATGTATAAAATATGATTCTGTTTTATACAAAGCTGAAAAACAATGGTGGTAAATATGTAAAGTATAGCAGGAACATAATTACTTAAAGTCATTGTCAATACTATGCAGCAGAAAGAAAGAAGGAGCTCATACCCTTTGCAACAACATGGATGGAGCTGGAAAGCATTATGCTAAGCGAAATAAGCCAGGCAGTGAAAGACAAATACCATATGATCTCGCCTTTAACAGGAACCTAAACAACAAAACAAAGAAACAAGTAAAATATAACAAAAGACACTGAAATAGAGAACAGGCTGACAGAGACCAGAGGGGAGAGGGGAGGGAATTTCAGGGGAATTTCAGGGGAGAAGGGAAGGGTTTACAGGAACAAATATAGAGGACACATGGACAAAACTAAGGGGGTTGGAAATGGGAGGGAGGAGGGGAGGGATGGGTGGGTGGGCTGGAATGGGAGTAAAGGATAGAAACTGTATTGAATAATGACTAAAATTAAAAAAAAAGGGAAGGAAACCATTGTGATCAGTAAAAGACCGTGATTTCAGGTGAAGGCTGGTCATACAGGATGGTGGGTACAAGGTGTGTACTTCACAGCAATTTGTTAAGTTATATTGATATGTTTGATGATGCTATTACTATAGTCACACTAGCTGTTAGTGTTTTCATATTATACCTTTTTCATTCTTTATTTTCAGCCATCCTTCATACTTAGATGTGTTATATCTCTGGAGAGCTCAGGGGGTTAACCAAGGTGGTTACATAAACTTAGGGCTGAAGAAATATTTTCTGGGAACCACCCTAATTCTTATTCTGAGCGGCTATATTTTGAATAGTGAATCTCTGACTCACAGCAATAGAGACCGTGACCTTTAAATCACTTGTATAGATGAGCAAACTGGAATTCAGACAGGTAAGTGAGCAATTCAAGATCACATGGCAACTTGGGGCTAACACTTGGACTAACAAAAACTGGGGTCGGTCCCTCGATTCAGTGCTCTTTCTATTACCCAGCACTATTTTACATATTAAGTACCTTCCGAGAATACATTCCAGGATCAGTTGGAACCAAAAAGGGGTAAAAGTGTTAATCCTATGTAGTCCTACACATAAGTTGTATTCTAAAAAGGTCCTAGTTGAACATGCTACAGAGGTGCAAGCTAATTGGATTACTTTTCTTTTATGTTTTAGTCTAGCAACAAGAAATATGCATATATAAGAGGGGAGGGTATGGGTGGAGGGATTGAGCGAAAAGAAAACAGTACTCATGCACATGGACAACAGTGTGGTGATTGTGGCGGAGGGGCTATAAAAGGACTAAATAGTAATGAAAAAATACAATAAAGATTATTTTTAAAAGATATATGCACATATAAATCTATCAAACAAGATCAGTAAGACTTTCAAGTGAGAGCCATATATTTTCTATTCATATTTTTTCTTCTTCAGTGACTATCTTAAGATGAGATACAAGTAGGAACTTTTTTAGTTCATATTTATAGAAAATCAGGTATGTAGTTTGTCAGACCTAATGAACATATTTCTACACGTCCTTTCATTTTCTTTAACCTGAGCATTGGTTCAATCCTTTACATGTTTAGTTCTGTTCCAACTGATATACTCTTCCACTAACCTCCTGAACATATTCCACTCAATGTGGTTCTGGCTTGGCCAAAGATTTTAAATCTTCTTTAGCTCTGTGGGATAGTTTGGAGTTGTATGCCTTAACAGGCTATTTTTTTTCTCTAAAGTTGTATATGTGAATGCACACTTTTTGCAAAGAAAAATATCTATAGTCTATTTTAGCTCAAGGTTAATGTTTGTCTCATGGAACTTATAACTCTAGGAATAAAGCCAACTTCAGGAATAGCTGCATCCTGGAAATCAGAGATAATCATTAGGATTCTCTCTCACTCTTCTGCGACTTTGACTTGACTTTATTCTGCAGGTGAACTCTCTCCATTTGGCAGTCAGGGTAGTATTGTGAACATCCTCCTGGAGTCCTTGTTAGCTCAAGTGACAAGCCTTAGGAAATAATTTAATTTGCTCTAGTAGAATTGTGTGACCACATTGAAATTATCAGCCTTGGGTCATATCCTCTTCCTCCTGTGTCCAGGGGAAGGAATGGAAGTTTGAATGAAAGTCCACTGAGACCAAAACATGAGGAAGAGTTCATTCTGCAAAGCAAAAAGCAGAGTGCAAAGAAGGGGCATTGGAGACATGTTGTACTGACAAAAATCACGACTCTTACTTACAGTCTATTACCAGGTCAAAATTTCTGTAATTGACAACATTTGCCTTATCATAGTGCAACCCACATACCATGCAAATAAATGTACAAAAAAATGAAGTTAAAACATTGAGTTGGTAGGAAGATTGCTTAGAAAAACTATACACTTTTGGACTTGTAAGATGTTTTAATGTTTTATATAAGATTTTGAAAAGAATTTTGGTTTCAGGTGCTCTTAAACTCTTCTGATGGAAAGTGGAATTGGCATAACATTTCTGGAAAAAACATTTTGCCACTCTGCAAACAAGGAACTTAAAAGAATTCGTAATGTTTATCCTACGTATTTATCTGCTTCTAGATGTATATGTTAAGGATTAGAGATGAAGACAAAGATCATATGTAAGAATGTCAGGTATGGGGATATTAAAACTTATAAAATTAGAAAAACAGAAGAATAGCAGTGCAATAGAAGAATAGTTAAAAATCATGGCATGTCTAAAATAATAGATATGCAGCCATTACAACTTCAGTGACTTGAAAAGTACTCAGATAAGAAATATTCAAAATTATATACCCATTGTAATTCATATTCATATTTACAATAGGCATGAACCCATATTTTTAGTTACATAAAAATGTCAACAGCTTTTTCATATGGTTCTACATTAACATTCATATTTTTATTCTAAATATATAATCTGTTGTTACCATAAGATTTTTAGAAAGACCTTTTGTCTCCTGGAAGGTATATCCTAGTTAACTTTAGTAATACTATTAGACATTATCTTTAAGAGTTTTCATGTACCTTGTGCATAGTTGTGCAAGAACACATATACTTAACCTCTTCCCACAGAACTCAATGCACGCAAAAGAGAGCAGCTACGAAGGGCTGGGACATCTCAGAGTACAATGGTGTGTTTGTAAACAAGCAGAGAGAACTCCACTTAGACACCTGGAGTGAGATAGTAGAGGGGGAATCTCCCCTTAGTATTTTTTTTTAAAGATTTTATTTATTTATCTTTAGAGTGGAAGGGAAGGAGAGAAGGAGAGAAACATCAATGTATGGTTGCCTCTCATGGGTCCCCTGCTGGGAACTGGTCTGCAACCCAGGCATGTGCCCCGACAGGGAATTGAACCGTGATATTTTGGTTCGCAGGCCCGCGCTCAATCTACTGAGCTATACCAGCCAGGTCCCCTTAGTATTTTTAAATAGTGCTAGAGCATGTAGGCTTCCAGAGGGAGCCTACTATTCACCATCCCCCACCCAGTGGCTGGCACTCTCTGGATGCTCATGAAATGGTTATCAGACACACTGTTTAATCACCCATTGAAAATAATTCAACAAATTGTACCAAATAACTATGAAAACACTTTGCTCACCACCTCTACCTTTGAAATACTTAGGTGTTGGCGCATTTAAAGAGAGGCTTGTCAGTTGGTGTTGATGGAGAAAAGAATTATGCAATACGAGATCTGGAGGTTCGCTAGGTGATTCCCACTGTCTCTGATGTGTGAGTTAATTGTCATGCAAATGATATGGAACAATAACTGAATGACACTAACATCAAACAAAAGGAGTCACTGGATTTTCTGACAAAGCAGAAATAACTTGTCAGGTGCAGTCTTCATACTGATGCTGGCACTTGAAAGTTCTTACTTTTGGCAATAAATATCAGGAAGAGGCCATGTCAGCAGTCTTGGGGGACCTTGAACCATAGTTATTTGATTTATGGTGTTTCAAATCTGAACAGAAACTCCCTCCTGACCTTAAGTACATGCTAGAATTGTTGGCAATGTGTATGGATGGAATGGAATTTACCTAAATCTGCTTGCTTTCCATTGATTTCTACCTTTGTATTTGCTTCTGCTAAGAAATTGCAAATGAATGAAGGCAGCAAATAAAACCAGTGGCCAGGACATAGCTCCACAGTAGTTTGACAAAGGTTAGGCACACTGAGTGAATAGCAAAAGAAAACAGCCTAGGAATTCACAGATGAAAAAGATTTAAATGCATTTGTTACAGCACATACCCCTGAATGTATCTTGGTAGAGTAGTTACTGTGCAGGGGTGCATGACATAAGATTTTGTGTATATGACAAATAAGGGAAATGTCACCAAACCATTCTTGAACTAAAGCCCAATGCCCATTCTCTGTAGTGAAAGGATTCCTAGGGCACAGCAAAGTTGAGATGTCTCAGTCACTGTGAGCCACAGAAACAACATCTTGTGGTTGAGAACAAAACTCAGAGTGAGATTATTTAAAATCAGGGTATGAGGAAAGAGCAGCCTGCCACCTAGTGGCACACTACTCATTGAATGGTCCACGTTTAAACTGCGGCATCCTGAGGAAATCAGGCCATACAGGGAATACCTGGAGGAACCCTGAATGGGGGGAAGGAGGTGGGAAAGCCATAAAGGCATACTGTCTGGAGTCAACAAAAATAATTTTCTCTCAAGGCTCATAGTTAGGGGATGGAGTGAAGAAGGCTGAAGGAAAAAGTGGACACTACCTTGGTAGGTATGAGTCATGGGGGAAAAAGCCTCGTGCCTCTCTGATAGAGGTGCTGCTGCTCCCTGAAGGGAACCCCCGAGTACATCTGATGAACACTAGGCTCCCTGTGGCATTTGCCACGCAAGAGATGCTAATGCAATGACAGCCAAGCTGGCATAATGAGTAAAAATGAGCCTGCAACTATACTCAGCAGGGAGTTCTCCACAAATTGCCTTTGCTTTGCTTGGAATCGTGCAGTCCTCTCCTTTGTGAGGTTTCCATCTTGGAAAATCTGAGCTGTTCCTTTTCAACAGTGGTTCTCAAACTGAAGGGTAACAGAATGACTTAGATGACTTGTTAAAACACACATTTCTGAGCCCTTCACCAGAAATATCTGATTAAATAGGTCTGGGATGGGACTTGAGAATTTGCATTTCTAAGTTACCTGATGATATAATATAGATGCTGCTGGTCCAGACCACACACTTGGAGAGTGTCTCACAGCGCACGGGGGCCTGGAAGTTGTTTCTACATGGCTTTGATTGAGTAGGACTTTTTTTTTTGCCTCCTCCTCCCAAACCATCAATTTCATGAAAAGCCTAGTAGGACAAAGTAAGTAGGAAGTAAACATGTTAATATTTATTAATTCCTTGGGACATGACACCTGGCAGCTTTGCCTGTCATATATTTAATTCTTCTGTTTCATTTGTCTATGGGGAATCAGAACTTAGATATTCTGTGTGTCTCCCCTCTGCATTGCAACAGTGAACTTTCCCTCCCAACTCAAATGGCAGTCCCAGGTTAGAAAAGTCTTCGGTTGGTATGTCAAGCCTCCAAGCCTCCCGTAGTGCTACAGCTATGCCACCACCAGGGCAGCAAAGCGAATTCCACGTGAATGACTGGCAAAGATTATACATTTCTTGGGAGATTCTTATGCCTTTTTTGCACAACCAGCTTAATTGAAAATCCATGGCAACATATTAACCACATGCTTACGATCTCAATATGCCAATCAAACATAATGAGATAAATGCAGATGTCAAAGCATACACTCGGCCTAGGAAGATCTGAAGGCTTAAAGCTGCACCTTTAGTCAGCTGTCAGAAAGCAGTGGAATAGCTGGGCCTGTGGGGGGCAGGGTTTGTCCATTGCAATTTAAGTACCTATGACACGAGCTCCAGGAATGAGCCAGTCCACACTTGGGTAGCATTTCAGAGTATGAAAATAGAGCTAAAATCTTTGGTTTGCAATGCCATATTAAGGTAGGAGTAACAACAATAACAATGATGATGAAAACAACATATTCCAAGGCACTGGCCTACTTCTAGTTAATATGGGTAAAAATCAGGAGCCAAAACCAAAACCTGTATTCCAGGTCTGTTACTGTGATATCTTAGACAAGGCAAATGATGTCTCTTTTTTGGAATGGCCAATGAAGTAGGAGTAATAGTAGCTGTTTTTATTTGTTTTATAATAATAATTATCTGAAAAAGAGTAGTAGTTTTAATTGTATTAATTTATCTTTTTTTAAATGACTGGGTTAATAAGCGCTAATATAGAATACTGTCAGCATCTCAGTGTAACAGGCTCTTGGCCAGATTCAATGGGCTTCTCATGGGCGAACGACTTGGAACTTAAGGCAAGTTGGTTGTTAACCTGAAACACAGGTTCTGGTCACTGAAGGGCTTGGTCTTGCTGGGTGTGGTAGCATTCACCACTTTAATCAAAATTGAATGAAAGTAAAGTTATCAAATTTGTGATCTGGTAAAATTTGAAAGAGATAGCTAATATATTCTGTAAAAAATTAAAAGTCCAAATATACTTTTTTTCAGTTTGACAGTAGGTTGACTATAATAAGTTACATTTTAATAGAGATGAATGTAAGGTTCTCCATCAAGATACAAAAAAATACCCCCGAAATGAATCCCACCAATAAAATAGGTGACTTAAATATCATATGTTTGGAAATACTTTAAAGTTTCAATATGAAGCATAATTGGCTTCTGATAGGTAATGTAATCTTTGTTGTCTATAATGGATTACACAGGTAATATACAGAATGAAAGAGGAGATAGTGTTGCTGTAAGTTGGCCAGACCATATCCAGAGTGTCATCCTTAGTTCTGGACACTAACGAGCGCCGAGAAGAATGATGCAGTGAGAGAAAGACATGGTTCCATATGAGGTATGGTTGAATGAACTGGGAGATTTTAGCCCTTATAAATCGAAACTGAAGGAAGAACATGGACTGAGGTTTAAAGTACTTCAAGGATAGTCATTGTGAAGAGAAACTATTATAGCATTTATGTTGAACTGTTTAATTGGGATCAGAAGGCAGAGATGCAGGTTTTAGGTCTATATAAGAAAGAAATATATTTTTTTTCCCCCGGTACATTTTAGAAACTTTATTTTTTTAATTAGATCTTTTTTATTGTTATTCTATTACAGTTGTCCCAATTTTCCCCTTTTCCTTCCTCTGCACCCATCCCACCCCCCACTCCCACACTTAATTCCCACACTTGTCCATGTTCATGGGTCATTCACACATGTGCTTTGTCTAGTCCCTTCCCCTTCTTTACACCATTGTCCCACTCCCCTTTGGTCACTTTTCGTCTGTTCCATGTTTCCATGCCTGGGGTTCTATTTTATTCATTAGTTTATTTTTTGTTCATTAGATTCCTCCTATAGGTGAGATCGTACAGTATTTGTCTTTCACTGCCTGGCTTATTTCACTTAGCATAATACTCTCCAGTTCCATCCATGCTGTTGCAAAGGGTAGGAGTTCCTTCTTTCTTTCTGTTGCTGAGTAGTTCACTGTGTAAATGTACCAGTTTTTTGATCCAATCATTTACTTATGGGGACTCAGGCTGTTTCCAGAATTTGGCTATTGTAAGTAGTGCTGCTATGAACAAAGGGGTACATAAGTTCTCCTGAATTGGTGATTCGGGGTTTTTAGGGTACATTCCCAGCAGTGGAATCAATGGGTCAAAAGACACTTCTATTTTTAGGTTTTTAAGGAAATTCCATACTATTTTCCACAATGGCTGCACCAGTTTGCATTTCCACCAACAGTGTACTAGGATAAACTCAAACACACCAGAATAAACTCAAAATGGATAGAAGACTTAAATGTAAGTTGTGACCATAAAAGTCCTAGAGGAAAACATAGCCAGGAAAATTTCAGATATCCCAAGTAGCAATACTTTTGCCGATATATCGTCTAGGGAAAGGGAAATAAAGAAAAAAAGTAAACAAATGTGACTACATCAAACTAGAAATATTTTTTCTTTAAAAAATATTTATCAAATTTATACACACACAAATACAAACAGGCTACAAAGACAAATAATACTCCAGAGCATGTGATTAAAGACCAGTTATCTTCCCGTTCTCCACTCTAATCTCTGCTCCCCAGAGGCAACTTTTAGGGACTGTTTTCACTTATTCTTCTGGTGTTTCCTTCCATTTCCTAAATATCATGTGTGCTCTTTTTAAAAATAATTAAGTCTAATGACGTATATTATAGAAAATTGGAATTTGATTTTCTGTCACCCAGTCCTACCATTCTTCCAATGTATTTATTAATAAATGTTTCTGGTAAAATCAGTTTTCAGGAAGTATTTTAATAAATAGCTCATGATTGAGTCACATGAATTTTTAAGATTGCATTTTCTGTCTTATACAATATAATATCTTCTTTAGAATTAATGATTGTCCTATTTTTGTTTGTTTTTTGTTAATTCATCCCCAAACTTTCCATCAGAACTGCAAGGCTTCAGTCAACACAATTAATAGCATGTCAGTCAATCCCTTAGCACCATTTTTTTTTTTTTAGCAAAATTCTCTCTAGAGTCCTTAGCTCACCAGCTCCCATCTTGCTGCAGCTCTGGTTCTTGTGATTCCCTTTACCTCTCTCCTGAATCTTACAGCATCTTCTTTCTTGTTCTGTCGCTGTTTTGACAGAACATCTTCCTCAGTGACTTCCTCAGAAAAGATGTGTGATCATTACAATTTTTGAAACTTGACCATCTGAATATGTCTATATTCTCTCCTAAATTTGGTTGAGAGCTTAGAATTCTAGGTTAGAAATTATACTCCCTCTAAATTTTGAAGGCATGGATTATGTTATTGTTTTCTAACTTTATAGGGTTGTTTTTAAGAAGCCTGAGGTTGTCCCTTGCATATATGCTGCATTTATTTGTTTGTTTTTCTACTGGGAAGTTTTCAGTACATTCTCTTTATTCTTGTTAGTTTTAAATTTCTCAGTGGTATGCATTAATGTGGAATTTTTTAATTCAGTGTGTGAGACACATTAGAAACTCTCATAATTCAGTTCTGAGAAGATTTCTCATGGTCTTTATTAGCTTTTCTGAAAACTAATTTTGTACCTCCATATTTTACTTTCCTTTTTAGAACTCCTACTAGTCAAATATTATACCTTCCAGACTGTCAAATTTTTTTATGTTGTTTTTCTTCTTCTCTGTATCTTGTATTTTGTTTCATATTCTGGAGAGTTCCACACTATTTTTCAATTCTTCTATCCAGTTTTTTTATTTCATTAATGTACTTTGAATTCCCAAGAGCTCTTCTTTGTTTTCTGAAAGCTCTGTTCTTACAGAGTTCTGCTTTTTATTTTATGCACAAAGCATTTTATCTGTTTGAGAATAATTTAGTATTAATATTTTCTGCATTATCTGTCTCCTTCCAGCCCCTTCACCCTCTAACCCGTGCATTGACTTAGACTCAGTCTTTCATACGAGAGCCTTTCCAAAAAAATAAATGCTGGGATATCTTTTTATATTCTAGAGTGAGTGTGTTAGATTGGGCTCCCTGGAAAAGGGACTCTGGGTAGCAAGTTTACTGGGAATTCTCTTGAGATTAGCTCTTGAGGGAGAGAGGGAAAAATTGGATGGGAATATGATTTCAATCAATTATCAAGCAATCCCACGGAAAGCTCTGGGGTTAGGGTGCTCCCTCATATATACACCAAATTGGGTCACCTACATCTACAAGTCACTGGATTTGTGCTGTCCCCGGGAAGGAGTATAACCTTGGAAGAAGCAGCTCTCTAACTGATGGCAATTGGCTATGATCCATAAAATATGACACTTCCAGCAACTGTAGACCTCACTACAAGGTGATCTTTTTGAGATATTGTTTAGGGAGAGTCTCAAATATCAGTATCAGGGATGTTACTCATGAGCTAGTAAATTTCCACTGATGAATTTGGGGAAGGGGTTGGGTGGTGGCTAGTCTGCTCTAAGGTCAGTTGAGGGGCTCAGTGTTCAATGGCAGACTTACACTCAATCCCCTTCTTTCAAAAGGTGCTTTACCTCCACCATCCACTGTCCCTCATGTCAACAGTTTTGTTGTTTAAAATCTCCAGAAAGTAAACCATCATGCCTTGATGGGAAGGACAGTTTCTTGGTATTATGAGGTAGGGAGAGAATCTGGGTGTCTGACTCTTAAAAAGTGTATCAATAAATTATCCCATTGTCAGCCCTACACACCTGTGCCCTTCCATGGTTTCTCTCCCCATTGCAGGTTTGAGTTTCAAGTTTCCCTATTCTGCTAAATAAGCTCTTAAACTTTTGTTGATGTCCCTGCTTCTTTGTTTTTGTGGAATATTTAGAAGTTCTTTACTTATTTTGCTTGGATTTTGGAGATGAAGAGACAAGATCAATGTGTTGTTTGGTCTTCCATGTTTGACTTGAAGTCCCAGAGAGTACTTTCTAAAAGGCAGGGTATGCTATTTCAAGAGGTGATGCATTCTCAATCACTGGAGGTGTTCAAGCAGAGAACGAACAATCATCAAGAGGACTATTGAGAGGGTTTCTGCTTCATTTTGGAACTGGGGGCTAGATTCACCAAATCCTGAGATTCTACAGCCCCATATGATGAAGGAGGAAGGGCTTCGTGTCCATGAGAGGAAATGCTACATGACCTTCAGAGAACAGGAGTCTATGTAGTACAAGTTCCCCATTTGACAGCTAGGCTTGATATTCTAGGCCCTTTTTGATTTTATTTTTATTTACCATTCTAGTTCCAACTCATAGTATTCCCCCCAAATACCCTTGTATTCAGTTATGCAGAATTTCTGGCAGTTTCTTAAACATATTTCTTATGCTATTTCATGCCTCAGTGTCTTCAGACCTAGAGCGAACTTCACCTTCTTTTATCAAAATGGTTCCTAATAATTCTTTAAAAACTTAGCCCAAGAGTGTCTTCTTAATCAAAACCTTCCTTCAGTGCCTATCCTTAGTCTATTTAGTTGCTTCTCTTTTGTGATTTCTCAACCAGTCTGTAATTATTTTGGACATAGGAAGCATCTCACATGCACTTTTGTGGCTAGCATAGTACTTAGCAAACAGTTAATGGCTCAATAAATCTTTGCTGATGAATGCATGAATGATGAGTGAATAAGGAAACTGAATTTGAGAAAGTTCAAGTGACTTGACCAAGGACACATGGATGATCAGCAATATTAAACTGGAAACACAAGAAGCGTCCATTAAACTGTTCTTCATCCACACAAGTTTGTGTATTTTTCTATCGTCATATACAGGTGTAGGATGACCAGTCTCTCTTTCCACCATCCCCTTCCTTTTTTTCCTCTTTCTTTGTCTATTTCATTCAAAAATTATTAAGTAACCTCTTTTTGGTTATTTTAGAAAATACAAATATGAATACCTTTCTCTGGCTCTAAGTCCATTTCTCTATTACAGACCTTCAGTATTTCTCAAAGCTTCACTGATCATTTCTAGAAACCTGTAAGTTGTCTCATACTAACTCAAGATTAAGTCATTTCAATTCCTATTACTTATCTCTTCCCAGCTCTGCTTTCTTCAGGGTGACCTCTTTCTTGGGCCTACATTGCTTTTTTAGGCATTTCACCACATTACTTTTTCTGATGGTACACGTTAGCATGAGGATTCTGAAGTTTGTGAGAAAGTTGTTTTTTTGATGTTTTTCCTTGCTTTGTGTTACACATTTTTATATTGGTTCTAAAGTCAATTGAGCTCATTTTCTTATGGAGTTTTAAAATATTCCTAATCACCACCCTCTTTCTCATTATTCAACCATAAGTTATGTAAGTCTGGGGCAAACTCAAGTACCAATGACTTACCTGCCCCTTTTGAGAACTCAGGCTTTTTCATTGGGCATGTTTATCTGTGAAAATTTTTTTCTCTTAGGATAGGTTATTTCTGAAGAAAATTTCCATTTCTTACACAAATAAACTCTAGCTGGACCCACATTTTCAGTCAGGCAGAGATACCCACCCATGTCTGAATCCCAGCAGTGAATATAATTTAGGCTCAAGCTGAGATTGTACCTGTATGAGAAAGAAAAATAGATTACATATTTCAATTGAATATATGCATCTGTAAATGTATGGGCAAGACAAAGTGATCAATGGTCTTTGAATTATCTCTACTGGGCTATTCAAACTTAGATAAATCTGCCCCGTACCCCTGAAATTATTGGAAGAGTAGGTCAAATGTTCTCTTTGTTTTTTATGTCATTGCATTTTAGATAATACAATACCCAGGGCTAACATTTATACAGCTCTTACCTTGAGCCAGGCAGTATTCTAAAACTTTACAGGAATCAACACTTTATTCACAATAAAACCTCATAGTAAGTCCTTATAATAAAATCATATAATAATATGAGATAAAATGAAGTTTCATCCTGGGTTTATAACTGATGAAACTGTGTACAGTGAAATGAAGTAACTTGCCCAAGATCACACAGTAGGTGACAGGCCAAGACTTGAAACACATTCTCATCTGGCTGTAGACACCAAGCTCTCAGGTATTGTGTAGATCTGACCTTTTTTTATTAGTGTAAAACATACCCTCCAGAGATTTTGTACAATAACAAGTGAAACAATGTATTGTGTCACACATATTACACAGCAATGCATGACACACAAAAGGAGTAATAGAATAACCATATCTGTGACAAAAAAAGCAGTTTTTCTCACGTGGTCCAATTAGCAATCACGAAAATGTTAACCATTTGGGGGCGCTATGTGGGTGCCAGGCCAGCCTACCATTCAGTACTGCAATTTACAGCTATTTTGTGGCTCACTATGCTTCTTCATTTATAATTTAATTTAAACTGTATGTTACACAGGCATTTGCAACATACAGTTTTAATATTAATAAATTCATGATAGTTAAACATTCTTGAACATTATAAAACCATGTTGTATGACCTCACAAATTATGTTTACATATAATATATGATTATATTAACCATATAATATGTGAATATATTATTTATATAAATATATACACACACATAGATACATATACATATGTGAATACGTTTTCATACCTTTGTACAGAGCACAGTGCTTGCTACGCTCAGGCTGCATTGTTCAAATGGCTAGAACGATGGACTCAAATCCCTGTAATCAGTTTTGTCTTTTTTTTTTTTTTAGATTTTTTTGCTCTAGGAAATCACTAAGGAATTTCCATGTTTTTATTTTAAGAACGGAATTAGTTACTGATGTTACACCATAAAGTAACATCATAAAATATAACACGTGCCACTTCCATCATAAAAGCACATTTTTTTTCCTCCAGGAAGAGAATGTGTATCTTAAAAACTTATTTTGAAAGTAGAAATGTTAATGACTAGACTTTGGGATAAAACCAGATTATTCCAGCAGATGTCACTATTTCCCTTTTAGTGAAAAAGGTTTGCCATCCAGTGGTTTCTAAGATATTTAAACAGAAATGGAATAAACAGTTTTCATGGATGACTCAAACAGCACGACCTGCTGTCTACGGAGACGCATTTCGATGCCCAGCCTGGCCCCGCCCGCTAACTCTGACTCTGGCCCAGTGCAGCCGGTGTCTTGGCAAGGGGCCCGCTGTATACGGTGCTGCTACATATTTAAAAGGGGGGAATTCAAGTGCAGTTCAATGGTCTATTTCCCTAAAAAATGTGGGTAAAAGTAATTTTCCTGTTAAAAGTAAGGATTTCAGTCAGTCTACAAAACCTCACAACCATTTTACTACTTGCTCCTTTATTCTTTGAAACTTCTCAACTTTATTGAACCAAATGTAGAAGATTAGACTCTAAAGAACACAGAAAAAAGATTGAGAAAAAATATTCCACGTTCCCCCACCTTGTCATCAGGATCCTAAAGACTTTTTATTAGCATCATCTTTCTATGGGACATGCCATCCATTTCAATAACCCTATCGAATACCACGGCGTAAGTATAAGACTCCATTTTATCTTAAACTCTTTGCATTCTCATGCCGCATTTTATGTTTTCCTGTCTGAAATGCTGTGGCCATGTGTCCTTGAGAGCAGATAAACTGGTGCTGATAAAGGATAAAATAGAATATTTAGAATAACTTTGCATTCTTTCAAAAGCCAGTATTCTTTCTACCAGACATGTTTGAAGATGTGGATCTGCTGAGCCAACCAAAAAGATGACCAGGAATAAAAGGATTGTATAGATTAATTCTTTTTGCAAATATTTGTCCATCTCTGCTACATTTCCATTATTTTGATAGGAGGTAAAAACACAGGGACATGAAAGATAAGGTCCCAGTCCTCAGGGAGCGTCCAGTCTACCAAGGAAGGAAGATTAGCAGAGAGGTGTAATGTGCTCTGAGGGCAGTAGCAGATGTACTCATATGTAAGCACTATAAACCAACGGACTGAAGAGAGAAGGTCTGAGTTCACATTCCAGACGCTTCAGTTGCCCCTAGAGTCAGCCGTTCTACTTATGGCAGGTTAACTGGCATTAAACCATGACGAAACCTCCCAGTTCAAGATATACTTAATAAATAAATAAGTAAGTAAATAAATAAATAGTTTAAGGCGTGTACATTACACAACTGCTCAGCTAAGAGACCTATTTCAAAATAATGTTTAATTGAAGCAGATATGAGAACAGAATATTTTTAAAGGATTTCCACTAGGCTTTTAGCCTTAACATCTTCCTGTGAGACTGAGTTGAAAACAAATTACACTTTGTTTTTCACCCTAACATAAACCTGAAAGTGGGAAGAAAAAGTGTGTTGAGTCTTAATATAAAGTAGAGTGGGACTAATGGTCATCTCAGTTTTTATTCCCACCAGATAATTGTATAGATTGATTAGCATTTTAACCAAAAGGAATGGCTATCTTTCTTCCTATAGTAGTATGAAGTTTTTAATATTTGGCTAACATAGGAATAGTTTTTTATTTTAGTGTTTGCTACTGCTACTCCTTGAAGCTTTCGTAAATTCAAAAACTGATAGAAAATACCAGAACCTGATTTATTGGTTATAAAACTGATCAGTAAAGAGAAAGGAGAGCAAGAGGAAGCCAAATATCTAACTACTAATTATTGATAATATAAACTATAGAATGTTCATTGACCAGAGTAGCATGATATCATTAAAAATGATTTTGTAGAAGACTAGTTAATGGTAAGTAAGTACACCTATATCCATGTTACGCCTTAAACGAAAAAGCAGATTATAAAGCTACGTACAATGTGATTCAAATTTGTTTTTTTTTTAAAAAAACTGTGTATAGTTTTGCTAATCTGTACTCTCTTAATTTGTAAAAGAATTGTATAATATATTTATAATAAGAAAATATATTAGAGTTTGTGTGTATATCTTTATTATTTTAAAGAAATAACTAATCTTTAGTCTGCTTTTTAAAAAGGCTACTATTTCAAAGAAAGACATTCTAACCTAAAGCCTGTGGTTATAGATGTCTAGTGAGTACTTAAAAATAATTTATCAGTCTTTTTATTACAGTAATAATAATTAATTATGTTCCTACTAAAAAAGGGAGAGAGAAATAACTAAGGCCTCAAGTCACAAAACCCTCAATCACTTAGATTTTCAGGGATTCTATTGTGAAGTGAGACTATGTTAAAGCCAAATGCAGATTTTTTTAATACTGTCTATATTCAATCCAGTGAAATTCATTACCCTCATGTGCATCTCAAAACCTTCCAGTTCTCCTCACACCCTACATTGCTTCTTCCTGGCCCTTTCTCTAGGCCTTACCCGTTTTCTCTTACCAAAATCTATACTCCCCACAACTGTGACCCTGGTACTGTGTCTCCTTTTTGAGAGTGGAGTAACTTCCAAAAGACTTCAAGTGTACTCTGTCAAAAATATCTGACTTCCTGAATAATTTTCTCTAATCTCTCAGCTCATAGTTATGGAATGGTAGAAAAGTACAAAGGCAGCCAAAATACATGGTACATAGTTAATAAGAAAAATATAAGTAGCAATACAATCTCCATTTTAAAGGCACTCAGCACTAGAATAAGAAACAGGTCTTTTTTTAAAAAAATTCAGTAGTTGTATGGATCATAAAATGTCCTAAATTAATCCTGTTTAGTTTCCAGACTCTCATTGCTAAA
Organism: Trachops cirrhosus; assembly: GCA_028533065.1. Classification (NCBI taxonomy): domain Eukaryota; kingdom Metazoa; phylum Chordata; class Mammalia; order Chiroptera; family Phyllostomidae; genus Trachops; species Trachops cirrhosus. The sequence continues at coordinate 93,023,870 of CM052544.1, forward strand.
ATTTCAGAGAGCAGCTATCATTGTCTTTGAATATTTTTCAGAGTTTTCAGATTTTTAGGGTTCTGTGATTTTGACTGGAATTGAAGTGATCTGCTCTAGCTGAGTGAACCTCACTTCAGGTCTCTGTCCACTGGACCAGCTACCTTGATGCGAACTGGGAGTGTGAAAGGGCGGTTCATTTCCTGACATGTCCTGGCACACACGCTTCCCGTTGCACGTTACCTGAAGCCACAGCCCCGTGAACCCTGTAAGTCACGAGTCCTACTGTGAGTGGTTTTAAATATGGACGTAGAACATCTATGGCTGTAGAGAAAATGAATGTATTAATGCTGTTGATGTGATTTCAGTCTTTCAGATTTATAGGTCATTCCTCCTCGTGTTTGAACACTATGGAAATTGTCTTTACTCAGTGTGATCGCATTCACTTTCCGACACTTTTCTTTGTGGATTTATGTGCAAGATTTTATTTCTCCATTTGCATGTATTTGTTCTATTCTCTCTTTTTTTATATATTGAAACACCTTTATTCCCTCTATTTGGACATGGATTCAGAATTAGTTTATATTGAAGAGCTCAGGTTTGGAAGGTTCATTCCTTCAGTAAGAATATTTTGAACTACTCTCCTCCTTTTTGGTGTGTTTTTCAAATATGAATGGAGATCTTTCACAATCTAGTCACACAAAACTTTTTATCAGTTTCTGGGTTGTGATATGGTCTCCTCATTTCTTACCAAGCTGTTCTCTCAGCCTGGAAGTTTTTCTGACTGCTCACTTTGGCTTGACTAACTCCTTTTCCAAGTTTAAATGTCAGTTCCTCTGTTAAGGATACTGCCTCATCCCTCCCTCTCCAGTTCCCTCACATAATCCAGCATAGACGTAGATGTGGAAACAGAAAGTGTCCCTAGATCTGGGCTACTGTGGCTGATTCTTTAAAGGAATATAAACTCTTTCTCCTTTAGTTGACAGGACCAGAGATGAATCCCCAAGGGTGAAGATGGGGGACAGAGCAGAAACCCCATTTAGCATCCTCTCTCCACCTACAAGAAAGTCTCTTCCAAGGCAGGAAAAAAATGTAATTAGCAAAAAGACACTTTGGAGGTGGCCTAATCAGAACAATAAAATAACTTTCTAACCTGATTATCCTAGAAATATAAGATAAATTTCTATCAAGTGGTAATTCTGTTTCAAAATAACTTTTTCCTTACTTCTGCTTATTCTTTCTCCAGTGTATTCAGCATCAAACCATTGATTCTTTTTTCTGAAATATCCCTTCTCTCCCATTCTTCAACTCAATGACTTAAAATAGCCTTCTTTATTTTATTTTTTGCAAACTTGTCATTATTTCTTATAAAATAATGGCACATTTTTTTTCTTAGCTATCTTCCCCGTGGAGCTCTTCATTATCCTGGTTCCAGTTCCGGCTTCATTCTCTCAGGCATGGCTCACAGGCAGTTTCCTGAACCCTGAGTCCTCCTCTCTCTCAGGTTACCCATTTGTTTCTGCTGCCGTGCATGCTCCAGGACTCCTGAGAGAGAATACATAACAGGAACATTTTACGAGACCACACATGTCTGTAAATGTTTTCATTCTATTGTTTCCTGGTTAGTAGTCTTATTGGTTATGAAGTTTCCAGGCTAACATTTACTTCTCCAGAATTTGAGAATGTTCGCTGTCATCTTCCAGCATTGAAACTTGCTGTTAAACTCATGTCATATGACTTGATACTCCTTCACAGGTGATGTTTATTCTTTCTGAAGCTTTTACTTACTCCTGTTATGAAAATTTAAAAAGATATGCCTTGGTGAGGCCCTTTTTTCATCTGTTGCACAGGGAACTGGATGAGTCATTTTAACCAGTAGAATAATGTACATTCACTCTGAGAAATGTTTTTGTATATTTAATGTTAAGAGTGAGGGTTCTGGACTACTAAAGCATATTGTTTGACATTAGGTGATGTTTAAATGTTTCTCTGTTTCTCAGTTTTCTTACCTAAAAATTGAGGTGGTAACACAATCTACCTTACATAGGTCTGATGGGATTAAGTAAGAGAGGATGTGTAAAGTCTCTAGGACAATGGCAGCCATCTGGTTCTATTTTATACTTGGGTTTACACAAAAATGGGTTGTGTCTTGTGTGGAAGATATTCTAGTTCACTAAAGAGAAATTAAGTATGGCAAATTAAAGAAAAATATATATATAATAGGGAATTTGGTTAAGGAAATGAATAAGCTTTTGCAATTTTTAATTTCTTGGGCTTTGGTACAAAGCACAATGGGTGAGTTAACCACTATTCAATGAGTGGGGGAAGCCTAGATTTCCAAATCCAGGCACTTCTATCAGATGATTTGATTAGACTTTGTAAGGAAATAAAAGGCTTTGTGTAGTTCTGCTTACCTAAGCGATATTTACTGAGCTGGAATTTGCCACCTTGCCTATTATAATATTTGCTGCTGTATAGAATCATTTCCAAATAATCTCATGAAACTTTTCTGTAAAAGACTCTTGATGTTCGGCCAAAGAGGCACTGTCATTATGGGTAGGAATTTTATCATTTTTTTAGCCATTCCTGTGAAAAGAACACAAAATCTATCACTTAGGGGCATCATTTGGATTTGTGACTCTCTCTGGAGACCAGTGTACTCATAAAACAATGAATGGATTAGATCCATTCAAATCTGAAGTTTTTCATTTATGACAAATGTAATATTGATAACATCCTTCATTTAATAAGTCACCCAAGTATAATTCAGTGAAAGTTTTTAGTATAAATTACCAGCCATATTCATCTTCTTGACTGTTTTATAACACTGAAGAGAAGCAAGCACGGCTGCATAAAAATTCCATGTTGAAATCTCGGAGGGCTGCTTCTGCAGCAGGACTGGCTACCTCTCCTTTGAGAAGTGACACAAGCCTGGCCTCTGCCAGAGAGCCAGCTCATGCAAGCACAGCTCCATCTGGCTGAGTGATTTGTGGCCAGACAGGTACAATGGGAAAAGGAAGGAATTCTTTAGAAAGCGCTATCAAGTCTGTCCTCTTTCCTTTATCACTACACAACTCTTTCCCACTACTTTCCCTTGTAATGGATTCCTGTCTGTCCTAAGTCAATGTGATTTAGAATATAGACAGCATTGTCTGTTCTTTTTAGAGCATGCCAATGCCTGTGAACCAGATGGGTGACCTGAAAGAGCTGAGGGAGCCAGACTACAAAGGATCAAAGTCTAAATGAAATTAATAATCTGATGAGAGTCTCAAATGTAGAAGTATTGATTATATGCAGCTATGATGATATGATATAGAAGCAGATGAAAAAAATCCATGTGAAAGGCAGGAATTAGACCCAGTGGGATTAGAACCACTGTTCTTATTTCCATACCCCTAACTTTCTATTTAACCACCACACACTGTCTCCATTTTACTAATGGAACCACATCCTCTAAAGTCACTATGGTACTGTAATGCCCAAATAAATTTTTTCACAATTCTAGTTTGATCTTTATGTTGTGTTTGACCTGAGTAATCGAATCTATCTTTTTGAAAGTTTTCTTCCTCGGTTTCTAAGATACTATGTACTTTAACACGTACCATTTCTAAATCTTCTAGTTTTCTGTGTTTCCTTTGTGTGTGTGTGTTGAGGATCAAATCTGATGATCTCCGTAAATCATGCATCAGAGTTTTTAACCTGTAATATGGTCTCTATAACTAGCTCTATTGGAAAGGTTTCCTGGTGATACACTATATACAGAAACTCAACGTACTCTAAATGTATACATTTGAAATACAATTTATGATATTTCCATAGAACTGACAGTCTCACTCAGTCTTCCTGTTTTAGTGGTATCACCTCTCTTCATTTCCTCACCTGAAATCTCAGTGCATATGTAATTGTTGCCACTTCGGAATTCTGTATGAAATGTTTTAAGAATCATCCCCTCTTCTTCAGGGCCACCTTCCTAGCAGCCCAAGCTCACTGTGACATCACCCTGCATTATACCATTTTTTATTTTTTCCATGAGGTGCCAGATTTATCTTCCAATTACCCAATTTTCATCTCTAAATATGAACTTAATTATAAAGAGAATAAAAGTGTTTGATAAAATGATCTGTATGTCTTTTCAACTCTGAAGCTTTATAAATTACTATTTAACTTTTATGATTCCATATTACTACTTTCATCAAAAATCTTAATATCCATTTCTTGCCTACAGTAGAAAGCCCACACTAACTTTTCAAGCTCCAAGGACATTTTCTGATATGGCCACACATTACCAAGCAACTCTGTCTACCGTTAAGCCTCTGCCTTCCTTGCTGTCCAGACAGCTCCGTGTGTTCTGCACATGCCTTCCTCCACTTTTCATACCCTTGTCTTTATTGTTAATTAGCTTCTTTCTCTCCTTGATGCCCACTGTTTCCCCCCTTTATTCCCCTTCACCCTGTACCCCACTCCCACCATCATTCCTCCACCTTAGTTCATGTCCATGGGTCATACATATAAGTTCTCTGGCTTCTTCTTTTACTATACTATTCTTACCATCCCCCTGTATATTTTGTACCTACCTTTTATGCTTCTTATTCCCTGTATCTTTTCCCCCATTCTCTCCCTTACCCCTCTCCAATGGTAACCCTCCATGCAATCTGTATTTCTGTGAATCTGTTCCTTGTTCTGGTTTGCTTAGTTTGGTTCTGTTTTTCTTTTTTTAGGTTTGGTTGTTGATCGTTGTGAGTTCATTGACATTTTACTATTCACATTTTTTATCTTCTTTTTCTTAGATAAGTCCCTCTAACATTTCATAAAATAAGAGCTTGGTGATGATGAACTCCTTTAACTTGACCTTATCTTGGAAACACTTTATCTACCCTTCCATTCTAAATGATAGCTTTACTGGACAGAGTAATCTTGGATGTAGGTCCTTGCCTTTCATGATTTTGAGTACTTCTTTCCAGCCCCTTCCTGCCTGCAAGGTGTCTTTTGAGAAATTAGCTGATAGTCTATGGGAACTCCTTTGTAGGTAACTGTCTCCTTTTCTATTGTTGCTTTTAAGATTCTCTCATCTTTAATATTGGGTAATGTAATTATGATGTACTTTGGTTTGTGCTCCCTTGGGTCTAACTTCATTGGGACTCTCTGAGCTCCCTGGACTTCCTGGAAGTCTATTTCTCTTGCCAGGTTAGAGAAGTTCTCCTTCATTATTTTTTCAAATAAGTTTTAAATTTCTTGCTCTTCTTCCTGTCCTTCTGGCATCCCTATGATTTGGATGTTGGAATGTTTGAAGTTCTCCCAGAGGTTCCTAAGCCTCTCCTTATTTTTTTTGAATTCTTGTTTCTTCATTCTGTTCTGGTTGAATGTTTATATCTTCCTTCTGGTCCAAACTGTTGATTTGAATCTTGATTTCCTTTCCTTCACTGTTGATTCCCTTCATTTCACTTTGCATAGCCTTCACTCTTTCCTCTATTTTATGACCATACTCAACCATTTCTGTGAACATCCTGATTACCAGTGTTTTGAATTGTGCATCTGATAGGTTGGTTATCTCCTTGTTGCTTAGTTGTATTATTTCTGGAGCTTTGATCTGTTCTTTAGCTTGGACCATGTCTTTTATCTCAGTGTCTCTATAACATAGTAAGGGGCAGAGCCTTTGGTATTTGCCAGGGCGGGGCAACCCACATTACTGCATTGTGGAGCTGTATATGGGGGAGGATCCAAAAGGGAACAATGCCTCTTGCTTGGCTCTCAGCTGGATTTCAGTCCCTTCCCCCACCACACATAAGCAAATTGGGTCCTTCTGGTGCTGATTCCCAGGTGATTGGGTTTATGTACATTCTAGGACCCTGTGATCTCCCTAACGAACTCTTCTATGAGGCTGGGAGTTCCTCCCACTGCCTCAACCACCACAGGTTTTTTCAGTTAGTTGTTTTGAGACTTTATTTCCGTGCACTGGAATCCTGAGTTGCATGGTCTGTCTCACTCCCCAGTGGTTTCTCCTGGTTTATCTGCATGCAAATGTGGGACCGCAGGCTATGACAGCCACCATCTCACCCACCCAGGTCCTCTTGCTGCTGCCTTGCCATAAGTCCTCTCTGCCCTGGCTGTCCATCTCTGCCCCTCCTACTGGTCTGGATGAAAGTTTCTTCTTTAACTTCTTGGTTGTTGGACTTCTATACAGTTCAATTTTTCTGGCAGTTCTGGTTGTTTTTTGTTTTTAAATTTGTTGTTGTCCTTTTGGCTGTGAAAGAAGGCACAGTGTATCTACCTATGCCTCCATCTTGGCTGGAAGTCCCTCTGTTCACTTTTTTAATTGGGTTTTTTGTTTGGTGTTGTGTTGTATGAATTATTTAAATATTTTGGAATTAACCCCTTGATACCAAAACCTGGTAAGGATAACACAAAAAAGAAAACTACAGATCAATATCTCTGATAATATAAATACAAAAATCCTACCTTTTCCTCCTAAGAAATTCTTGAAATCAGAAAAGTAATCCACATGCAGACATTTTAGACTAAGATAGCAAATATTTTATTTGATAATATGATCCTGATTAAAATTGTGCTTTATTAGCATTATTGTTTCTTCATTTATTCTTAGGGGATGTATGTGTTTATGAATTTTCCTATGCAAGCATTCACTCACAAAATACTAGAAACAGGAACTAAATCTTCACTGACTAATCTCAACCTCCTTGACTCCACTGACATTTTTCAAAGCTTAGAATTGTACAACTTTGAAAATACACAAAGAATTTCATGTTCTGGAATTGTCCTGAAGAGAGGCTGGGGAGTCCAAATTTGTGGGTAAGGAACAGCGTTCTCATTAAAGGGAATGATATTCCCTATGAATCTATTTGGGGAGAGGCCAATCAAGAACAGAAATTGAATACTTCTGTGAATCAAAAGAAGAGAAAGTTACTTCTTTTTGTTTCTTTTTCTGGCTTCAGGGAGTTGACGTCTAAACTATAAGAGAAGAGGATACTTAGGAAGTCAACTTCCTATTTACCAGGATTGAGCTGGACTCTATAACATGGGAGAGACAAGCGATGGCAGGGAGGTTGATTTTGACCACAGTAAAGCAGGCCAAGATTTAAGGTAAAAAAATCGTGGCAAAGACCCTGATTTGTGGTTTAGGACTGTAGACTCTAAAAGCCACATCAATTCTAAGTTTCCTGTATTATAGTTCCAGTCTTACTTCTTTTAGGAACAGTCTTGTTAAACATTACATAATCCAGTTGTGCTTCAGAGAATTGAGGGATTATCTGGTCACTATGTTTGGTGAAGATAAGAAGTGGGGAAAGCATCCCAAACACTTAGGTACAACATGAAATGAACCTTGAATCAGAACTGGGGAACAGAATGTAGTTCAGAGTCAGATGCTGGTTATTCCAAGAGACTGGTGAGTACCAGAAAAGATTCTGAGAGCGTATAACAAATGCCTTCAGGATTCTCAGAGGCACTTGGGAGAAGGAAACCTAATAAAAGACTAGCACCCCTAAGTCAAACAGAATGAGTGCTTGTATCAAAATAAATCGGTTAAAAAAGGAAGCACAACTTCATTTTGAAGTCAAAGTTTTCTAAGGCTAGAGAACATGAGTTAAAACATATTTAAATATTTTTCTTTCTTACTTTCCAGCTTTTCTTGTTTTTTTTTTAATCCAGTTTCTGACAAAACAAATGTCTAAAAATTTCCACATGTAAGTTGAAATTCAGTTTTATCTTTCTAGTAAAGTCCTTCATTACATTTGAGAAAAAGGATTTAGGACAAGAAGAAAAACAGTGATGTTAGAGCACTTGAAATATAATGACTTAAAATTGAAAAATATTTTTATAAATTAATTTCTGAACAGGAGTTAATGTTATATATGCATTAGTTTTATCTGTAAAACAAACTCAACTCTACTTATGAATACCAATCAGAACATTAATAAACAAATAAAGCTTGAAAACATCTAGTATATAAGAACTATAAGAATGTCTTCTAAAAATACACTTTAATTAAGAAATTGTATAGATATAAAATATTCACAAACAGAAATGAAATGTATTTTACTTAGGATTGTGTACATGTACATTACAGGGAAATATTTTTTGAAAATATTTGTTATTTTAAAAAGTAATCTAAAGAGCAGACAAAAGAGTTTATTTTCATGCCATCCCCTTCCTCTATTCCTAAAAGATTCTCTGATCTCTTATACCAGAAACTACCATTATAATAGAAAAAAGTCAAAAGGAATCTAGGAACACTTAAGGAATCACTGTGAGACAAGCTGACATACACAGTATAGAGAAGAAGAAAGTGTTTGAATGTAGGAAGTGATAAAAAGGATCTGCCTGGTCATAAAAATTGTAGAGGGGATTCTCTCATGAGGTGGAGCTGGAGGTGGAGAATTAGATTTCTAAACTCTCTTTGAGCTCTTAAGATTTTATAAATTTGACACTTTTGTCCACCATTGAATGTTAAAGTACACCAGACTAAGTTTATTTTTTAGTTGTTATATCTTGTATAGTTTTTAAAGTTTTATTTTTATTGACCAAATGCAAATACATTTGTGTGCCTTCTGCCCTCACATAACTTTCAAAAGAAAGTTGTGAAAATAATGAAATCAACCACGCAGATGCTTTATCCAACTTGACACTAAAATGTCACAAGGGAGTAGGACTTTAACCATCCATATTTTTAGGGACACTGATTGAGTTGCTGCAGCCATGCCTAGTATGTCAAGGGTCTGAAAGCCCCACAGCCTAATTGCTGCCTGATAATGTTAGTGATAATAACAAAAAATTAGTGATCTGGGCTGCCAATATTTTATTTTTGGTTTTTAATGGTTCAAAAATAGTATTTCTATCTCTTATTTTATTTAATATTACCAGAGAGGTAAAGCAGGTATTAACAATCATATTTATAAATGGAGGAATTAGGTTCAGTTAAAGCAGCCAGGGCAAGGTGGCATAACTAGTTAATGATGGCTAATGATGAAGCAGAGACTTAAATCCAAGTGTTCTGGCTGAAAAATTTACTTCCCTTCAGTGTTAGATACTGGTTTTACCCCAGTACCTTTGTAACCAAAAATGCAAGAGCATCTGACTGCTGTGACAAAAGCCGAGCTTGTGAGACAGCTGTTGGTACAAAAGGAGAGATTTATTCTGGTACAGCAACCTGGGAGAATGGCGGACTCCTGTCTCAAAGATCATCCCCCCTTTCTGCTCAAGTCTGCAGTTTTTATAAAAATAAGAAGGGGAGACATTTTTTCTATCCAATTATCTTTCCAATTTTTGACATGCTCAGGTCCTGTCCACTCATATTTCTAGCTTTTGTTGCCCTCAGTGTAAGAACTTCCTTCTATGCACTCATGGCCAAGGGGAGACTCCCCAGTGCTCCCTGGCAGGGGTGTCCAACCTATGGCTCATGGGCTTCATAGGTCCCAGAATGGCTACGAATAAGGCCCAACACAAAATTATAAATTTACTTAATTTTTTTAACTTAACATTTTTTTACTCATCAGTTCTCATTAGTGTTTGTGTATTTAATGTATGGACCAAGATGACTCTTCTTCCAGTGTGGCCCAGAGATGCCAAAAGGCTGGACACCTCTGCAATAGTATCAGGATTAGTGGAGAGGATGGATACCTGCAGAACTCATTATCAGGAAGCCTGGAGAGGCCACAGCCCTCAGGCCACCTCCTAACACTGAGAACGGCATGCACACATGGTAGGGGAGCCAGCTGGAGTCTGTGGGGCACCCCTGATTCCTAGCATACCCACAATGTTCTGTGCAGCCCCCCGTGTGGCCCACCCCTCCAAAGTGGCCAGCTGGGCCCACGATCACCCTGTCGCTGGCTGCCTGTGCTCTGAGTGCCTGTCTACAGTAACAATTCCCTCTTTCAAAACTCAGGACCCTTATAATGTTACAAGGATAAATGGATAGAGGTCTTACCTTTTGTAGTTTCTTCATGCTGTCAAGAGCTGTAGTCTTTCCTATCTCCACATCAAGAGATTCTTGCTATCTACTAAAGGGAGAAGGGGGTCGAGAATGGAGGGGAGCCTTTATATGAGGCAAAAGGATCGCTGTCTTGAGAAGGTGGCATGTGCAGTGTCTAGAGAATGGCACTGTTGAACATTCTGTGTGTGGTGGATCCAAGGCTTCATTCCCTTGAACTTTAGGGAAGAGTGTGTTGTCAACAGGACATCATAGGGACTGGACCATTGCTTGGCTAACTGCTGTTCAGGACCTTGAGTCTTCCAGGTCTTTAGTAAAATTCGATCAGATAGAACAGGTGTAAGTACTCATCAGATGAGTAGATAGATCTGCAATGAGCAAACTTTTGCAAAGTTGTTAGTGTTTGCTTTAAATGTTGTACATATTGTTTGATTTTTGATTCATGTTCTATATCAAAAGGGGGTGTTCCTGAAACAGAAACTTGGAAGGGTCTTCCATAAACTATTTCAAAAGAGCTTAATTTAAGCCTGCTTCAGGTTGCTACACTAATCTGGAGCAAGGTGATAGGGAGTGCCTGGTCCATTTCACATGTGTCTCCTGGCATATTTTTGCCAGGGTCTTCTATATTGTATGGTTCATTTTCTCAGTCTTCCCTGTAGATTGGGGACTCCAAGATGCAGGTAGTTTCCATTGAATCTGTAGTGCCTATCATGAGTGTTTGAAAGGTTTATGTAAATTAACCTTTCAAATAAATTATGTGAAGGGGCCCAAACTAGTTTTTCCTTCAAAGTGTCAAATGCTGCCTTATACTCTCTTGTTCATTCAAGGATTTCAGCATCTAGTCCTTTCAAAGAAATCTACAGTGGTTTTGCTATAAGACCAAAGTTTAGAATCCAACTTTGGCAAAACCCTGTAATCCTTAAGAATCCACCAAGCTGCCTCTTGGATTTTTTTTTTTT
>CM052544.1:93035250-93053018 GCA_028533065.1 Trachops cirrhosus
TTTTTTTTTTTTAAGAATTTATTGATTTATTTTTAGAGAGAGGAAGGGAAGGAGAAGGAGAGAGAGAGAAACATCAATGTGTGGTTGCCTCTCATGTGGTCCCCACTGGGGACCTGGCCTGCAACCCAGGCATGTGCCCTGACTGGGAATCGAACCTCCGATGCTTTGGTTCGCAGCCCGCGCTCAATCCACTGAGCTACGCCAGCCAGGTGCCTCTTGGATTTTTGCTGTAGCAATGGCTTGATTTCAATCAGCCATCAAGCTTCTAGTGCCTTGTTTCCATTGGAATCCCAGGTATGCCACCTCCTGTTTGCAAATCTGGGCCTTTTGAGGTTATACTTTATGTACTCTTTTTACCAAATGATTCAGGACTGTGATGGTGTTAGTAAGTCATCTATAGATTGTAGAATAATTTCCTTTAAACTTTAGACGTCAGAATCTAAAGCCTTCTTTTTAAGGGGGGATTGTTTCTTCCATAGAATCCATGTTCTTTCTTTTAGATTAATTTTTATGGGTTGAATGTTAACTGTACTACTTGAGACTCCATCAGCCCAAATGACTTGATTGACCTGCTTGTAGATCTTAGATGGGAAGAGTTTACCTCCAGGAACATCTGGGCAAGTCAGGAGCAGCTGGGGCTGGAAAGCATGTTCCAGCAGACTCCTAAATGTAATTACTGCTTCTCAGGGGGAAAGTTATTTGCATATGTAATTTAAAAAGTAATTCTTGGCCCAACAATGGAACAGGACACTTTGACATGTAGAGAAAACTATGTGTAAGTTTTTGATCCCCAAGCTGGCATTCTAGAGGTTGAAGGAATACCTGCTTTTGTAATTGTTGGGTCACTCCAATAACTGACACTACAGTGGAGTTTTTCTTGGTTAGTTATGCATTTACTTCTGAGTATGTAGCCCCTGTATCTACAAGAAAGTCCATCAGCTTGTTCTCCACTTTCAGTTGTACTCAGGGCCCTGTGGGAAAATAGCAATCAGTCAGGAGGTGTCTAAGGGATCCCCTGGGCCTTCCATTTGTCATTATTTTTTAACATTTCTCAACAAGGGTCTTTATCATTTTCCTTCTTTCTTTCTTTCTTTCTTTCTTTCTTTCTTTCTTTCTTTCTTTCTTTCTTTCTTTCTTTCTTTCCTTCCTTCCTTCCTTCCTTCCTTCCTTCCTTCCTTCCTTCCTTCCTTCCTTCCTTCCTGTCTCTCTTTCTTTCTTGTTTCTTCCTGTCTCTCTCCCTTTCTTTCTTTCTTTCTTTCTTTCTTTCTTTCTTTCTTTCTTTCTTTCTTTCTTTCTTTCTTTTCTTTCAATTCTGAGCAGTCTTTTCTCCAACAGCTTTTCTTTTTGCAATAGGCTCTTTGATTGGTGCCTGGTAGGTCTTCCTCTTTTTCTTTCAGGTCCCACATATTCTTCTGGTTTCCCCACACTGGTTCTAAAAAAATGGTGGGATGCTTTAATTTCCTTTTTTTTGTGGGCATAGTAAAATTTTTTAAAATTTTCACTCAAAGATATGTTTACTGATTTTTTAGAGAGAGAGAAAAGGAGACAGGGGAGAGAGAGAGAGAGAGAGAGAGAGAGAGAGAGAGAGAGAGAGAGAGAGAGAGAGAGAAAGCACAACAGAGACAGAAACATCAGTGTGAGAGAGAAACATCAATCAGTTACCCCCTATACATGCCCTGACCGGGGATGAGACCCACAATGAATGTATGTGGCCTGACCATTGATCAAATCCTCAGCTCTTTGGTGTATGGGATGATGCTCCAACCAAGCAAGCCACCTGGCCAGTGACTGATCATTGTAAACTTTAAAAACTATATCTATCAGCATGAAGGGATTCATTTCCAACACCCTGTCTAAACATTGCAGCTTCCTTCTGATAGCTGGGACACTTTGCCCAATAAAAGTCATGTTTAGCATTCAGACATTTTCTGGGGCCTGTGAGTCACCATCAGTGTGCTTTAGATAGGCCTGATAGATCCTTTCTGAAAATTCAGAAGGGTCTTTGTTTGGTTTCTGTTGAATGGCCTATATCATATTCAGGCCGTTTTGTTTAGGCACCCCTTTTCTAAGCACTTCCAATATGCAACATTTGTAATGTTCTAGGCTCCCTATGTGAATGGTTGAAATTCTTCCAATTCAGTAAATCTAAAGTAGAAAATGGAATATAAGCCCAGTAGTGGCCAGAAGGCTGGCCTTCCTGGTTTATCCCACCTATAAGATATTGCTGCAAAGGGAATTGTCCTGCTCTGGATAAGGATGCTGCCTGGCCAAACTGGGTACCCTGCTGGGCCTTTGAAGGGGGACCATTCCTTAATCACACGGGGTCAACGGTTGCCCCTTTGGGCCCTGTTTCAGGGATATCTGGCAGCAGCAGTGGTGGTGGCAAGGAAAATCTTGCTGCTAATCCAAGGCATTAAAGAAATTCATCTTCCCATTTTCCTTTTATTTGCATGTCTTACTATCAGGGAGGGGTTTTGAAGTCAACTCCCTTCTCTGCGTCATTAGGTTGTTTCCTTCCTTTGCCAAATCTTTATTTTGTAAAGACATAAATGCCTTGACATAAGGGATTTCATACTATAACCCTGACCATTGGTAAAACAATTCCAACTGAATGATGGTATAGTAATTTAGGAACCATTTAGGGAACATTTTCCCCCATAATCTAAAGTATACATAGACTGAGCAGTGTTACAATAGAAAACCAATTCCTTCTCAGTCATTGAATCATAGCTGTATATAAATCAGTCTGCTAAAATTTGGCTCAGGAGGCTCCCTTCAGGAGTCAAACCAGAACAACCCTTGATGACATGAAAGTACAAACCCCAAATCATAGCCATAGAAAGACCCCAGACAAAATGGGAACATATAAACAAAACTTGGATCCATAATTCCATTATTCCAAATGAGTATTTATAAGCAAGTCTTAGAGTTTTATCTCCTGCCAAGCAATACTACAAGTGTTCCTAACCAAACCCAAAGGGCACAAAGCCCAAGCAGCAGGGATAGCCTAGGATAGCCTACCAACCAGTACCACAATGGCACTGGTACCTAACCAAACCCAAGTGGCATAAAGTTCAAATGACTTGAAGCTCAATTGGCACAATGCCCAAGTGGCTTTATGTCCAAGCGGCTTGAAGACCAAGTGGCACAAAACTCAAGAGGCAAGGACAGAGGATCCTGGTGTGCATACTCATTCAATGAACCCAGTCTTGGAGTTCATCTGCTCTTCAGAAGCTCATTTCCTTTCACCATGAAGTGTTATAGGTGGCTGATGTTTTGAGAAGTAATGCAAGGAAATTTTCTGAGATAACATTTTTGCAGCTGCTGGGAAGTCCCCTCAATCCCACTCCTGGGGCTGGCCTGCCACGGGCAGCTGGGTGACCAGCTTGAGCCCTCCAGAACTTAATGTGGTCCACACTGTCCCAGCAGAGTAACCAAAAACTGTAACCAAAAATGCAAGTTTGTATGCCTGCCACAACAAAAGCCAAACTTGTGAGACAGGTGCTGGTGTGAAAGGAAGGAGGTTTATTCAGGTGCTGTGAACTGAAAAACTGGGGGACTCTCCTCTCAAAGGCCATCCACCTTTCTGCTCAAGCCAGAAGTTCTTACAGAAATAGGGAGGGAAGTACTTTTTTTCCTACCCAATTGTCTTTCCAGCTTTTAGCATATTCTGGTTCTGTCCATTCATCTTTCTAGCTTTTGGCACATTCAGTGTAAAAAAACTCCCCCTGTGCCATCTTGGCCAATGGGGGAGACTCCCTAGTGCTCCCTGACTGGCTAAGGTATCAGAGTCCATGGGGAGGGGAGTTCCAGAGTCTGCTGTCAAGCCGCCTGGAGATGCCACAGCCCTCAGCCCAGCTCCTGATGCTGGGCACATGCCCACACATCCAGGGAGGGTTTGGAGTCTGCGGGGCACCTCTGGTTCCTGTCACGTCTGTGTCCCTACTCAGCATTTGTGCAGCCTGTCCTTCCTAAGTGGCCAGCTGGGCTCATGCTCACTCTGCTGCCAGCTGCCCACGTTCTGACTGTCTATGGTAATGCCTCTTTTGGAAAATAGGTTTTGGAGTTTACAATTTAGTGTTTTTACACCTCAGTATAAACTGTCAGAATCAATGTTCTTATAAAACTCAAGGGAAATTTATGGTGCAATTAGAATATGGCAGGACATAATTAATGATTGCTTAGTTTAGTACTATATTTTGTGCCATTAAGTAAAGAGAAAATGCTAAATGGTGGCTTTTTCTTATCAAAAAGTGGTCTGTTTCCTGCTCTGAATCAATTCACCATGCTTTCAGTACCACAACAGTTTTCGGCTGAGCTTTTATTTATAAAGTTGGAAGCTTGTTGAAACAATTTCTGTTTGTGATCAATAAAGCACAGCATTTCACCCCCCTCCTCAGTAGACTGCCACTAGCCCTGACAGTGATAAAATCTGTTTTTTCTAAAGCCAAGAGTTCTGTGCAAGTTTTATAGTGGCGGGGGGCCTCCTGGCATAAAAAAAAAATCTGTTTGTGTTTTTTTCCATCATTTGTTAGTCTAAATTTGAGGAACTAGAATATAAATTTCCAAAATATTGGTTAATATGGCTGTTTCCATTTTAAAAAATAAGTCAGATCATTTGTTTAGCATTAAGTACATGAAAGAAAGCAAGTTAATTTCCCCCACACATCAGCTTACTATTATGGTAAATATTTTAGGATCAAGAAGATATTAAGCATTGTATGCACGATACCAACAGCTTGTTAAAAGAAAAATGTTAATAAACTATTGTATATATGACGTTTTTACCAAAACTTAATTTTTCTGTAATTTTTTGAAGCAGAAGAGTTGTATCATGCTTTAGCATTTCTTATGAAACATCTGATGAATGAAAAATAGGAATATTTTTCTTGATATTTAAAGTAGTGAGAATTATTGAGCCTATTTATTTGTTTAGGCAACTACTCTAAAAATAAGACTGTTAAAAACTTTGAGTTAAAATGACCAATTCTCTACAAACTTATGTTGTATTGATCATAATGAATTAAATAAAAATTAAGATAATAAATAAATTATGCATATAAACTATATATATGTGATCACATATTGAATTAATAATAGAATTTTTGCTTAGACTATTGTTATCTATAGGTAAAATAAGAAATGGATTTAAATAACAAGAAAAGCAATGTAATTAGATATTTCTTTAGGAGTCATGAGAATATATAAACACAATCAAAGATGAATTACTGGGAAAATACTTTAGCATAGTTGTGGCTGTAAAGGACACCCATCTCTCTTTGGTCAAGGAAAAATGGGTATTGCACAAGGCTGGAAAAATAAATAACAAAATACATGTGCTAAACTATACATTCTATAATTGCTTTAAATCATGCCAGAAATGAAAGATTGATGAAGGCTCTATTAGAAGGGTACTGTTCCAGCTGAGCCTTAAAGCAAAGGTCAAATTTGAGCTGATAGAGGTGGAAAAGAAAGACATTTCTGATGAGAAAGACAATATGAAGGAAATCCTAAGGGTGAAAGTAAGCATGGTGTACATTTTTGTTTTGTTTGTGAACATATAATATTGAATACTTTAAACTAAATTGTTTAGAGATGGTTTAAGAAAATGTCTTAAATTTCAATCTCCTGTAAGATTTTGCTGACCTCTTATTGTTAACTTGTTAAGAGCATTAGTAGTAGTAGTACTAATATTGATTAGACAAGGGAAGTAAAAGCAAAAATAAATAAATGGGACTATATCAAATTAAAAAGCTTCTGCACAGCAAAAGAAACCACCTGAATGGGAGAAGGTATTGGCAAACAATGACTCTGACAAGGGGTTAGTATCTAAAATATGTAGACAACTCAAGCAACTCAACAACAAGCAAACAAACAATCCAATTTAAAAAATGGGCAGAAGACATGAACAGACACTTCTCAGAAGAAGTGTCAATCAAAAGGCTGACAAACATATGAAAAAATTCTCAACTTCACTAGCTCATAGGGAAATGCAAATGAAAACTGCAATGAATTAGTATTTAAGGTTTGTTTAGATATATGAGGTTTGTTCAGAAAGTATCCAGCCATGTAATATGAAAAATGGAGACATTTATTGAAGAAGACACAAGATACATGAAACATTGTACACAGGACAATGACACTTCAGTTCCCTTCAAAGTAGGCACCTTGGGACCTCACACAGTTCTCTCAATCACCATCAGCTGCCCCATTGTATTTTCCTGAATCTCATCAATGGTCTGAAATCTCTTCCCTTTCAAAGGTGATTTTAGTTTTGAAAAAAGCCAGAAGTTGCAAGGTGTCAAATCTGGGCTCTAGGGGGTTGAGTAACCTGAGTGGTTTGATGTTTCACCAAAGATTCTGCATGAGACATGATACATGAGTGGGCATATTGTCATGATGAAGCTGCCAATCACGAGTTGCCCATAGCTGCAGCCTTCTGAGTTACCTGAATAGTTTCTGCAGAGGAATGTTCAACCTTAACACAAAATTTGATATGGATTCATTGTTGTACTCGTTCAGTCATTTTGAGTTCAACAGCCACACAGTACACATTCTCACTCAACAGCATCTACCGCCCCCACTGACTAGTACAGTGAAGTTGTCATTGTTCATGCCTGTGTACTCCAGTCCACTCTCTTTGGCTACCAGGTTACACTGATGTCACGCAAATTTTTCTCATTATCAATGGCTGGAATTTTTCTGGACATATCTCATATTCCAGAATTGGGGTCATTGTATCTAAAGGCAGTTCCATTTTTATTGCTTTGAGGAAACTCTGTAATATCCACAGTTGCTGCACCAGTCAACATTCCCACCAACAGTGCACAAAGGTTCCTCTTTTTCGTCAGTGCCGGCTTTTGTTCTTTGTAATTTTACTGATGATAGCCATTCTGACAGGAATGAAGTGTGATCTCTTTGTGGTATTAATTTGCATCTCTCTGATGATTAGTGATGTTTAACTTTTTTTCATATCTCTATTGGCCATCTGTATGTCCTCTGTCCTCTTTGGAGAAGTGTCTGTTTTGATTTTTAGCCTATTTTTAATCGCATTGTTTGTCTTCTTGGTGTTGAGTTGTGTAAGTTCATTATATATTTTGGAAATCAACCTTTTATCAGAAGATTCATTGCCAAATGGTAAACATATTCTCCCATTCAGTAGGTTCCCTTTTCATTTTGTTGGGTTTTTTCTTTTGCGCAAAGTTGTTTTAGTTTAATGTAATCTCATTTGTTTATGTTTTTCTGTATTTTCCTTGCCTGAGGTGATATATCAGCAAAAATATTGCTACCGGAAATGTCTGAAATTTTACTGCTCATGTTTTCTTCTAGGATTTTTATGGTTTCATGACTTACATTGAAGTCTTTAATTCATTTTGAGTTTATTCGTGTGTATGGTGTATATTAGTAGTCGAGTTTCTTTTTTTTTTTTGCATGTATCTGTCCAATTTTCCCAACATCATTTTTTTGAAGAGGCTGTCTTTTCCCCATTGTATGTTCTTGCCTCTTTTGTCCAATAGTAATTGACCATAAAGGCATGGATTTATTTCTGTGCTCTATATTCTGCTCCATTTATCTGTGCACCTGTTCTTATGCCAATACTATGTACTTGTGATTACTCTGGCCTTGTAGTATAGTTTGATATCAGGTAGTGTGATGTCATAGTTGTAGATATCACACTACCTGATATCTACAACATTGTTTCTCTTTCCTAAGGTTGCTGAGTCTATTCAGGGTCTTTTGTGGTTTTATATAAACTATTGCCATATTCTATATCTCTGTGATATGCTCTTGGTATCTTAATAGGAATTGCATTGAATCTGCAGATTCCTTTGGGTAATATGGACATTTTAATGATGGTAATTTTTCCTTTATATAAGCATGGTGCATGCTTCTACTTATTTGTATCTGCCTTAGTTTATTTCTTCAATGTCTTACTTTCTGACTATAGGTTTTTTACTTACTGGTTCAAGTTTATTATTAAGTACCTTACTTTTCTGGTTGCAGTATTAAATTGGATAGTTTTCTTAATTTCTCTTTCTGATAGTCCATTATTGGTTTATAAAACGCCGTTGATTTATGAATGTGAATTTTGCAATGTGCTATTTTGCCTAATGTATTTACTAGATCTAGTAGATTAATTTGGTGGGGTCTCTAGGGTTTTCTACGTACAATATTATGCACTGTGAATAAAGAAAATTTTATTTCTTTTCCAATTTGGATGCCTTTTATTCTTCTTTTCTGATTGCTGTGACTAGACTTCCAGTACTATGTTGAATAAGAGTGGTGCAATTTTGAAAGATTATGTGCTCCACTATGTTTATTGCAACATTATTTCAATAGCCAAGATCTGGGAACAGCTCAAGTGCCCATTAGTGGATGAGTGGATAAAAAAGCCCTGGTACAGTACATTTACACAATGGAATACTACGCAGCAGAAAGAAAGAAGGAGCTCATACCCTTTGCAACAGCATGGATGGAGTTGGAAAGCATTATGCTAAGCGAAATAAGCCAGGTAGTGAAAGACAAATACCATATGATCTCGACTTTAACAGGAACCTAAACAACAAAACAAAGAAACAAGTAAAATATAACAAAAGACACTAAAATAGAGGATAGGTTGTCAGTGACCAGAGGGGAGAGGGGAGGGAATTTCAGGGGAATTTCAGGGGAGAAGGGAAGAGTTTACAGGAACAAATATAGAGGACACATGGACAAAACCAGGGGAGTTGGAAATGGGAGGGAGGAGGGGAGGGTAGGGTGGGTGGGCTGGAATGGGAGTAAAGGATAGAAACTGTACTGAATAAACTAAAATAAAAAATTAAAACAAAAAAAGCCCTGGTACATTTATAGTATGGACTACTACTTGGCTGTAAAAAAGAAAGAAATCTTACTTTTTGTGACAGCATAGATACCTGAGAGTATTATGCTAAGTGAAATAAGCCAGTCAGAGAAAGATAAATATCATATGGTCTTTCTTATATGTTAAATACAATGAAAAAAACCTGCTGAACAAAATAGGTACAGAAGCATGGGTATGGGGAACAGATTGGCCATTGTCAGAGGGGCGGGATTTAGGGGGGCTGGATAAAAGAAGGTGATGAAATTAAGTAAATATATATATTTGTCTATGTGTGATATATATTACACATAGTATATACTATTATATATTATATATTATATATCACACAGACAAATATACATACATATATATCATAAATATGTATATATACATATAGATCATATATATATCACACATAGACAACTACAACAGTGTGGGGACAGTCAGAAGGAAAAGGGCATGGGGATAGGTGAAGGGGGGTGAAGGGAGGAAAATGGGGGTGGAGGGAGGGAGACTTTGCTTGGGGTGATGGGTGCAGGATGTAGTGTGCAAATAATGTTTTATAGAGTTGTACACTTGGAACCTGTATGGTTTTGCAAAGCAATGTCATCCCAATACATTAAACTAAAAAATAGAGACTGATCCCTAGATAGAGAGCAGACTGACAGCTGTTTGTGGGGGCCTAGTAGAGGGGATGGAGAGATTGAGCAAAAAAGAAAAAAGAGAGAACTCATGCACATGGACAGCAGCATGGTTACTGCTGGGGGTGGGAGGTGGTAGAGGTGGAGGAGTGTGTAGCGGGGATAAGTGCTGATAGTTGGAGACTTGACGGGTGGTGAACACACAACACAGTGTGCAGATGATGTGTTGTAGAATTGTACACCTGAAACCTGCATAATTCTGTTAACCAGTGTCAATTTATTTGAAATTAAGTCAAATGAAAACTAACTACAATGGGAAAGCACCCCACAAATTTAATGGCTATTATCAAGAAGACAAGTAATAAGTGTTGGAGAGGTTGGGAAGAAAATGGAACCTTCTTTCACTGCTGGTGGGAATGTAAACTGGTAGAGCCACTATGGAAGCAGTGTGGAAGTTTCTCAAAAATTAAGAATAGAGTTACCATGTGACTCAGCAACCCCTCTTCTGGCTATCTACCCCCAAAATTTGAAAATATTTATTCACAAAGATATATGCACTCCTAAGTTCATTGTAACATTATTCATGGTGGCCAAGACAGGGAAACAATTAAAGCATCCTTTGATAGATGATTGAATAAAAAATAAATTATGAAATACTACTCAGCCATAAGAAAAGATGAAATACTGCTTTTTGCAACATAGATTGACCTTGAGAATATCCCGCTAAGCAAAATAATTCAGACAGAGACAGTTAAGAATCATATGATTTTACTGATATGCATTCTATAAAACTGAAAGTAACAAATAAACATATGAGAATATCAAACAAACAAAACTTCATAGCCACATACAAGGGTATGGGGGTTATCAGAGGAAAAGGGGAGTGGGGGTCTAGTAAACAGTAAAAGGGGTCAAATATATGGCGATGGAAGGAGATCTGACTTTGGGTGGTGGTACAAAATTTAATATACAGATGATATCCTCTAGAATTATACACTTGAAACATAAAATTTTATTAACTAATGCCACTCCAATAAATTTAATTAAAAATATTGCTGGTGATAATGCAAAATGATACAGCCCCTTTAGACAATAGTTAGATATTTTCTTATTAAATTAAACATACACATAAAATCCAGCAATTCTCTGTTTAGATAAACAAATATTCTTAGCAGCGTTATTTATAATAATGAAATGTTGGAAACAAGTCAGATATCCTGCACCTGGTGAGTGGTTAAAAATTTGCATGTAACAAAGGAAAACCACTCGGAAACAAAAATAAATGTACATAGTTGTTATACATGAAACAGCCTGGGTGGATGTTGAAATTATTATAGTAAGTGAAAGAATGAAGTCACAGACTTCATGCTGTATTATTCCCTCTACGTGAAATTTTTAAAGGAGAAAACTGTAAGGATAGAGAAAGGTGAGTGATTGTCAAGGATCAGATGTAGTGGGAAAGATGGACTGAAAAGCTGCGTTAGGGCATTTTGGGCGATGATGGAAATTCTCTATATCTTGGCCATGTTGTGGGTACCTGACCCTCTAAAGTAGTCAACACATTAAATTGTACAGTTGAAAAGGGTGAAATTTATTTTATGTAAATTATACTTTAATAGTATCAACAATAAAACAAAAACAAACTTTAAAAAGAAGAACAAAATATAGGAAATAAGGGTAGAAAATAAAACTATCTGTTTGTTTTTGCCTCATTTGGCATGATTGATTATCTCCAGGTCACACAGATGGGATGGGCGACGAAAAGACTGGGAGCTGACCTCTGTGGTGTCTACTTCCAATATTGTGATGTTTGAAACATAAAAACTCATTACCTATTCAAAACTAAATTTAAAAATTTAATATAAATTCCATAGTGTAAAAAAGTAATTATAATTCCCCTTTTACATATAATCCTAATACTCGGAGGTAAAGATTACAGTCTGGTGACTGTTTCTGATCTCTTCTGAAGCATTCCTATGCAAACATACTGTATTGTCAGCTATTGATTGCTGCCTAGTGCTGCATAATAAATGACCTCAAGAATTTAAAAATTAGAATAATTCCCATAAAATTATGATTTCCAGTTCTTAAAAACCTAAATATCTGCTAATGTTTGTCCCACATTCTAGAATAGCAGAATTGGCTGAGGCTAAGTAGGGACTACATTCTTTGGGTCATCCAAGTGCTCTCCAGTTTGCACCATTCCCGAGTCCTATTTTTCCCCAAACTGAGGGCAAATGGCAGAGAATTGTTTCTTTGTACTCATGTGTTTATCAAAGTGAAACAAATAAAAAGCTGAAATGGCCTTGTTTTTTCTTAATGGAAATGAACTCTATTTATATGTGTTTAATCTGTCTTCTGTTCATTCACTCATTCACACTTTTTTTTGGCCCTATGGATATTTAAATTTACCAGCCCTGCCGCAGAGGGGCATTGCAGAGGAAAACATCTAACTTGTTAATTATATGTTCTTTTTCTTTGAAAGACTGCATCAGAACATCTTCAGACATATTTTTAAGGCTGTAGATTTCTGTCTTGCCAAAAGAAAAAGTCAATACTCAGGCTTGAGTTGATCTTTATGTAAGAAATTGTTTCCAAGTCAAACTAATTTATTGTGATTATTGCCCATTGTAATTGTTGACAGTGGGGACAGTCTTCATCTAAGCCTTTTCAGATATTCTGAGGCTGTACAAACCTATTCTTGCTTATTTTCATGCTAGTCCACTGGCATAATAAATAATTCTCTGTTTATTGAATTCTTTAGATTCTTAATTACTTTCTATGTATTTGCCTCCCTTGCCGTGTGATGAGGTTACTGGAATCAGGGCTCGTACTTCAGTCCTCTCTACAAGGTGGGAACCCAGTAGAGTGGCCCACAGATAGTAGTATCAAACAGAAACAAACTCAGTGGGTAAACATTCTTTCAGGAGCCCTAGAGAGCTGATTAAAGTAAAAGTACTATCTGTTAATTATGCTGGTTTTTTGCTCAGAACCTTTGTGAATTTTTTTTTTAAATCTTGGAAGCATGGGCTGCTTATTTAATTCTGGGCAATCAGGATTTTTACATGCATTTGAGAATGGGAACAATTTGCTAACTCTATTTGAATGATATGTATTTGCATATCTCTTTGAGCCCAAGAATTTCCAGGGCTGTTTTCAAGTCATCCTTAACTCCATGGTGGGAAATACTGGCATATCACAAAGGTTACTTCACAGATGTGGACATGGGTTGGTGTACAAGAGTCAGAGTGTGTGCCAGGCTTTCTCTAGGAATTATGTGGCTTACAGATACTGTCCTTCCTCCTATATATTCTTCTTTCATCTCTCGCTCATTTATTGCCTCTTCTTTGATTTTATTACTCCTTATTATAAAGATAAGAAGAAAGATAAGGTATGAAATAAAAGAAATATGAAAGAGAAGAGAGAATACAGTAATTAAATGCAAGAAAATAAAACATGTAGATAGAAACAGAGTTCTGGAAACAGAAAGATACATCTTTCAAGGAAGAGTGAAATCCAAATAAAATTGTTAAAAGCTCCATCTGTGAGCATACAAGCTAGCCAGAGGGTGGGGGTGAAGTAGGAAGTTTTTAGAGTCTTACTCTCTATATAATTATGTATAAAGGAAATTAAAATATTTTATTAGACAATATTAAATTTCATTCAAAGCCATTTTCTATAAAAGTGGATTTTCCTCCAATTTCATAAGTAATAAAATTTTAAGCTAAAATCTAGAAAAAGCTTACAAGTTCTAAAGATTTTCATAGAAACTCTATCATCTTCAGTACTATTAAGGATGTTGCACATGTTAGGAATTGATTTAGAGAACAGTTAAGCACCATCTGTGTGCCATTTATAGTAGAAAATAAGTATCTTTAAACTATTTATATTCTGAGATTATTTAAATTCTTGGACAAAGTAGAATTAGTTTGTTTTCAAGCAGCAACTTGGCCTTACTCTAGTTATACTCATAGGATTTATTATTTTAACTATTTTATATTATAATATATTGAACATGAACAGTAATGTTTCTTCTATTTTTTAACTCCTTTGAGCAAATGACATTTTTAATGAGACACAAATCATGACAACTATATATACAAATAGATTACCTCTTTAATCAAACAATATTTCTAAAAAAGATGATTTATATATTTAACAAAAATCTGTAATGTATTGAATATTAAATAGAAAAAATATAATTAAAGTAATTCATATGAGGCTTCAATCACTTTTACTTATACTTAGCTCATGTAATCTAAAATTTTCCTCTTCAGTTTGCTATAGTTCTTCAGTGACTTGCATTTAATATCCATCAGTGGTAATAGATTTTCCTTTATTAGTATTTATTCTTTCTCACCATTACCTTTGTTGACAAAAACTCAAGCGCACATACACATTATATTCAGATACATTAAATCCCAGGCTTTCACCAAGAGAGACTCCTTCACCACGAACATTGCCCCTGCATGTGTTGTACACATAACCTGAATTTAGGGAAGTGTGGACTGGATCATGGTTAAGAAGACATTGGGTCTTGATTCCGGGGGCACATCTTTAAGTATTAAGAACAAAGAGCTCTTGCCTTCTCATTAAATTGTATCTTTGTGTCTTTCTGTCCTAGAGTTTAACCTTTATTTTTGGAGTACTTGTCTTTAAAAAAACATCTGCTATATAGTAATGGGCTGTGAGAGGGATGTTTGCAAAGTAGGAACCGAAAAGAAAACCAAGGAAAAGAAGACATTGTCCTGGATAAGGAAGCTTTTTCTGGTTGGGGGAAATATGCCCTCCTGGATCATATATGGTGCATCCTAATTTCTGATGGCCAAATATTCCTTATATGAATTAACAATACAATGTTGTAGTGATAAATGCAGGCCTTTTGCTTGGACTTTTCCTCTGTACCTATCTCTTCAGTCTTTATTTTGCATGACTGGACAAATATTGAGGAGGTGAGGATTTTAAATCTTATCTCAACTTGAATACACATCTAACCTCTAGATTTCTTTTTTTTACTGCATGTATACTTCATTCCACTAATCCTGTAAGTTTCTTGAACAACTTCTGCTGCTCCCCATCCTGATGTGTAATGGATGCTGGTGTACTGGAGACAGGAGAGCAGAAAGTGCTCCTAAACCTATGAATTGCATGTCTAATAATGACTTCACGGTCATCTTACTCCTATCAGTGAACCCAGTGTCACCAGTCATGCCGAAGTGGTAAGGAAAAACAGCATTTAACATAGGGTCTGAGTTCCTGTTATCTGGATGTGTTCAGTCAGAGACTTGAAAGGAAGTAAGGTGAGGCTAAAGGAAGAGAATTAAAAAGGGAGGAGAACAAAACACTGAGGCGTTTTGGAGCAGTTCTCAGATATCTTAAAACTATTAAAAGTATTTTTCCTTAATGATATCCTTAAGATATTACATTTTTCTGGAGCAGGGAGAAACACTTGCCCTTATTCTTTCTCTCCACTGAACAACATCTTGCTCTTTGCACAATTGTTTCCTCCACAAAGAAACTCTTTAATTTTTGCTATTCTTTTAGTTTTGAAAATCATAATTCACTGCTGACATGATGCTTTCATATTTACCTCACCTTCCTTTGAACATTTATAGCATTTGTTTATAATTATCATTAAATAATTATCATATAGTATTATATTCTTGTTCATGTTCATGTCTTAACATATATGTATATACACATATACATACATTTATATTTGGTTTAAAATCATGTTTTATTTATATACTCAATACATTTACAGTGCCTATAATTATTATTCAATAAATATTGATGATTGGATTGAATTGATGTGATGAGTAAATAAGGACACAAATGACTGAATTAATCTTAACACATATCGGTGTAAATAGTTTAAGTTAAAATTAAAAGGATGATATTTCATCACCTTGTGTTTTTTTTGTGGGGGGGGGGTGTTATATTTTTGGAGATTAGGTAAAAATAAAGAAGCCACAGAGAATTTGAAGATCAAAGGATGACTCAAAGT
The DNA here is from genome assembly GCA_028533065.1 of Trachops cirrhosus. Lineage (NCBI taxonomy): Eukaryota > Metazoa > Chordata > Mammalia > Chiroptera > Phyllostomidae > Trachops > Trachops cirrhosus. The sequence continues at coordinate 93,050,738 of CM052544.1, forward strand.
GTAAAACATACTGTCCCCCAAAAAATCTTCCAACAAACACGTGAGTTTAGTAGAGACAACATAGTTCAGTATCTGCTTTGGAGACAAAGACTGATTCTTATTTATGTTATTATTCCTAGTGCTTAAAACAGTGACTGACACAGATAATCAGTGGATATTTGTTGACTGACTATAGCTAACACCTATTAAATTGTTACTATAAGTTCAAGTCTGTGCTAAGTGCTTACACCAATACTATCAGGTTTTATTATTATTTTAATTTTACAGTATAGACAAAGAATTAAAGGGTTTTAGAAATAAACAGGCTGCACAATAAGTTATGGGACAGTTTAACTGCAGACAAATATTTATGCTGAGAATGGGAACATATAACTTTGAAATTTTGTAACATAGCTTTAAGTTGTCTGTATTTGGTAAGAAGAACCCAAATTGTATAAAATTATACTTGGGTCCTATAAGGTCATATTCAATATGATCTGAGATGGACAATGAGTAACGAAGATATGTGTATATATTTTAAATAAATCTGGGGCCATTCATTAGGCTAGAAATCACATTCCCTTCAATTTTATATTATATAAAAATATAATATAAATATATTATATATATACACTATATATATAGCCCTGCTACTCTATATAATCACTTTATCTCAGGAGGATAAAGGTTTGGGATACATTGAAAGCCTACTTTTAAAATGGTTTCTAAATCATTGGTTTGATTCCCAACTTCATCCACTCCACTGTTGTTTCCCTGTAAATAGTTCTTTATTTCAATTAGTGTATTTCTGACTAGATCTTTTTTTATGCTGTTGAGGTCCTCACTAAATTTTTTGAGCAGCCTTATAACAAGTGTTTTCAACTCTGCATCTGATAGATTGTTTATCTTCATTTTATTTAGTTCTTTTTTTGGAGTTCTGATCTGTTCTTTCATTTGGGCCATGTTTCTTTGTCTCCTCATTTTGGCAGCTTCCCTCTGTTTGTTTCTATGTATTAGGTTAGAGCTGCTATGACTCCCTGTCTTGGTAGTGCGGACTAATGTAGTAGGAGTCCTTTAGGGTCCAGTGGCACAGCCTCCCCTATGACCCAAGCTGGGTACTCCATGTGTGCCTTTTGTGTGGACTGAGCACACCCTCTTCTTGTAGTAGAGCTTTGATTGCTGTTGGTAGGTCAATGGGAGGGATTTACCCAGGCCAGTTAGCTTCAAGGATTGGCTGTGACTACTGACAACCAACTTTCACTGTCTGTGGAAGATTGGCTGTGCAGAGGCAGGGTGGTGGTGCTCCACTGTGTGTGAGCTGTCCACTGGGTGTGCAGGCCCTGGGGTTTCAGAATATAAGGAAGCAAAAAAATAATCAGAACAACAAAAAGAAAAAAGAATACAGTAAAATGAGGACAGTGTAAGCAGCCTCTAGGACAACTTCAAGCATTACAACACTTGTATCATAAAGGTGCCAGAAGGAGAAAAGAAAGAGCAAGAAATTAGAAATCTATTTGAATTAATAATGAAAGAAAACTTCTCCAATTTGGTGAAGGAAATAGACATACAAATCCAGGAAGCGCAGAGATTTCCAAACAAGTTGCTATGAAAGAGAACTGGACCAAGACATATCATAATTAAAGTGCCAAAGATAAAGAGAGAATATTAGGTCAAAATAAAAGCAGTTACTTATCTACAGGGGAGTTCCCATAACACTGTCAGCTGATTTCTCAAAACAAACTTTGCAGGTTAGAAGGGATTGGTAAGAAATATTCAAAGTCATGAAAAGCAGGGACCTACAACCAAGATTGCTCTACCCAGCAAAGATATCATTTAGAATTGGAGGGCAGACAAAGAGCTTCCTAGATAAAACAAAACAAAATAAAACAAAAAAACCCTAAAGGAGTTCATCATTGCCAAACCATTATTATATGAAATGTTAAAGGGACTTTTTTAAGAAAAAGAAGATCAAAAGTACGAACAATAAAATGGCAATAAATACATATCTATCAACAACTGAATCTAAAAAAAACAGCTAAGCAAACAAGAATAACAGAAACAGAATCATGGACATGGAGAGTATTTTGAAGGTTGCCAGATGGGAGGGAGCTGGTGTTGGGGAACAGGTGAAGAGGTAAGAGGATTAAAAAGTACACATAGGTAGGACTTCCGGCCAAGATGGAGGCATAGGTAGACGCACTGTGCCTCCTCGCACAACCAAGATAGGGACAACAAAGATATAGAAACAAAATAACAACCAGAACTGACAGAAAATTGAAGTTTATGGAAGTCGGACAACCAA
>CM052544.1:93053518-93145656 GCA_028533065.1 Trachops cirrhosus
AGAATAAGTAGCAATGAAGGTAGATAGAAAATAGACAGGGGGAGGGCAAGAATAGTATGGGAAATGTAGAAGCAAAGAACTTATGACACATGGACTGAAGTAAAGGGGGAGAATGTGGGTGGGAGAGGGTGTTCAGGGTGGAGGGGAATGAAGGGGGGATAATAGGACAACTGTAATAGCATAATCAATAAAATATATTAAAAAAAAAAAAAGTACACATAGGTAGGTACGGAATAGCCACAGGGATGTAAAGTACAATATAGGAAACGGAGCAGACAAAGAACATATATGAATGACCCATGGACATGAATAATGGTGTGGGGATTGCCTGAGGGAGTAGGGGTTGCTGGATGGAGGGAGGTAAAGGGGGAAAATTGGGACAACTGTAATAGCATAATCAATAAAATATAATTAAAAACTTAAATGGTTTCTGGGAGCATCCTATATCAAATACAAACATATAAATGCATTCTCTATAGTCAGTCCTCAATGTTAACTGGAGACACACAGAGGTTACTGAGATCATTTTGTTGGATCCAAAATCAAAAATAACAATTTCAGTTCATACAAATTTACTCATATGTAGAATCTGAATAACAAAATAAACAAAGAAAACAGAAACAAACTCATAGATACAGAGAATAAATTGATGGTTGCCAGATGGTAGAGAACTTGGAAGGAGGGGTGAAAAAGATAATAGGGGTAAAGAAGTACAAATTGGTAGTTATAATAATTGTCATGGGGATATAAAGTACAGCATAAGGAAGACAGTCAATAATATTGTAATAACTACATATGGTGTCATAGGAGTACTAGACTTTACAGAGTGATCACATTATGAAGTAGATAAATGTCTAATTGCTATGTTGTACACATGAAAATAATATAATATTGTATGTCAAATGTAATTAAAAGTGAAATTGAAAAATATAAAAATTTTAGGGTGCCAAGAAAATTCAATGGATGAAAGAATAGTTTTCTTAACAAATGGTGGCAGAGCAATTGAATATATCCACATGCAAAATAAAGGCAATCTACATCACAGGAGAAACTTTTTGAAAATTTCTATCTGGTAAGAGATTTGTGTATAGAATATATAACCAACTATTACAACTTGATAATAAAATGACAAAATCAACAAATGAATAAAGGATGTAAATAGATAGTTCTCCAAAGAAGATACAGAAATGACCAGTGAGCACATGAAAAGATGCTCAACGTCATTAATCTTCAGGGAAATGAAAACCAAAATCACAATGAGGTACCACTTCACACCTACAAGCAGGGTTATAATAAAAAAGAGAGATAATAACAAGTGTTATCAAAGTTGTAGAGGTTAGAACTGTCATACACTGGTAATGGGAATGTGAAATAATGTAACTATTGTGGAAAAACAGCCTGGTAGTTCCTAAAAGAATTAAACGTAGTTACCATGTAACCCAGCAACTCCACACCTAGGTTCATACCCAAGATAAATGGAAACACATTTATACACAAAAAAGGAATGAAATATTGATATATGCTGCACTAGAGATGAACCTTGAATGCATTGTTTAGCAAAAGAAGCTAGTCACAAAGTACTACCTATTGTATGATTACCTTTAAATAAAATGCCCATAGTAAACAAATGTACAGAGGTAAGAAGTAAATTAAGAGCTGCCCAGGAGTGTAGGGGATGGAGATTGGGGCGTGATGGCTAAAGGGTGTGAGTCTTCTTTTAGAGTAACAAAAAATCATCTAAAATGAATTATGGTGAAAGGTACACTACTCTATAAATATACTAAAAGCTATTGTATTGTACATTTTATTTTTTTGTATTGTACATTTTAATGGCAAATTGCATGGTTAATTATGACTCAGTAAAACTTGCAAATTCAAGGAGTGCTCTGAAACCAAAACTTAGAATAAAATCAGACCTAGGTGCATCATAGTCTTAACTATTAAAAACAAGTAATGAAGAGAAAGCCTGCAGAATTCACATTAAAAAAAACAATAGTGGAACAAAGATAAGAAGTAGAACTGACTTTCCATTATATATAAAGCAAGCCAGAAGATAATATATTTAAAGAGTTGAAAATAAAAAGTTGGCTTAAAATTCTATATGCAGCAAAAACATCTTTTAAAAATGAGAGCAAAACAAACATTTTTAGAGCAACAAAATCTGAGGGAATTTGCTACTAGGAGGCCTACACTGAAAAAACTCATAAAGTTCTGCAGACTAAAAAACAAGATTTTATTTTTCTTCTTTTTTAAAAACAGTTATTTATTTATTTATTTTTTTAGAGAGAGGGGAAGGGAAGGAGAAAGAGAGGGAAACATCAATGTGTGATTACCTCTCGCACGCATGTTACTAGGGATCTGGCCTGCAACCCAGGCATATGCCCTGACTGGGAATTGAACCTGCGACTCTTTGGTTTGCAGGCTGTCACTCAATCCACTGAGCCACACCCACCAGGGTAAAAGAAGACTTTAGATAGAAACTGCCCAAAGGAAGGAAGGAATAGTGCCTAAAATGCTAAACTTGTAGGTAAATGTAAAAGATTATTCTTGTTTCAAAATTTTATTAAAATACATTAGATGAAAACGAAAAAAATGTAACAATGTATATGGGATATATAACAATAAATAAATAACAATAAAAACAATAGTGGAACAAAGATAAGAAGTAGAACTGACTTTCCATTATATATAAAGCAAGCCAGAAGATAATATATTTAAAGAGTTGAAAATAAAAAGTTGGCTTAAACATATATGGATATATAATTATTGACCAGAATAGCATAAAGGACTGGAAAGCAGAAAAGTATATTGAAGAATATTGTAATGTTCATAAAGTCTACATAAATTCATAATGTGCCAAAGGAATGATTCCAGAAAGGTATATTTAAATGGGCATGTATAAAGAGATATTATTGCAAAGTATTCTATATAAAGGTTTTCTTAGGTCCTCTGCCATCAGAAGAACATACTATAAAAAATTCTGGACCATACACCACTCACCATTTACCAAAAACTAAATTAAGTTTGGTTTTGAAATATAATACATATGAAAAAATCCAAGTGTATTATTCTTGTGATGGATAACAAACAATAAGTAGATATATAAGGTTTAACTGAAACACACCTGGGGAAAATTGGTACAAAATCTGGATATTTGACAAAGAGTATTATAATATTTGAACCTTGAAAAGGAAGCCAAAGCTTCCTTTTTCTCACGCTTAACAAAAGTGGGGAGGACAGAATTATATTAGTGAATGCCAGAAAAATGTCATCAGCAAGTAAGAAGAGTATCTGCAATTAATAATATTCAGGGGATGAAAAATTTTAAAAGAGTTTCCTTGAATTTCCCAAATGCTTTATAGAACCTCGGGGTTTTTTTGTAATAATACATAACTCTTTCACATATTTTTTTAATCTCTTTTACCTTCTGGTGGGACTGGGGAATTCTTTCAAGTCAGGTGCTTGCAGACTGTGTGCCTGACAAGGACATGTCTCTGTATTTGCCTTGTTTCGTTGCAGTAAGTCACAAAATTGGCCTTAAGCAAAGTGTTAGTGTGTGGTTGAAACCTTTAGTCAAGGGAACTTACATTGGGCAAGAACTGATTTCTGTTAATTTTTTACTTTATTTATTTGTTTTTATTTTATTTTTATTTTATGTATTTCTGTCTATTTTTATTTTCCAATGACAGTTTACATTTAACATTGCACTAGTTTCAGGTGTATAGTATAGTGGTTAGACATTTATACAACTTAAAAAGTGATCCTCTTGATAAGTACAGTACCCACCTGGCACTATACATAGTTATTATATTGTTGAATATATTCTCTATGCTGTACTTTACATCTCGTGACTGTTCTGTAAATGCCAATTTGTACTTTGAATCCCTTCACCTTTTTCACCCAGCAACTCCATCTCTCTCCCATCAGGCAACCATCAGTTTGTTTTCTGCATTTATGACTTTGTTTCTCTTTTGTTTATTTTGTTTTTAAGATTCCACATACAAGTGAAATAATATTGTATTTGCTTTTTTTTGTCTGAATTATTTCACTTAGCTTAATACCCATTAGGTCTATCCATATCATCACAAATGAGATTTCATTCTTTTTTATGGCCAAGTAATATCCTATTTTATATATGTATGCCCCTACAAATATTTTCTAAAAATTATAGGAGCAACAAGTTATTTCATATACATAAGTCTGATGTTTAATAATTCATGCTAAATAATCCAGCTAGTTCATGAAGATTCATGATATATTTTAAAACTTTCAAGGGCAAATACTAAGATTTATAGATGGTTACAATCACAGGCTAGAAAATTGAACAAATGTTTTAAGACTGACAAGAATTCTATGAGAACATTACTTTTTACCAGTAAAGAAGTTAATAGTTTGAAGAAGAAAAATTCAGCATTAGCAAATAAGTGGCAAGAGATTCCATGGTTGCCTCTTTGCCAAAGGCCTGTTTTTAAAGCTTATGTAATTATTTATATTTTAAGCAGGTTTTTGAGACATTGAAAGATAGCTTAGAAGCTGACACTTGGGAGGTGTCATGGGGACTGTAACAGCATGTATAAGAATCAGCCAGGGACAGCGTTTTTAAAACCTCAGGTGAGAGAGAGAGAAGGGGTGGGGGAAGGGGTGGGAGGGGAGAGGGAGAGGGAGAGGGAGAGGGAGAGGGAGAGGGAGAGGGAGAGGGAGAGGGAGAGGGAGAGGGAGAGGGATTATAGGCTAGTGTGACTTTGAGTCCTACTAATGGATTGTGTCGGAGGTCTTAGCAATTTGTGTGTGGGAAGGAGGAACATGAACTGACTCCCACAGTAATCTGATGCCACAGCCATTCTCTTCTAATGGAGTTACAATAGAATCAACTTCAAACAAACATGGATGTTAGTAAACATGAATTTTCATGGTGTTTTTCCTCTGAAAAAAGAGGAATTTAGTAGACAATAAGATACTGTTTCAGGTCACAAGATGAAAGTTTTCACAGAGAATAAAAGGGAATCCATTCTTTTATGCTCAAGGTTTTTTTTCCTGCTTTGTCCTCTGGACCTATGAACATTCACAATTTACTGGGTAACAACTGATGGCATTGCCAAATGGTTGTGCACTGTGGTCTTTACAATGTTCGTAATAACCATTGATGGTCAATCCGATACAGCCACTAAAAAACTGCCTAAAACAAAGCCAGAGAAAAGATAGCATGTTGATTGGATTTTGCGGTGATCTGATTGATTGTTTGCTTGTTTTTTTTATTTAACTTTTCAAGTTTACTGGAAAATATCCAGTCAAAATTTATATATTGGATTGTTTTGGAATTAAGGAATTTATTAACATCACTGGAATAAATTACCAGGACCTGATATATAATGTTTGGGGTTCCTTGCTTTTTGTTTTTCAAAAAATTGTTACTTTAATGTAGCAGTGGTCAATCCCAAACCCGGATCCTAGGCTTGATTTCTAACCGCTAGCTTGGTATGTATTCTTGACTTGGAAAAAAATTTCCTTTGAGGTAATAGTAGCTACACTTTAAGTGCTATTCTTCCTCAATTTTTAAATCCACACTCATATATCCCAAAAAGTCCTCATAATTTTTGGTGGAAATATGCTACAAATGTATAAGATTTTCATTATGATGCATAGAATAAGTCATATAGACCATTAACTCTAAATTTTGTGCATATATCCCCTGAAATTCCATATTTTTTCAAAAGTATAGTGTGTGGAATGCAGCTCAATCTGTACTTTGCTGCTGCTTAAAAACTTTTGGTAGCTTCCCATTATGTACATGGTGAGATCCAAATTCCTTAATATGGTACAAGCCTTTCTGCCTCTAACCCTCTCTAGGTGAAATGTATTGCAGTTTTAATTGCACTCTGTCGTTTCTTACCTATGTGTCTTCATGAACGTTTTCCTTTGCCTTAAATTACGTTCCCTTTCCCCCTTTCTCCAGTGGCCTCCCTTGCCCACAGAAACCAACTCCACCCCCAGGAAGCCTTCCTTTACTGTCCAGGTTATGTTATCTACTTTTTCCCCTTTTTTGTTGGATTTAGTAGGGTGACACTAGTTCACAAAATTACACAGGCTTCAGGTATGAGTACCCACTTTTCCTCTGTGTTTTTGCTCTGATATTTTTCTGTCCTTATATTTGTCACATTATTCTTTTTTTTCTGTACCCCTCAAGATATAGTGGTCTCCTTGAAAACAGTGAATGTAAAACTTGAATTCCTTGTCAGGAGCAGTGTCTAGCTAAAAAAATGTTTGTCAAGTGAATGAATGAATAGTAATAAAAATGATTAATATTGGACACTACCACTTTTACTGTGTTTGTTTTATCAATATTTTCATGCAGCCTCTCCTACATACCTTAAAACAAGTACAGTTAGAAAGATGCACCATGCCTTTCATTATGATTTAGTTCAGAAGGAATTTATATGTTGCAACAACTGAAGGCATTAGAGAGCCTTGGGAGAAAGCACATTCATGCTGAGTGTAGAGCTGAAATCACCAGAATTAAGAGAGTCCGAGCTCATGATTTGTTTCCTGAAAGTTTCCAGTGTGAGTACAATTTGTGTACTCTTAGAATGGCTTCAAATGATGAGGAACATAGGCATAATTTGTTTGCCTATTTAATTGCTGGAAAGTATTTTGATTTTAGCCACAAATTTGAATTTAAATGAATATAATTTAAAGTCATAGTCAAAGTCCATTATTCCAGTGAATCCAATGATTTGAGATAAAAATGTTTACATTTGTTTAATCCAAAAAAAAATAGCTCAACTCTCATACTAAACAGGAAAATTTTTTCTTTCCCTTCAGGCAGCTGCATAAGAGACACTTTCAAATAACTTTACAATTCATTTCTTTACCTTTAATGAGAAAAATATCCTAGGTGTTGCAAAATTTTAATTACTTTAAATCACTTTACTTGTGAAAATTTAAATGTGTTAATTATGTGTATTATAATTGAATATTTTAATTTTGATAAATGAGAGTGCAAAACAAATATTTGACATATCGTCTTCAACAAACTAAATGTTTTTGAGATAGTATTTATATAACATAAAATTTGTCACTTAAAACATACAATTCAGTGTGTTTTTTAAATTTTGTATGTTTAATGTTGTGCAAACATCACCACGATCTAATTCTGGAATATTTCATCACTGTCATAGGAAACCCCATATCCATTAAGTAGTTACTCTCCATTCCCCTGTTTCCTCAGCCTCTGGCAAGCAATAATCTATTTTCTGTCCCTGTGGACAGACATTTCATCAAAACGATATCATAAGAAAAAATGAAAAACCTCCATTTGTGGCAACATGGGTGGACCTTGAGAATATCAGGCTAAGTGAAATAAATCAGTAAGAAAAAGCTTAAACCCTATCACACATACGTGGGACTAAAACTGAATCTCATAGGCACAGACAGGCAACGGCATGGTGGTTACCAGAGGAAAGGGGTTGGGAGGGGCAGTAAAGGGTGAAGGGGGCCAAATACATGGTGATGGAAGATGATTTGACATTGGGTGGTAGATGCGCAATGCAGCATACAGATTATTTATCATAGAAATGTAGACTTGAAACCTGTATGTTCTTATTAAACAATGTCACCCCAATAATTAAAAAAATAAAATAAAATAGAAGGTATCATACAGTATGCTGTACTATGTGACTGGCTTGTTTCACTTACCATGTTTTCAAGGTTCATCCATGTTTTAGCACATATCAATACTTTATTTCTTTTTATGTCTGAAAAATATTCCACTGCATGACTATACCACATTTTATTTATTCTATCTATTTGTCTTTTTTTGGACAATTGTGATGTCTTTCCATTAATCTATGTCTTTATTAATTTCCTTAAACGTTTTGTAGTTTTCAACATGCAATCCTCTTGTCTCCTTGGTCAAGCTTATTCTAGCTATTTTATTCTTCCTGAATCTAATTGTCTGATTAATTTTATTTTTACATTGTTTATTGCAATTGTGTATAGAAGTACAACTGATTTCTGCATGTTAACTTGTATCTTGCAACTTCACTTAAATTATTTATTAACTTTAATAGTTTTTGTGAATTCTTTAGGGTTCTCTTAATATCATGTTATTTGTAAATAGAAGTTTTATTTTTTTTCCATTCCATATACTTTTTATTTATCTTGTGTAATTGCTCAGAACTCTTGTCTAGAACTCTCAGTAAAAGGTTGAAAGGAAGTGGTATGGGTGGACTTTCTCTTGATCCTGGAGGTGTAAACATTTTAGTGTTTTACCAGTAAATATGTTGGTAGCATTGGGTTTTCATAGACATACTTTATCATTTTGAGGAAGTTCCCTCTATTCCTAATTTGTTGAGGGTTTTTATCATGACTGTTGGATATTTAAAATGCATTTTTGCATTTGTTAAGATCATGTATATTTTCCCTTCATTCTAATAATATAGTTTATTGCATTGATAGATTTTCATACGTTGAATCAGCCTTGTATTTCTGGGGTAAATCCCACTTAGTTATTGTATCTAATTCACTTAATATGTTTCTGGACTCTGTTTACTATTATTTTATTGAGGATACTTGCATCTATATTCATAACTATTTGGGGTTGTAGTTTTTTTTCCTCTTCCTCTTCCTCCTTTTCCTTCTTCTTCTCCTCCTCCTTGTCTGGCTATGTGGTCCTGGGCTTTTTGTATTGCTGTTGTTGAAAGTTTTTTGATTATTGAGTCATTCTCTTCACTTGTTATAGTTCTGTTTAGATTTGCTATTTCCTTTTGAGTTAGTTTTAGTAGTTTGCATTTCCAAGAATTTGTCCATTTCTTTGAGATTATCTATGTTGATATACCAAAACCCACAGTATTCTCTTAGAATCTTTTTTTTTTTTATTATTTCAGTAAGATCTGTAGTAATGTCCGACTTTCATTCTTGGTTTTGATCATTTAATTCTTTTTTCATTTTCTTGGTCACTGTAGCTAAAGATCTGATAATTTTGTTGGCTTTATCAAAGAATATACTTTTGTGATTTTCATTTTCTCTATTGTATTCTATCCCTTATTTAGTTTACCTATTAAGTAATTTTTATTTTCTTGCTTCTGTTTGCTCTGGGTTTAGTTTACTCTTATTTTCTAGTTTCTTAGGTAGAACTTAGGTTGTTTATTTGAGATTTTCTCTTTAATATAGTTAATTGCAGCTATAAATCTCTCTCTGACTACTTCTTTTACTGCATCATATGTGTTTTTGTTTTCACTAATGTCAAAGTATTTTCTATCTTCCCTTTGACTTATTTAATCTATTGTTATTTAGGAATGTATTTCTTAATTTTACATCATTGTAAATTTTCCAAAGTTCCTTTTGCTATTAATTTCTAATTTCATTCTATTGTCAGAGAACACACTTTGTCTGAACTTAATTTATAAATGTCTTAAAAATTTTCTGAGGTGTAATATGATCTATCTTGGATAATATTCCATGTGGGATTGAGAAGAATGTATATTCTGCTGTTTTTGGGATACAGTGCTTTGTATATGTCTATTAGGTCTAGGTGATTTACAGTGTTGTTCAAGTCTCCTAGTCTAGTCTAGTGTCACTGATCTTCTGCCTAGCTTTCTATCCATTACTGAAAGTGAGGGATCTGAAATCTCCAACCATCATTGTTTAACTGTCTATTCTCCCTTTAACTGTTAATAGTTGCTTCTTGTATTTTGAGGCTTTACTTTCAGTGGAGCTACATTTTTTATTTTCTTGGTTGATTAACCCTTTGATTATTATATAGTATTCTCTTTTTGTTTCATAATAATTTTTGTCTTAAAGATTTTGTCTGATATTAGTATAGTCGTCTGACTCCATTTTGGTTACTATTTTAATAGAATACCTTTTTCTATCCTTTCACTTTCAACCTATTTCAGTCTTTAAATCAACAGTGGGTCACTTATAGACAATACTTACTTGAATCATGTTTTGTTTTTTGTTTTTTTAAATCCATTCTTGCCAGTCCCTAACTCTTATTTGGACAGTTTGCTCCATTTAAATGTAATACAACTACTGATGGCTGGCACATTGCTATTACTTTTCTATATGTCATGTCTTTCTTGTTCTACAAGTTCTTCTTTATTGCCTTCTTTTGTGCTAAATATGTATTTACTACTGTATCATTTTAATTCCCTTGTATTTTTTTGACTATATACTTTCTAGTTATTTTCCTAGTGATTGAAATGGGATTATAATTAGCATCTTAGTGTATAAAAATCTAGTTTTAATACTAATGTTCAATAGCATATAAAATCTTTGTTAGCTATATAGCTCCATATTCCCATTCTGCTTGTATTTTTTAAAAATTACAACTTTATACATTGAACATTCATCAAAAAAGAGGTATATGTCATAAGGGGCAGAGCCTTAGGTATTCGCCAGGGTGGGGCAACCCACATTACTGTATTGCGGCACTGCATGTGGGGGAGGGGCCCAAAAGGGAACAATGATGCTTGCTTAGCTTTCAGTCACTTCCTCCACTACCCACAAGCAAATTGGGCCCTTCTGGTGCTGGTTCCCTGGGTGAGTGGTTTTGTGTACATTCTAGGACCCTGTGGGTCTCTCTGATTTATTCTCCTATGAGGCTGGGAGTTTCTCCTGCCACCTCAACCCCCACAGGTTTTTTCATTCAGAGGTTTTGAGGCTTTATTCCCTGTGATGGAACCCTGGGTTGTGTGGTCTGTCTTGCTGCCCAGTTGTTCCTCCCAGTTTATCCACACACAAATGTGGGACCACCTGCTCTGCCTGCCGCCACCTTGTCATGAGTCCTCTCCACCCTGGCTGCCTGACTCCACCCTCCTACTGGTCTGGATAAATGTTTCTCCTTTAATTCCTTGGTGGTTGGACTTATGGTTTGATTTTCTGGGAGTTCTGGTTATTTTTTGTTTTTACATTTGTTGTCCTTTTGGTTGTGCAAGGAAACACAGTGTATCTACCTATACCTCCATCTTGGCCAGAAGTCTGATTATATGTAAAATGTGATTTAAATTAATTGTTTAGTAAGTCCAATGTCTTGGCTTCCTCAGAGACAGTTTCTAATATTTGCTCTTTTTCTCCTATGTATGGGCCATAGAGTCTTCTATGCTTTATAATTTTTTGTTGGAAACTGGAAATATTGAATACTATAATGTGGCAACTCAGGGAAACAGTTTTTACATCTTATCCTGGGTTTGTTTTTGATACTTCTTGTGGTTGTTATATATTTGTTTACTGACTTTTCTGAACTAGTTATGTAAAGTCTATAGTCTTTGTTGTGTAGGGTGACTAAAATCTCTCTTTTGTTGCTTAGTGGTTAGCTAGTGATTGTACAGAAACTGTGTTGGATACATGGATACAAAAATGTCTTCTAATCTTTACAGATATTCTCTGTGTGTGTTGGGCGCACCTTCAATACTCAGGAAACTTAAATATCTGCCTTAAAGTTCATTTCCTACTTGTGCATAACTTGAAGGTCAGCCAGAGGTGAGCCTACAGTTTTTTGTTGGTTTGTGCGTCTGATCATACACACAGTCCTTGGCATGTGCAGGGACTTCTAGATTCCCAGAAATATGTCAGAAATTTTCATGTCCTTACCCCCAAAGCATATTGTTCTCCAGCCTTTCCTCCCAAGTTTTCATTAGTCTATTATTTTCCCCAACTTTTATGCATTGCCTAGATAGCAACAACTAATACATTTGCCTAAAAATATTTTGGCAAATACCCTCTGGGTAGCCTCCTCAGTATTGGAAGTGTTCTGAGTTAAGTGGGATAAAGGGAACCCCTTTGAGCTGGTCCTCCAAAGAGGCACAAGGTAGAGCAAAATAACCAACCACAGTTTTTTGTAAATGAGTTCCATTTGCCCCCTCTGATACCAGTGCATGTGCTAGAAATTCAGGCTGTTCTCTTCAAGATCACCACTGGTCTGGGGAGTGGGAGTTCATGGTGAGGTAAAATGCCACAAATCTTGCATTTTTCCCCCAAGATTCATCTGGTTTTTCTTGATATAATTTTATCCTGGTTGTGAATGTCTTTTGATTAGTTTCCAGTATTCCAAGAAAAGTGAATTCTGGTCATTTTTAACAAATTTTTCATTGCTTTTATGGAGGGAGAGACTTTTAGAACTTTTAGAGTTCCTCTACCATTTTCACTGACATCAATTTTTAATAATTTGTATAGCTTTTATTGATTGTTCATAATCTAATAATTAAACATAGACTCAAAATACTAAAATGACTCTCTCTTCTCTTTGGATAACTGTGGATAAATTTCTAAGAAAAACACCTCTTCTCTTGTCAGTAACTTAAATCCACATGAGAAAGAAACCACACCAGCAAAGGCAACTATATAGGTAAATGTGAAAATAAGTAATAATACACTTTTATTTGTAAATTCTCTTTTTTAAATATATCTAAAAACACAGCTTTATACAATAAAATTATAAATCTATTTTTAATAAATACTCAATATATAAAGATATAATTTGTGAAAATAAAAACATAAAGGGGAAATGTAGCTATATGAAAGTGAAGACTTTATATATTACTGAACATTGATCAGTATTAAAGCTAGATTGTCACAAACTAAAATGTTAGTTGTTATCCCCAGGACAATCATTAGTGAATGAGAGGATAGGAATTAAGATGATACAGTAATAAATATGTATTTAGCACAAAAGAAGGCAATATAGAAGGATTGGAGGAAAAAAAGAGATAGAACATAGAAAACTAATACAGAATTTATAAAGAAGGAGTTAAAAGTAGTAAACTGATATATTTTTTTTCATGTTTCCATTCCACAAATAAAAACAATAGAAACATAGAATTCAAGAGTAATATTTGGCCATAATAAAATAGTTATGTTCCCCAATTTTAAACAATTTGCTTTATAAATGTAATAAAATGCAGAATGACTAGGAACTACCTACTATTTTCCCATTTAAATGATGAATTAAAATTAATGAATGAAAAATAAAGGGCTCATTGTTGACTCACAATGCTGTACCGTGTCTTTCTGAATGTGCTTTGCAGACCCAGACTCTAAGACTGCGGTCAGAGTGAAAAGAGTATTAAAACAATGTATGTGGTGAAATAATATGAAAGGAAGGGAAGATGTGAAGCAGCCAGCTTGTAAAAAGCAATTTTGGAAACTTTTGTCTTTGCCATTTATCTCCCTTAATACTTCACCCTTATGGGTTTTTTTCCCCTACCTCATATTAATCTGGTATCAGGAACTAATATTCTAGCAAATCTCACAAGAGGTCTTAGAGGTAAGTCTGGTTTGACTGAGACTGTTGGCAGCCATTTCCCAACAGCTACTCAGTGACAAATAGCATGTTTAGCTGAAATAATTCACTACACAGTTGTAATAGTATTGGTCGACACACTTTTTATTGGAAAAAGTTAATATTTTTATCTACAGGGGTTAAATGGGTCTCTGTGGATTACCCTAGGCATTTCTTCATATGTGTATAGAAAGAGACAGATATAGAGCTTTAGATAGTTCATGCGAGGAATAAGATACTCATATAACAGACTTGCAAATGAACTTTTGGAACCCAGCTTATTCATTCATCATAGAGCCCTCATATATCAGACACCTCTTAGGTACCACAACGGCTTCTTTCTTGCTGCAGCCTTCTGGCTTGGCTTTGGCTCAAGTCAGTTTCATGCATGGATTTCCTGACAGCATTTAAGGCCCTCCATAAAGGCCTCTGTTGATACAGCTGCTTGAATGGGCTGACACTCTTAACACTCACTCAAGTAGAAACTGGATGTGCTCTGAAGGACAGACCTTTGACTAATGGGAAATAAGAACGCATGGATAGATGATTCCTCCTTCCTTACTCTAAAAAAAGTCCTATACTGTTCTTTATAAATTTCTTCGAGAGGTCTTATGGGATTGAGCAACCTTTTGCACTGTAGCAACAGATGACTCAGGAAGGCATCTCTGAATTGGTTCTTCCTTCTTCCCATTTTCACTTTTCCATCTCTCATTTCTACTTTCTGAATCACATTTTTCAATAAAGCACGTCCACTTTATTATAGGTCCTGATTTCTGGGGAACCTAGTCTAAGACATCCTAAAAAGATTCTTAAATAATATGGCAAAGAATTATACTAGTAAAAATTAGAGGTTTAAAATAAGGTGCCATCACAGAAAAACATAGATATTTTCCACACTTGTTTATCTCAGTATATATGAACAAATATAGTAGAGGACACACATACACACAATTATCCCCTATACTTTATCAGATCAAAGGGCATCAGTTAGCAGTGAAGCAGGCTCCCCTCAGCCATCCACACCCTACCTTCAGGAGGTGAATATATGTGGCCATGTTAATCTGTACTTGATGCTTTTGTAGAAAAAGGTAACTTTTTTATTATAAAATAGCCATGGATGACACCTAAGTAATACTTCTGCATCTTCAAGATAGTGTTCACTATATTTATGAAAGATGGCAGAGTTGATCATTTTAATTCAAGAATGTGTTATTTCAATTCAAATGTGTAATTCTCAGTAAAGTGCTCTGTGTAAAGTGTAATATTGGCTGCAGTGTTCAACAGGATGAGCATTTTAGGGTGAAGATGAGAACAAGTGACTTCTCAACCCTGGAGTTACAGAGTACACTATTAAAAGTGTATGCTGCTTCTTTAAGTCTTTCTTGATGATAAGATAGAGTCTTTGGTTTTAAAGTCTCAGAACAAGCTATCATGAAACAATTGTGAACAAAATTGAATCATCGGTACGCCCAGAGCTTAAAGCTTTGCTTAACATGTCAAGTAAGAATATGATGCAGGCTCATTCTGATAGGCACTATCACATTTTGTTCACACAGCGCCACATGTTCACACGGATTTATCTAAAATCCATGCACTTTAGCACTTTGGCCGGCTCTCCCTGAAGATCACACATGCCTCATTCATAGACTAAGTGTTCCATATGCATCTCTTAGGAGTCCAATGCAAGAACTTGCTAAACTGTCTTGGGTGAAATGAAAGCTCTGTCATTCCGTATGATCATTGGTCCTATTTTGGCTAAGCTTAACACTGTTTTGCTGCAGGATGAGAATCCTAAGAAATCTATTGAGTGACAGATATAGTATCAGCAGACCACTTGACATCCTTAATTTTTCCAAATTATGCTACAGTCTTGAATTTTAAATATTGATTTCCTGTGGAGTGGGTTTTTTTTCTGGTTTAATTCACTGTGACAAACAATAGGCTTGTTAATAGACAAAGGGAATATTATCAGAAAGCTTATATATCCCTGGTAATATAATCAGGATTGATGATATATAAGCAAAATAAATGATTGCCTTTATGGTCTGAGGTCTCAAGAACTGAAAAACTTTCTAAATATCTTCCTCAGAACAAAATGGTTGCACAAACTTTCACCATATCTGTGTATACAGCAATGAATTTAGAGTCAGAAGACTTGTGTTTGAGTAATGCCAATGGCGCTTGTTCATGGTGTGGCTCTGGTAAATAACATAATCTCTTCTACCCTTATTTTCACCACCTGTAAAATATGGACAATGAAACCTGCGTGACTACTTCACAGAGCAGTTGTGAAAAGCAAATGAGAAAGCAAAGGTAAAAAGGTATTGCAAATTATAACGTATGTACATAGATAATGCATTATCATTAGTAATTTATCTTTATTACTGATAGCATAAATCTATGTAATATTAGCTATTCATATCTTTATGTGAGTTTGAGAGACCAAAAGAATATTTCAATGGGATATGCTCCAGGGTTTCTGAAGCAAGTTGGTGGAAATGAGTATGTTAAATATGAGTGGAAAAGATTCAGAAAGAATGTCTGAAATTCTGAAGATAAATTTGCCTACTTCTTAATAGAGCTAAGATTCAGTTTGATAAGAATAACTTAGCAGAGCATGTCCCTCCCTCCTCAGTTAGGTTAACTGGTGGTATGCTAAGTGGTGTCACCTGAGGAAGGGTATCAGTTGCCAGAGAGGCAGGCTACCCTCAGCCATTCACACCCTACCCTCAGGAGATGAATATATGCAGCCATATTTGTTTGTAATTCATAGCACTTTGTATGTCTCTTGTGACACTCATCAAATTCTGATAGCATTATTTTATAGTTTTTATTCATCTTATGCCTCTTAAATTTTAAAATTCCTGAGGACAGAAACAATGTCCTACACATGTTTAAATTGTCATAGGCAATTGTAGCACAATGCCTTGTAAGGGTTGATGATTAGTGAAGAAAGAAAAGAATAAATGAAAAACACATACATTATTGGTATACATTCTTCTGATATAGCATATATATAGCATATATCAGAAGAATGCTAATAAATTGAGGTCCTGTGCCTGGTGATTTGACTAAAATTTTGAAAATGAGTTTGTAGAAAAGTCAACCTTTTCATTATTTTTGAAAAATGTTTCTTTTTAATAATTTCAGGACAAATATACTAACTCATACTTGATTCCAAACATGAATATATCTAAATTTAAAGCCATGTACAAATTAGAAAAATCCTATAAGATTTCTTATTTTTTAAATAAAAAACATTTTAAAGAAACAGCATATACATTTTTTGTGTCAAATTAAGAAAAAAATGTTCTGGAATTTCTGATACATAAAGGATTAACATATGTTAAGGTTTTCTTACAAAAGCAGGACATTGGCCCAAAATTACACTTGTGTTTTCATGTATTTCCCTGCAGAGAAGGTATTGTGACTTAGGTAAGGAAAGAAAAAAGTTTAATAGAAACAATATAGTATTTCCACTTGGGGAAGATGTTCTGTGGTAAAACCATTAGTTTATGGATGAGAAAACCATTTTGAAGAAAGATGAAGGCCACATACTGTGTTCAGCACAATGGCCCTACTAGTTGGGGAGCCCGTGGATGAGCCTGAAGTACACAATAGCCCACTGTACAATTAAAGACAGATGTTAGATAGATTGGGAAGCCCCAATCTGTGTCCACAGAGAACACAAATACTTTTTAAGGAGATGTGATGGAATTATGCAGCTAATCACCAAGTTTTCAAAATAAATTAAAGGGTACCTATTAATCTTTACAAGTAGATAGGACTTATTTTTCTTTTTAGACTGAAAGTGCTTGACCTGTTTTTGATATTACCTTGTTTTCTTTTTCTTTCCGAAAGCCATTATCAGTTTGGGAAGAATAACAGATTTTGAAAGGACAGCTAATGTTATAGTATTGCAGAATAAAGTATCTTTAAAATAATTCAGCCAAAAATATTTTATTAAAATGTAAAAACCATTGGACAAAGTACATGCCAAAAGTATGTGTGTGTGTATATATATATACGTATACATATATATGCATATGTGTGTATACACACACACACACACACACACACACACACTCTGTCTAGAAGGTTTCCGGCCATGTAATATGAAAAGTAGAGACATTTATTAAAGAAGACACAAGAGACAAAAACATTTACATAGGGCAATGACACCTCAGCCTCCTCAAAGTAGGAACCTCACACAGTTCTCCCAATCACCATCAGCTGCCCTGTCATATTTTCCTGAATTTCATTCTTGGTCTGAAATCTCTTCCCTTTCAAAGGTGATTTTAGTTTGGGAAAAACCATAATTCACAGGGAACCAAATCTCTGCTGAAGGCGGGCTGAGCCACCTGGTTGATTTGATGTTTCACAAAAAAACTGCATAAGATGTAATGGATGAGTGGGCATGTTGTTGTGATGAAGCTGCCAATCACCAGTTGCCCATAGCTGTGGCCTTCTGAATCATCTGAATAGTTTTCTTGAAGGATTATTCAAGCTTAATGCAAAATCTGATGCAGATTCATTGCTCTACTTGCTCAGTCAATTTTGAATGTGATGGCCACACAGTACACATGCTCACTCAATGGCGTTTACTGCCCACACTGACTAGTACAGTGAAGTCATCATTGTTCACACATGTGCATTCCAGTCCACTCTCCTTGGCTTCCAGGTTACATGAATGTCATACAAACCATTTTCTTTATATTAACAATGGCTGGACTTTTCCCAGAAAGACTATATATATACCTACCTTCTTAGGGTTCCTGATGAGTTAAAAACAGGAACTGAAGATGAGGTTTCTATCTTCTTATGTTCTTCTAGATTTGTGGTTCTTAACCCTCATTTTGCATCAAAATCATCTGGCAAGCAGGGTATGCATCCTCCATCATGATTAAATGCTCTGAGTGGTACTTAGGGATACTATTTTCAAATCCTCTCTCCACGCTTCAACTCCATTTGATTGTGACACAAGCCCAATTTGAGAATCACTTCTTAAGAGCCTGAGATTTTGTGGGTATCTAATTTATACTTCACTAATCAGGTAGGATTTGGTTATGCTTCACATTCAGTTTTCTTTTATATTGATAACATGTAGAAAATGCTGGGAGCGGTTTTCTGGAAAAAGTAAATTTAATGTAATGTACAGAAAATTATTTACATGGTGAATAAGATTTTTAGCTTACTAGTAAGTCATTGCATATGTTTAAACTACCTATATTGCTCTGTTTTGTTTTGTTTTTACTAAGATTCACTTTAACTTCCTGTTTATTGGGATAGAGAAATAAATATGTATCTATTGGAATTCTCCTATTTTAATGATAATTAAGAATTATCCCCAAAAGTATTCTTTGAGAAAAAAACACCTATCCAAAGAAGTCTAGAGAGGGAAAAGTCAGAGAGCACTGTAAAGACAAAAAATCCTGGAGAAATCTATGAATGGAGTAGGGAGGAGAACAGATTCAAAGGTCTACAGTCAGAATCAGGTCTACAGAATGGAAGATCTCAAGCCAAATAGAGAAAGTCTGTGAAAGACCAGGATGGGAGCAAATGAAGAGATACATGTGTCTCTTGATCCTCTGTATGTCCTCCTTGGAGAAGTGTCTGTTCAAGTCTTTTGCCCATTTTTTAATTGGGTTTTTTGTCTTCCTGAAGTGGAGTCATATGAGTTCTTTATATATTTAGGAGATCAAACCCTTGTCTGAGGTGTCCTTGGCAAATATGTTTTCCCATGCAGTTGGCTCTCTTTTCACTTTAATGCTGTTTTCTTTAGCCATGCAGAAGCTTTTTAACTTGATGAGGTCCCATTTGTTTATTCTTTCCTTTATGTCTCTTGCTTTAGGGGATATATCCGTGAAAATGTTGCTACTTGGAATGTCTGAGATTTTCCTGCCAATGTTTTCCTCTAGGACTTTTATGTTTTCACCTCACACCGGTCAGAATGGCCAACATAAACAAATTAACAAAGAAGTATTAGAGAGGATGCAGAGAAAAGGAAACCCTAATGCAGTGTTGGTGAAAATGCAGACTGGTGCAGCCACTGTGGAAAACAGTATGAAATTTCCTCAGAAAACTAAAAATGGGACTGCCTTTTGACCCAGCAATTCTGCTGCTGGGATTATACCCTAAGAGCCCTGAAACACCAATCCAAAAGAACCTATGTACCCCAATGTTCATAGCAGCACTATGCCAAGTGCTGCTAGCAACCTAAATGTCCATCAGCAAATGAGTGGATCTAGATAGTATGGTACATTTACACAATGGAATTCTATGCTGCAGAGAAAAGGAAGGAGCTCCTACCCTTTGCAACAGCATGGATGGAACTGGAGAGCATTATGCTAAGTGAAATAAGCCAGGTGGTGAGGGACAAATACCATATGATCTCATCTTTAATTGGAACATAATCAACAAAAGAAAAAAGCAAACAAAATATAACCAGAGTCATTGAAATTAAGAACAATCTAACAATAGCCAGAGGGGAAGGGGGAGGGGACAGTGGGGAGAAGGGTTTTCAGGAGCTATTATAAAGGACACATGGACAAAACCAAGGGGGAGGATTGAAGCAAGGGAGGGAGGTGAGTTTGGAGGGGGTGGGGAGAAAATACAGACAACTATAATTGAACAACAATAAACTAATTTACATTTTAAAAAAATTAAGAGGTCCAGAGAAATTCCTAAAATTAACTTGAACTGTCCCAGATCCCTTTAAAATTTTTTGATTGTGTTTTTTCATTATCATTTAGCTTCCTTAAACCCATTATATTCCTTTCATCTGTAATCACCACACTGTTGTCCATGTCCATGAGTCTTTTTTTCCTTTTTGCTCAGTCCCTCCATCCCCAAACCCTCTTAGCTGTCATCCTGCTCTCTATCTATGAGTCTCTCTCAATTTTTCTTGTTTGTTCATTAGATTCGACATATAAGTGAAATTATATGGTATTTATCTTTCTCTTACTGGCTTATTTCACTTAGCATAATATTCTCCAGGTCCATCCACGCTGTTGCAAAGGGTAAAATTTTCTTCATTTTTTTAAGGCTGAGTAGTATTCTATTGTGTAAATGTCCCATAGTTGTTTTATCCACTCATCTATAGATCCCTTTTATTGGCCTGTGGGTAGAGAGGTGTAGTGTGTTTTGCACTTCCTTAAAATACAAAGAATAAGTATTTGCTTGTGGTTTTGCTTTTTGCTCATATCCTTGGGAACTGTGCTTGCAACAGAGTAGTCATTCAATAAATGTTTATTGAATGAATTAATTAATAAAATGAAGGATAATTTCCAATGAATAGTAACTATTCTTCCCTCATTTTATAGTTTGTATTTGAAAATTCATTCAGTGTCATGTCTCAACTATCCTTCAAAAGCTGACCTTGGCTTCTAGGACTGATGAATTAGGCTAGTTGTTTTCAACTTTAACTGTGAATTTGAATCACCTAGACAGCTTTTAAGTGGATATTGATGTCTAAGATCAACCTCCAGATATTCCATTAAGTTGGTTTGAATTAAGCTAAGGCATTAAGATATTTAAAAGCCAAACCAAATTAAACTAGAACAAACCACTACCACCACCATCATCACCACCACCAGCAAAAACCCAGCTCTCCAAGTGAATCTACTATACAACCAGGGAATTAAATTTTCATAGTTATTCTTAAAAATCATAATCTTTTTTCTAATTGGCTTTACCTGAATCTAACCAAAGCTAGATAATTCCAAAAATGTTTTTAATTTTGACTTCTATATTGGTTATGGATGAGGTAAATGATGATTTCAGGGGAAATGGCTATAGTTTAAGCTGCTAAGTGGTGCCAGGAATATCAGCATATACCCAATAGGAATGTCCACTCTGTCTTAATAATTTTTGCATCTCTGGTCCACTTGTATACTGAAACTTAAATTAATTGTGCTTACAAGTGTTAGGGTCAATTACTTAGGAATCATTTGTATATGCTCCTGTTTGACCCATGCTTGAGCCTGCTTCACCAGATATGAAGTCTTTATTTAATAACTGAAGTGAATTTTTAAGTGATCCCTGTGTCTGATAGCATTTCAGCTTCATCATGTAAATATTTAAATGTTGACACCTCCCAGTGTATCTTATTTATGACTAACTCTTAGCAACTGATGTCTAAAGTAGGAATATTTTATTTTAATTCAGTCCTAACTCTAGCAAGTTATGACTACAGACCCAGGGCTAGTAAACCTTGTTATCACCCCATCCTTACCCACCAAGAGAAGATTAGAATAACATGGGAGATGAACCAGACAAATGGAAAGAAGGAAACAGCATAGAATGATAGATACTTACTACTTACTGAGTTCAGTGTAAATTCTTGAATTTCAAAGTAGAATTGAGTTTACTGATATACATTAATAAAATAAAAACCAATCAGAAATTCACATTCAACTTTTAGAAACATTTGCTGTGTAGATATCTTTTCTAAACACCCAAATCTGCAGTAAATAAATGTCCACTGTCAATATTTGTTTCTGTGAATAATTATGGAAGACATCTGTGACTATCACTGGCACCGGACTTGGACAGTTACGAGGAGATGAGAAAAGATGGAATTCTTATGGTATCAAGGATCTGCTACCCCTGTCTGCCATAAGTAGGACAAAATGGGGTCTTTCCTCTTTCTCTCCTTTATTCTTTTCTTCTCTCATGGACTACTTGTGATGATTTGTGCATTCTTGGGAAAAATGATTTTTTAAACTGAAGCATAGTGTGCAGTGGTCTGTCCACTTAATCCTACATTGATTTGTGGAAATGTATTAATGGTACATTTAGTGTGTTTAAAAATTATTACTGGCTCTCAAAACCTGTTTCCTCATCATTTATAGTATGCAGCTCCATTTGTCTGCAGAAAACTGGCTTTGTATTAATTTCTGTGGGCACATGTAATATCTGTATGAGATTTTCACCATTTATTTATTTTCTCTAAAAGGTAATAATTTCTGCCCAGGTATTCAGAGCATCACAGAGAAAATTAGGTAGGTGGAAACTTGCATCTCACACTTGGGTTCAATTTTGGGTATATTTAAGTAAGGCCCAATATGCACTGTGTGTAAAAAGAATAAAAGTTGGATACTGTAAACATAAAAAATAGGCAATAGGTTGACAATCAATAGACACTAGACCAATAAGTAGCTACATTTGTCAAGATTCACGTATGAGATGAAAAATGTTCTGCCTAACAGCAGTGTCGCTATTATTGGTGTGAGAATGTCGCCAGCTTCCTATGACCCTGCCTCAGGCAGGGGCAGAAGGATGGCTCATAAAAGTACAATGCATGAAAGCTGCAGGGGTAGAAAGGAATTAATTCTCACAAAGGTTGATTTCCATGCTGTTGTAGATACAGATATTTTATTACAGAAACCCAAATTCTGTTTATGCTATCTGTTAATATTGTGGGGGAAAGAAATTATCTCCATGAAATGAATAAATTTCCAAGGTGTTTTTTTTAATACAACAACAATCTAATGAATCATAAGTAATCTCTTTCCAACTAACCACTGCCCTTGCTTTAAGGAAGAATTGGCAATTATTGCCACTGACTTGGAAGAAATTTAAGTGGGCTTCAATCTACATTTCTAGCTTATAGAATGACTACCATGCTGGTTATAATCACAATGAATTGCAGCAGCATTGCATGAATTTAACCAAGCATAAATAAAAATAATTCTCCATAGTGTCCAAATTCAACACCTACTCAATCATTTGTAATTATAATGTTGAGAACCCAAATTTTAATGTAATTCTCCTATTTTGAAAGTTATTTAACCCTATTTTTATCATTGAATATAAGTACTATAAACCAAAACATTATAAACATATAAAAACACACACCTAGGCCCTGACTAGTGTAGCTCAGTGGATTGAGCGCAGGCTGCGAACCAAAGCATTGCAGGTTCGATTCCCAGTCAGGGCACATGCCTGGGTTGCGGGCCAGGTCCCCAGTGGGGACCACATGAGAGGCAACCACACACTGATGTTCTGTCTCTCTCCTTCTCCCTCCCTTCCCCTCTCTAAAAATAAATAAATAAAATATTTAAACACACACACACACACACACACACACACACACACCTAGAGGAATGGCTGTGCGAGAGATCCCCTTGCTCTCTACTCTTGAAGATTCAACAGTTTGAACAGCTGTATTAGACAAAGGATTCCTTGCTCAATGCACAAACACTTCTGAGAGACCCACACATGAAACAAGTGGGAGTGAACTGGGAAGGTGAGAAGGTGGTAGAACTCAGATAAGCCCTGGAGGCGGCCCTGTAGCCTGCAGCCAGGAGCTCACTACTGGGCTTAACGTGGAGAGGGGAGGAATCAGATCTTGGATGGCACTCCTGCATTTAAAGGCACTCTCAGGACTGACAAAATCTAGAAAAGATGCAAAAGGAAGAAGAGAAAGACTTGAGCATAAAAGTGTAAATAAATAAAAGAAGTCTGTGAGATCCATCAGACCCCATCAAAAAGAACAATATAAGAATAATAGGAACACTAGAAGAAGAGGGACAAGAAAAGGGAGATCCTGTTCAAACAAATAGTTGATAAAAATTTCCCAAACCTATGGAAAGAGCTAGGTCCTCAAATTCAAAAGACAAACAGCACACCTAATAACCTCAACCCAAAAAGGCTTCCTCCAAGGTACATTGTATTATAACTCTCAAAAATTAATGACAAAGAGTGAATTCTCAAGGCAGCCAGGGAAATAAAGCAAGTAACCTACAATGGAAAGCCCATTATATTATTGGACTTCTCAGCAGTATGTCTGCAAGCTAGAAGAAAATAGAAGCAAATATTTAAATAACTGAAAGAAAAATTACCAGACGAGGATAATATATCCAGCAAAGTTATCCTTTAGATATGACAGAGAAATAAAAACTTTTCCAGACATGAAGAAGCTGAGGAGCCAAAAACAAAAAATAGAGAAAATAAAGCCTCTTCAGTCAATGGTGCTGGGAAATTTGGATTGCTACATGCAAAAGAATGAAACTAGATTACAGTTTGTCCCTATGTACAAAAATGGACCAAAGACCTAAATATAAAATCTGAAACAATATATTATATAGAAAAGACATAGGTACTAAACTAGTGGACCTTGGTGTTAGAGATCTTATGAATTTGACCCCAAATGCAAGGGAGGTAAAAGCAAAAATAAATGAACGGGACTATATCAAACTAAAAAGCTTCTGCAGAGAAAAAGAAACTGCTAACAAAACAAAAAGGCAACCAACTGAATGGGAATTCATACTTGCAAACAACAATTCTGACAAGGAATTAATATCCAAAATATATAAATAACTCACAAATCAACATCGAACAAAGAATACCATTTAAAAAATGGGCAGAAGACCTGAACAGTCAACTCCCCCCCATAAATATATAAAGAGGCAACAGATATATGAAAAGATATTCAACTTCACTTGCTATTAGGGAAATGCAAATCAAAACTGCAATGAGATACCTCCTCACACCTGTTAGAATGGCGATTATCAACAAGACAGGTAAGAACAAGTGTCGAAGAGGTTGTGGAGAAAAAGGAACCCTCATTCACTGCTGGTAGGAATGTAAACTGGTACAGCTACTATGGAAAACAGTATGGAGATGTCTCAAAAAATTTAGAATAGATTTGCCATATGACCCACAATCCCTTTCTGGGTATCTCCCTGAAAAACTTGAAAACATTTATTCGCAAAGATATATGACCCCCTGCGTTCATTGCAGCATTATTCACTGTGGCCAAGACATGGAGACAGTCAGTGTCCTTTGATAATGGACTAGATAAAGAAGGTGTCATATATACATACTATGGAATACTAAGAGAAGATGAAATACTACCATTTGCAACAACATGGGCAGACCCTGTGAATATTATGCTAAGAAAATGTCAGTCAGAAAAAGCTAAGAACCATATGATTTCTTTCAAATGTGAAATATAAAACTGAAACTCACAGTCACACACAACACTGTGGTTGTTATCAGAGGGAGGGGGTGGGGGCCTACTAAAGGGTAAAGGGGGACAAATATATGTGACAGAAGTTTATAGGATTTTGGGTGGTGGGCACACAATGCAATGTACAGATCATGTATCATAGAAATGTACTCGAAGCCTATATAATCTTATTAACCAATGTCACCCCAATAAATTTAACTAAAACATAAGATTAAAAAAGAACTTGTTATCTCACATGAGAAAAAGAAATACATTCCTGCTACTTCAAATCCCTAGCCAATTTTTATTTTAATGCAGCAATTCACTATGTATTCTATAATATGAAATGTTAAAGTTGGCATTTCCTGTGAGCTATAAAAGTTTAAAATTCACTTGTAAACATCTATTTATGGAAAGCAAATGACGTCTGAAGGCCTCTTTCAGTGTGAGTTTTGGGAGGTCCCTGAACTCCTGTTTCTTCTCCCTAACTCAGCCCCACTCTTTCTATTACACTCCCTCCTAGATTCTCAAATCTCTCAGCTTACACTTTCTGCTTCCTCTTTATACCATAGGCAGGGATTGTGGCAGTGCTAAACAGACCCCAGGCTTATTGGGCCAATCTGTGTCCAAAAGCAGCACAGAAGATGGAACTTATTCAACACATGTGAATAATGAAGCCACCATTAAAGCCGAAGAAAGAACCTAAACTATACTTGGGGATTTTTTAAAACCAAGCCCAAATCAAGGAACTATTTTTTATTTGTAAGAAATTCTTATTGCATTCCAGAATAATGGTTTCCCATGCCAAATTTAACATCGATTTAGACTATATTTCATGATACATTATTGTGTTCCATGTGTTTGCATAGACAAATTTGAAGTTATGATTAGACACCACGTGATGCAAGTCACCAACTGTCTAGCTGATTAAAGATTGTCTCTTCTTTTCCTACTGGTAGGGGTACGATCTGAAAAGTCTTTAATATGCCTTATGCATACTAAAAGTTTGAGTGAGAATGGCAAGGAGCTTTGCTTTCAACATTCAGGGATCAAACACAAAAAGAAAAGCTGCTCTTAGTCTCCCTGTGCACACAGCTCTAGCACCACTTCTATTTTCCTGTACAGGGTTATTGATTATCTGTGTACCTGCCTCACTCTGGGGTATTTTAATAATAATGAGAAAAATGTATTGAATGCCTAATATGTACCAGGCCTCTATGCAATGGAATTTTACATATTTTAAAATTTCCATTTATTGTTAAAGTACCTGAGTGTGAAATTAAGTAACTAGTGTGACTAGCCCAAGTAACAGAACCACTAAATAGCACAGCTGGGATTCAAATCCAGCACTGCTGGGCCATGGAGGCTCTATTATTTTCACGTTGCCTTTGCATTTGACATGTTCTGGTGTTCATTTTGTCATACTTCTCTTACTCCCCGAGTCTCCCCGTTTAGCGACCAACGCTTGCTGCTATCAGTCATGTTTAGTTTGGAGTGTGGAGTGTTTAACTTTATGTTACAAGATGGCACTGGACATTTGTTTAAGTAAATGATCTTTGAAAGTCGCACTGAGGCAGGAAGAATTAGGACGAATTAGGATCCAAGAAAATATTTTTAAATTGTTGGCATTTTGCAACCATTGTAGAGCAAAGGGAAGAAGTAGAAAAATACAGAAAAAAATGAAATGTTATGATTAACTTTCTCTGGCTGTTGAACACTCATTTTAAATGTTCGTGCTGAAACAAAAGCAAAATGAATAACAGTATTACCTGTATAGCAACCATGGTGAGTGGAGGATGGGTGCTCCATCCTGCTATAATTCTGAAGCCACGCACCCAGAACATCTGACACACAGCACTGTGCAAGTAGCTGGCTGTCTGCAAGAGCTGCGTGCTGAAAAACCGCATCAATCAATAAAGCCTCCAGAGCTCCAAGTGCTGGAGATATCACAATCATTAAACAGTAATGCAAATAAAAAAGCAATATCTCACCTCATTAGTACTAAGTATGTTGTTTATTCTTTCCCCAAGTAAAATGTTTAGAATCCTGCATAATGAGGTTCTCATTGACAGAGGTGTGGAATTATGAAGCTGCTAAATCCAGCATGAAGACAGAGTGATAAAATAGATTGGATTTTGCAATAGCTGTACTCAGAGCAAACTTGGGTGGCTGGATTCCACATTAGCACATTGTTTTGACATTCGTGCACTCAGAGATTCTGTTCCGCGGTGATGGGGAAATGTGAGGTGGGCGGAGAAAAGAGTTTGTCGGCTGAAGTCAAAAGCTAGAGCGTGCAGGCAGAGAAGGAAACTGGATCAATCTCGAAGTGATACCTCATTCTCTAACAAAGATATTTTTATGAAAACACCATGCAAATGGTCTATAGGTATCGTTAAAGCTGATGATGAGTAAAGAAAACAAGTTAATCCTGGGAATGTTTACCTGTCGTGCAGAATCTCTGTACCAATGTGTAATAATGATAAACGTCTGCTTTTGAGCTATAGCCCCCGGAATACACCATCTAGAAGGCATTTTAATGTTTGGTGTGAAATGTGTTCTTGGTTATTAGTTTCTAATTCTTGATATGTCAATGTGCTAGAGCTCAGCAATTTATATTGACAAGTTCATGTGTCCTCTCTGTCTGACTTGGAATTCTCATGCTGCCATTTCTTTCACAGAATTAGCTACCCTGGTTCATAAGGCTGATTCCACCATGGAGATGCCAAATTAGTTAATGGGACGGGGATAAGAAAAAGGGCACAAGATACCACTAAACATTAAGCTCCCTGAGTGCAGCTGCCTTGCCTCATTCCTCTTTGTATTCAGTGGCTTGGTTCTGGGCATGGCACCTAACCATACTCTACATATAAATGCTGCATGTTTGAATGAAAAGGTAATATTTTCTAGTTTTTTGATCTCCACTCACCAATATAGTGAAAACAGGATGCTGATTGAGAATGGGAAACATTATCTGAGAAGAATTCTAAAGAGGACTGTGTGAAAGCAATTTTGGGAAGCTTTTGTTCTGCTCAGCCCAGTTTCACCTGTGAGCCTTGCCTCAGATTCTATTACCATCCACATAGCTGAGCCTATCACACTAAGGAAAGAAAGAAATAGCAGCAAGAGCATTACCAATGATCAGTGTTTCAAAATATAATTTTAAGGGCATTGTTGAGGCAGATTTTGAAAAATCTTTATGGACTACTGAGTCTTCAAAGTTTTTCCAGTGGAGTTTTCGCTTATTCTGGGTGTTGAACTTGTAGTTTACAAGAATAATTGATTTCCTACTTATTAGAGTTTCTTTGATGTGCACTAGAGGGCAGTGACTCCTTGAATGTGTACAAGAGACTTAATAAACTTTAGGACAAGTACATCACTAAAGCTGCCATTGTAGCAAGAAGTGGGGTGGAACAAGAAGGAGGAAAGTAAGTTAGAAAAGAAGCTGAATTAGTTTTTCTTGGGATGGTTAAGGAGACAATATATTACAGTGGGGGTGGCGGGGGCTGGAGCGGGGCAAAATTATGCTCAAATTTTGCCCTGCTGTTCAGTTGTTGTGTAAAAGAGCCTATTAATCCCACTGAGACTCAGTTTCTGTTTTAAAATGACAATCTTTATACTAGCATAAGGTTGCTACAAGAATTCAATGAACATAAAAATCATTAGCATATTAACAACTAGTATAATTTATTTCACTACTATTACAACTTTTCTCTTGAGTAGGCAAGCTGCTTTGCTGTTCATCTTTGAGAATCTCATTTCTTTACTTGTTTTATAAGGTGGTTCAGCTTCCAAGGCCTCTGAACATGTGAAAATAATAAACAACATCATTCTAAAAATGGAGAAAAATTGTATGCTATTTTATGCATTTTCAGATGTTGGTATTCCATGCTTCTTGCTTAATAAAGCAAGTGTGTGTTATGTGTGTGTGTGCACACGCACATGGAGTGACAGACAGATCTCCCCAGTATCTGTATGCATGTGTGTTGTGTATACACCTTATTTGATTTGTTATAAACACATTTCCTATTATTAGGAGTGTTTCAATGCCTCTGATTACATCCCTAACTTGTATACATTTATGTATTTTTCTCAGTTCTTCTTTATTCTGTACAAAGAAGAATAACCTTGGGCAAGTTTTACCTTTCTGAGCCTCAGTTCTATTATCTGAGAAGTGCAGAAAATGCATAAGGCAATGCTTTCCAGTTCTAAAAAAAGAGATGCATGTCAATTTCCCAAGGTCAACAATGTTCAATTACCTGTTGATCGTGCATGCAGACATTTGAACAATTTCTAATACCGATATTAAGTTAACTGCCTTACCTCCAAGTGAAAGGAAGGCATTTGTTAATGTAACAGAAGAATGTAGTAGAATGTCTTCTTAGGGAAACTTGTCTTTTGATAAAAAAGAAACTGGAAATAAAGGTACTCCTCATCATCCAAAATTTTACAATTTGAACTCAAAATTCAAACGTAATTATCTTTCACTGACCAAACTCTGAATTCTCACTATCCTAACCAAACACTTGCAATGAGTGATGGCAATCATACTGGTATTAGTCTAGCTTTGAAATAGCCAGGTGTCTTAGCATGTGATCTCAGTTCTCTGTATCCATTGCCAGGGATTTTTTTTGCTTATTAAAAATGCATACGAATTCCTTCTTATATCCAAAACTATTAGTCCATCCATACTTCCAGCACCTTCTTCTATAACTCCAGAGATTTTTTTCCTAGTATTCAGATTAGGGATACAGATTTAGTTGGCCTTTAGAAGGTAGAGTTTAGTTGACAAACCACACTAGGAGAAATACCTCCTCTTTAAGAATCCCAGTGTTTAAGAATGTAAGGAGTGGGAAGATAGTCTCTGTTTCCAAAATATTAGAAATAAGGAGTATTTGATTATACTCGGATATATGCTTTATAAAATAAATAGGCAAATAGCAAGAACACAGATGAATGCAGTCACCTTAAAGATTTAAACAACATTCAGCCATCAGCATCGAAGATAATCTGATCACAGGGATGAACTGTCTAAAAAAATCATATGTTGGTCAGAAGTGGGGTTCAGTCAAAAAGTGCAGATAAAGGAAGGTCACCAAGGTAAATGTTGGAAAAGCTAATCTAAGTGCTCTCTGGGGAAAAGTCAATATTGATTTATTAGACTCTGTGTACTATGTTCCATGGGAAGTCTCTACTCATGTAATGCAATGGTATAAATTACAGGAGATAAGATATCTTAATTGAAGTTTACCTCCTCTCCTCAAACAACCCTAAATAGAAGCTATTCTTTCTAACTTCAATTCAACCAGAAGCATCCAATACCTCTGAATTATGGCAGTGAGGAAGCAAAGAGAAAATTTTCAGGCAATACTTAATGTGTGACATATATGCAATGGAATATTAGTCAACCATAAGAAAAGATGAAATATTGCCATTTACAACAAATTGGATGGAGCTTGAGAATATCATTCTAAGTGAAATAAGTCAGACATAAAGTCAAGAACCTTATAATTTCACTCATATGTG
Source organism: Trachops cirrhosus (assembly GCA_028533065.1). Taxonomy (NCBI): domain Eukaryota; kingdom Metazoa; phylum Chordata; class Mammalia; order Chiroptera; family Phyllostomidae; genus Trachops; species Trachops cirrhosus. The sequence goes on from CM052544.1 coordinate 93,084,271, forward strand.
GGATATAAAAGTAAAAGCAATAAATAAACAAAGAAGAAAAACAAACAAAAACTCATAGACACAGACAACAGTACGATGGTTACCAGAGGGAAAGGGGTGGGAGGTACTAAAGGGTAAAGAGGGTCAAATATATGGTAATGAACGTTTACTTGATTTTGGGTGGTGGGCACACAATGTGATATACGGGTCATGTATCATAGAATTGTACACCTGAAACCTATATAATCTTATTAACCAATGTCACCCCAACAAATTTAACAAAAGAAAAATTTGTCAAATGACAAAAATTTAAGAGCATATTTTTGAAACACAAGAAAAAGACTGATTTCTTCATAGAAAAGGGCTGGCCTGTGCTAAATAGTATTCAAAAAGAATAACTGTCACCCAGAAACAATGGTTTCCTGTGAATTTAGACTAGATGAAGATTCTATGGGCTAGGATTCAGGTGTATGAGAGGAAGCTAGATAGTTAGATGCCCCTGAGTGCACTAAGAAAAGGTCTTTCATCTTCAGATCTGGTTGAGGAGAACCTATATCATTAAAGAAATATTTGCTGCTGTCACCTAATTTTTGAGTCTTCATACAATAGTATTTTATTTCTTTTGCTATAGTACAAGGAGGTGAACAGCTTTTCTCTATGTGGTGACATAGGTACACAAGCTCCTTCTATTTTGTGGTTTCCTCAATCCTTTAGAACCTTGGGAAAATAGAAAGTAAGAAAATCATACCTGCTTCTTATATACCCTGGTATATAAATAACATGCATCATTTTTCTCTTATTCAATTGGCAATAACTAGTTATAAACCTAAAACTCAATGAAAGGGTAGCATGGACACACAGCCTCTAGCTATAGAGCTTCCTGCCAGCAATATCTCCCTATTATGGGTAGGGAAGCATCTTACTCTTCTGGACAGATACCATCCCTGCCACTAATTACCACGTAGACTTGGGCCCTAAGACAAAGTCAACATGTACCCCACTTCCCATCTGTGGTTCTGGCAAGTGGCAAAATTTGAGGAGATTCCCCATGCTGAAATAATGAGGCAGCAGTCATGAAAATACATAGCTTGTCTTGCCAGGCAAGTTTACCCACCACCACCTTCTTTAGTACCCTCCACTGCAGTTTCCTCCGCCCGAGAATGGCATGGGAAAGTCTAGGATATTTTTTGTGTACCTCCTGAACCTCTTCCAGAGGAACGCAAAGGTAGTGGAAAGAAGGATGAGAGGTGAAGAGGCCTTAAGGGTAGGACGAAGGGATGTCAGGGAATGCTTTAATGAGCCATATTGGGGGCAGAGGGTCAAACAGCAGTGCGGGAGTTTCAGCAGATGACAGCAATGTAGAAAATGTGACCAAGGACCAGGCAGCTTGTTTCCTGCAGTGGCACTCAGTAAGCTTCCTGAGATTTAGAAATAAACAGAGAGAGAACAAAGAGAACAATTTGGGGTTGACTGAATCCACTTTCAATTGGTATGTTTACTTATTGTCAGGAATGAAGTGATTCTGCTACCAGAAAGAATAGGACTCCAGTTAGAAATTAAGTGCAATTACATAAAATTACTTTTTAAAAATTGTTGTTCAATTACAGTTGTCCCCATTTTTGCTCTATTACTCTCCCCTTATAAAATTACTTTTTTAAAGAGCATACCCAAAATTATGGTTGCTACTATGTGTATAATGAATTCTATTAGTCAGACTGCATAATCCCCAAGCAATTTTTAATTTTCTTACCAAGTTCCACTATCTACTTTGAGTAAATATGATAGTCATTTTGCGTATAAACATCATATTTATATTTTATATGTAACACAATAATATATTTATCATGTCAACTATCATGTGGCATGATATCATATTTATATTTTTAAACAGTGTGATTGTTAATTTTATGTGTCAACTTGACTGATAAAATTATCAGAGTAATTTTAAGGGATAATAACTAAGGGATACATGGATAACTGGCAAAACATTATTTCTGGCTGGGACTGTGAGGGTGTCTCTGGAAGAGATCAGCATTTGAATAAGAGAAATAAACAGAGAAACAATAAGAGATCAGCAGAGTGAGTAAAGATCACCTTCACCAATGTCGTGGTGCATCATACAATCCGTTAAAGACGTGAATAGCACAAAAAGGCCAGGGAAGGACAGATTTGTTGTTTTTGCTAGAGCCAGGACATTCATATTCTTCTGTCCTTGGACATTAGTGCTCTTAGATGTCAGGTTTTGAACTCAGATCTGGATTTATACCATCACTCCCTCCACTATTCTCAGGCCTTTGGGCTCAGAATGCATACCACCACCAACTCTTCTTGTTCTCCAGCTTGCAGATGGCAGATCATGGCACTTCTTGACCCTATAACTGGATGAGCTAATTCTTAACATAAATCAAGATATCTTTGTCTCTCTCTACATGTGTGTATACATATATGTGTGTATATCTATACATATATATGCACACACACATATATACACACATACATATGGATCTATTTATCTCTCTATCTTCAATTGGTTCTCTTTCTCTGGAGAACCCTGAATAGTACATATAGTTATAGTTATATTTTTCTTTGCAAGTTGGTTAACTAATAACACATCTTTTCCTTTCTGTTTTTATTTACAAAAAAATTCACATACCAGACTGTTAGTTTTCAAACAAAAAGCACTAAATCCTTCCCAATCCAGGAGTCCTTTGGAGACCCCCATTCCTCCCTCATAAGAGCAAGAAGGGAATCTGCTTTTGGTGTATGTTTGTTGGAGAAGAGTCCCCATTTCAGACTTTATTAAACATATTTTAATTGAGTACCTACTACGTTCCAGGCGGCATTCTAGATTTGGAGGATACAGAAATAAATACAACACACAAAAGTCCCTGGTGTCATGGAGTTTACCCTCCTATAAAATAAGCAGAATTGATATTCTAATAAATAAAAAAGAATAAACAAAATAAGTAAAATATAAAGCAGCATTAGATGGTGATAACGGTATAGAAAAGAATAAAAAGAAAAGAAGGGAGAGCAGTGGGAATGAGATGGAAGAAGAAAGACATTACATTTTAAGCACATTTGTGAAATTGAGAGAGGCAGGCTAACCCCTGGGCCCAGATGGCAGGAAGCCAAGACTTGCTTAACTGCCCCGAATGCCTTTCCTTCTCTTTAGGCTGAACAGCCAAAGAAGGGGGCAAGGGATGGTGGAAAGAAGCAGAAGGGATTAGTCAAAGAACATGTATGAACGACTCATGGACATGGACAATGGTGTGGGGACAGACTGTGGGAGTGGGAGGTGGGATGGATTTGGAGGGAAAATGGGGAAAAATGGAAACAACTGTAATAGAATAAACAAGAGTTAAAAAAACAACTAGACTGAAGGGCATCGCTGACTATAAGATTTACTTCACCGGGCTTAGGGTCTTTCCCTTCACACAATGCATGCACACTAGCAAGAAAGACTGTCCTTTCGGTGAACCATCCTCATTTAAATACCAAAAAACACACCCCTGGGTGGAGATTTAACATGATAATAAGACATGTGACACGTGAAGAAACACATAGTCACACTGCACAAGCCCCCAAAAGCCCTGGCTTCTACATACTACAGGCCACTTTTTCTGCCTAAGCCTCTTTAAAATTTGCCCCAGCCTTTGTTCAGGAAGCAACACATTCCCTTTCTGTTTGTGAGGCTGGCTTTCTTGTATACCAGCTAAATAAACCTTTCTTCGTACCTGGTTTTGGGTGATCTCTTTTGATTTCTCTCCTGAGAGATTGCAAGAAACCAGAGTGCCAATAACAAATTACTGATAAAAGCCAAGTAAAGAAGTTGGGGAAAAAAGTGAGGAAAACGGTCCTGGGAGAAGGGAACATGTTTGCTGTGTCTGTGGAAGATCACAGAGGTTGGGGGTCCCAAGTATGTGAGCCGAGTGTAGGATAGTAGGAGATTAGTTCAGATAGGTAGGTAATGTGGAAGAATGCAGATGGGTGAAATCTTGGTGGCCATTGAAGAGAATAAAATGGCCTTTATATTGTATTAATCAGGCTCATGAATTTAGTTAATGAGAATTGCCTCAGAAAATGTCTTCTTGAGGTGTGGCTCAGTCAGTTTTCTTGGCCTGTATGGCTGTTGCAGCTTTTTGGTGATAATTTTTGCACAATGCTGCTGTCTCGTGAGGTGCCCGGGAGTCCTCTGGCTGCATTGTGAAGGCGATCCATCACTGGCTAGTCCTCCCAATAAACCACTCTTCACATAGCACATGCCAGTCAGTGCCTCCCTCAGCAATCAGCTTGTCCCCACTCTTGATGGGGAACAGTCTCTGTTACCTATTGACAGTCCCAACACACCCTTTCATACTTCTCTTCCCTTCAGTGTTTCTCTTGAGTCTTACCTTGAATTGATTTAACCAACATAAAAATACTTAAGAGACAAAGGAAAAGGAAGTATCTGAGGTGATTTGTGACCTCACCCAATAGCCAGGCTTGGTGTGAGCACCCTGCTGAGGTCCCAGAAATGTAGCCAGACCCATAGGTTCATGGAAACCTGTGGGCTGTGCTCTCAGCCCTTTCTGGCAGCCTTTCTGCTTCTGGATTTCCCAGCCCCACCCTGTATCTCTTAATACTGCACAGTTCCAGTTGGCCACCCAGAGGGTCATGTCTCAGGGCAGGTACTAAGGCATGGACGGACAGGTAGGTTTTCTTGCATCTAAAAACAGGAAAATGAGCATATTCCATTACTACATTGTATTGTTTTTCTCAAAACTTTATTGATTCTATGGAATATGTTTTTCCAATTATAAATATGGTCACAGTTATTTTTTATCTGCAAAATATATTCCCATTCATAATTTTGACACCCATGAAATAATCAGGATTATTTAACATCTTTTGTCCATCAGATAAAAAACCTGTTTATTCCTTATTTTTACCTATTTATTGCTTATATTGAGTAAAGGCTCTTATTTATATATATATTACATTTTAGCCTGGATAGCTCTTAATAAATGGAAACAGTATGTTAATTTGGAAATAATTTTGCTTTCATTTTTGTAACCTCTTTGTAAATGATGTTTCCCAACAAGAATAAAGAATAGGCAGCATACTAAACACTTCTTAATGTTGGCATTAGGACATGAAGGTGAGAGTGGAATTTGAGGTTTTCTGTGTTACGGGCAGCATGTACTACACAATGAACTGTCATACAGCATTGGGTGCAGACCTACAAGCAGAGAGACCAAAGGTTAATTCCTGGTTTCCCAAGCATCACGGTTTCTAGACACTATATTATATGTCTAAAATGGGTGCAAGAAGGCATTGATAAAAAGATTCTAATACAAATTTATTTTCCAAAATTCACTCTTCTTTATAATCTTCTAATGTAGAATGCAATTTGGTTATATCATCAATATTAATGTAATCCATCTCTATATATTTGATCAGACTGTGTATGCTGGAATGAGTTCTTAAACTTCTATTTATTCTCTAGGTTAAATCTTACCGTGTCCAAAAAAACTACCTCCTTTCTGAACAAATCTGCCAAATGAACTTGGATCTGCTTGATAGTTCTTACACCTTTGTTGTTCCTAAGACAACATTTTTATGTCACCAGATGTAACCCAGATGGTACATACTAATTCATATATGGATATTGGAAAAATATATGGTTTCCATCTGAGGTCTTTTAAGTATGATTTTTAAATTGACATGAACATTGCTTTTTTTTTCCAACTTGCACCATAATGCAGTCAAAATATGGTTCCCAGGTGAATGAAAACTTATCTGTTTCATTTGGCATCACCATATATTTCTGAGCCACGAGTCCTGAACGAATCCGTGTCTTTGCAGACTTGGTTTCAGCTGGCTGAGAAACAATGTGATGGTGTCAAGTTACCATCATTGCACTGAGAGACAGTTCTGATAAGATAAATTTAGAAAATCTTTCATCTCGTTTTCAATATTAACAACTGTGTGTCTTGCCAGCAGACACAAATGTGTGATAAAGTTTAGACACTTTAATCCTGTAGTCTCTCCTGTTTTGATAAATATTAGACATAAGGTGGTACTGAAACACCACCCTGAAATCTCTGTTTCCAAAGAAAATAGCCCACCAGAAGCTCATTATAAAACTTTTAACAAAGAAATTGTCGTGCCAGTTTCAATAGACAAAGTGACATTTGGGTCTCCTATTGTCCTTCCCTTCATTCCATGAAGAGTCTAAGGTGCTTTGTTCAAAAGAAAAACGAATATATGAACAGTTATAATGGTCCTTACAGTATGTCTTTCAAAGGAGATCTAATAAGGGTTATCAAAACAAATGTTCACATTTTTTTTTACCCTCACATTTCTCTTCCTCTGCTTCTACCTCTTCTTTTTTCTTTTCCACATTCTTCTTTAACCAATTATTACTTGATGGACATTGATATATCCTCCTTCTATATCTAGTACGTGTATGTGTGTGGATAACTAGACACACTTTTGTGGCCAGAAAATTACTCACAAAATTTGCAATTAATATGCTGATATCCATGTACCAATCCAAAATACTATAAGAATATTATGAGCTCTGTTGAAAGCATATCCCTGAACATAGGTTAGAGGTGTCAGAATAGCAGCCTCCTACCACTGCTTCCCCAGACTTCTGTGAAACTGAAACAATCAACTTCATTTGGCTTTCCTTGTTATTTTTACATACAAAGTAGAATGCTTCAACCCTCCATCAGCTTGGTCACCGAGTCAAAGTAAGAATAGGAATTAAGAAAATAGAAGAACTGCTAAAGAGTATATACATTTCCTAAAAAAATGTTTTCAACTACATATCCAAACAGTTGAGGGTCACCCATTTCGCTAGCATTTCGCAATGCCTTTAATTGTTGCATAAAAATCTGAAGATGCAATCTTTCAGTACTCCTCACAATTCAAACTCTTGAAAGAGCAAAGCACTACTATCTGAGTTCCTATTGCAAAGAAACATAAGTTTTGTGAGAGCAAAGCAATGCTGTTTTGCATGCAGAGAAAGGAGCAAGCTCTTTATGTCCATCCAGTGTCACATGCTGTCACATAGGAGGGAAAAACACATCAATTCCTCCAACTTCAGTCTGCTAGAGGTCTATTTCACCATTGAACTTGGGCATGCGTTCAGAAATCACTATCCGGAGCAGATTCACAGCTCTCCTCCCATCCCAGTTCTTCTGTGCTCAACTATCCTGAGGCAGGCAGATTTGTCTCCTGGTAATCCTGCTCATGTGTAACACCAGTCTCTGCTCCCTCTCCCCCTGTGTGAGAGCTAGACATAATGGCTTGTGTCTAACTGGTAGAATACAATAAGTGCAATGGAATATTCCTTCCATGATGAAGCTACAAATGTTGTGACTTCTGCCTTGCTGTTAGATTCTATTGTTTTCTTGATTTGCAGGCTTTGATGAAGCAAATTACCATGTGGAGAGGTCCACATAGCAAGAAATTAGGAGGGCCTCTTGCCAACAGCCAGTGAGGAACTAAGACCTTCATTCTTACAGCATGAAAGAACTGAGATTCTCAGTCTAACAGTCCTTGAGGAACTGAATCTTGCCAATGACCTCTGAACTGGAAACAGATCTTTCCTCTCTTGAGCCTTCAGATGAAATGCCAGCCCTGGCTGACACTTTGCTTTCAGCCTCACAGAAACTGTGAGATAATAAATATGTATTGTTTTATCTCATTCAATTTGTGATAGATTGTTACAGCAATAGATAATGAGTGCGCTTCCCAGTAGAATGGTTCCCAAATTTCTGTTCTGCATGTTCTGCAAATCCTGGAAGCCTGACTCATCCATCAGCTCAGCCAAGTTCAAGCTCAAGTTGGGATTTACAAAAATCCACCCACTTCTTTTCCACAAGCAGGACTGTGGAAGATGTTTCTGGGCTATTTGTGGGTCTCATCTATCCATATTTTCCCATCTCACAGTTAACTTAAGCAATTGTCTTACATCTTTAATTTGTGCCAGCATTATAGTCACAGATTTGAAAGTATCAAGTCACAGAATATATTGCATGGAAGTTCATATACTGCACTTTTCAATCAATAATACTTTATTCTGTCACTTTCTTTCCAAATAGAAGGTCTTTTCATTTAAGTGGCATCTTCAAACTAGTGATTTAAGTTATTCACAAGGACTAATTAACTAATTACCTTATCATCATTTGTGAAACCCAATGGTTATGTTTATACTGATAAAAGTGCCCTGCTATTTAAACTAAATAACATATTTATAGGATGTACTGCCTTTTTCCCTACATTGTTTAAAATGCATTTTTCAAAGCCAGCATTTATTTCCAGGGTCCAACCTAAACCTCCAGGGCTATTCCTGTTGACAGCAATAGAATATCCACCACTGATTTTCCCACTGTATAAATGGCTATTGAAGGCATAGGAACTGAATATAAGAGGCCAGGAAACACTTTGGGTAAAACATTGGCTGCTGATGTGGATTTTCATTGCATACCCCTCCTTCAATGCACTGCATCCAGATAGCATGATTTGGTGACAATGAAAGCAATAGTTCAATGGAAGTAATACAAACTCTGTCTACTACATTATTTCTCTCTTTTCCCACAAATTTGAAAATATGCCTGGCAGTTTTGTTGACAGATCAATAATCCACTGTGGTTTGTTACTATTCTCAACCATTTTCTCAGTTTCTGTTTTATAAGTCAATGCCAAAATAAAGCTTGGAGGTAAACAGATTTTAATTAAGTCTTTGTGATGCTAAATATCTGGGAATTTAAAAATGTAAGGTTATAAGTAATTTGGGGGGTTATTTTTGAATATTTTTACATTGAGTATAATCACAGCTTTCTGATGGAAAGACAAACATCTAAGGAGTTCCCTTTGTGGGCCGTTTTGCAACACTTAGGAGCATTTGGAGACATAGGGAGAAAGTTTTTGTCAGAGGTTTTCATTTCTCCCCATTGGCCTTATATGTAATTCTCTTGACAAGAACTGATGACATTGTGCTCCAAAATTAATAATGCACTACTACCTTGCTGATTAGCAAACTTGATTCTTTTGATAATTGCATAAGACTAGATTTTACTGGTCAAAAAAGCTGCTTATTAACCAGTGGTCAGAGATCCTTGTATACATTTCTAAGTATAATATCGACAGCAATATTTATCCAAGACAGTAGATACTTTAGCCCTCCTTGGTGTCTTTACTTCATAAGAAAAAAGAAGGGCCTAAGAAGGAGCGATGTTTAAGTGGATATCGAATGTATGGGACATTGTTGTAAGGCGAGCATAGTCTTGATGAAGGCGCCGCACTGTTTGTTCCGCTAGCAGAGTTCACTCCAGGTGTGTTCTCACAGTTCGAGGCAGCAACAGCAAAGCGGTGCCCCACCTGTCACTCTCCTTTCTGTCTTATAGGGCACTAAAGCCACTGTGAATCTTTACTCAAGAGGCCATTACCAAAGGGACAGAAAATTAAGATTAGAAATTAAATTCAGCATTGTTTTAAATGTCTCTCTTATTTTGACAAATTGATAAAAAATGTTAAAATATATGCAAAGGCTTTTAAAGAGTTTTTCTGAAAGAAAAGAAGTGGAATAGGAATGCATGTTAAACAGTAGATTTTATTTTAATTGTGGATAGCATATTCCAAAAATGACCATAGCAGTATCTTCCATGTGACACAAATCTTGCCATAAAACTGTACCATTCTTCCCAATCAGAGCTGTGTATACATTCCTTCCCCTTGTATCTAAATAGGCTCCTTACTGTGGCAGAAGTTACAATGTGTCAGTTTCAAGACTAGTCATAGGAGACTATGACTCCCAACTTCAACATAGTTTTGCTAGAGAGCTTACCCTTGGAATATCCATGCCATGAGGAAGCTCAAGCACCACGTGGAGTAGCCCATGTGGAGAAGAAGTGCACATTCTACATTCCCGGCTGATATTCCAGCCAGTAGCTAGAGACCATCGGATGATTTTACCCTCCAGCTGACAAGACACCCCCAGCCTTTCTCTCACCCCAGCTGTTGCTGCAAGGAGCAGAGGTAAGCTGTCCCTGGTGAGGCCTATCTAAATTAACAATTTCTGAATAAAATTAATAGTTGGGGTGATTTGTTTCTCAGTAATAGATAATCGGCACAAGGATTATCTCCATTTTGTAGATGAGGCAATAGAATTTCAGAATAGATAAAGGATTCAACTAATGACACTAAACTAGTAAATGTAGAGCTTGGCCCCAAGTTCTGTCCATATTTTATATTTAAAACAATACTTCCTGAATAGTTCCATATTTTATATTTAAAACAATTTCATCAAATAACTATTTGATGAAATTGGAAATTAGCCTTCCACGATAACTGTTTTCTCTCAGATTCACCTACAGATCTCTGACACATATCTCTGTTGGAAAATTACAGGTTTGTGGGTAAGATGTGTCCATGGCTTTTAGAATAAAGAAAATATTTTTCAGACCACCATAGTGATAAAGCAGTCTGTCTTTTTGAATTTAAAATCATTCACAGTTTTGTCTGGCTTAGATTTGCTTTTGCCCTCATTCCTTAGAATTTTCGCTTATATTATGGCATTGAGTTCAAAAAAATAAATATTGAATATATTATTAATATACCATGCTGCTATTAGAAAATACAAGTAGAAAAGGAACTACTTAGCATCTCATTTTCAGTCTCCTTATACACATTGATTCACTTACATTTTATTTCTTTTCTAAATCTATTCATATTGCAAAACATAACCTTGCTAAACATTTACAGCTGTGGTTCATTCTTTTCTGTTTATCTCAGGTATTATTACAGGAGAATGGGGAATGCTACCGAAGTGTTTCCTGCTGGAGTTTTAAAAAAAAATTGGAAGGTAAATGGCATCTTAGAACTTACAAAAGCAAGGATTCCACTCCTTACTCTATCCTCACCACTCTGTCAGATTGCTTATAGGCAGTACACTCAGAAAATAATTTTTTTAAATTCATGTATTATAAATCTTCTTCATTTTCTTCTGTGTCAACTAATAATTAAACATTCATTTGCTATATGCAATTGTAGTAAAAACAAGAACATAATCAAAAGCTCTTATGGGATTACAAGTAAGACAGAGGTGAAAAGCATGTAAGAGGGAATTGGTAATTACCAAATTAGGGTTTAATGCTAGATGAATTCTCTTTCAGTTGTTAGTGTGTCTCTGCTGGGACATCGAGAAGCCCTCTTTCTGTTGCTCCAGCTTGTGCCTTAAAACACTCATTTAGAAAGATAGTTTGGGGAAGGAGTTCCAAGATGGTGGTGTAGAAGAACACTGAGCTTGCCCCCCACCAAGAACACACCTAATGTATGCCTATATTTAAAGCAATTCCTCCTGAATGACAACTGAGGGCCAATTAAACAGCTTCTTCACAATAAACAAGAGAGAGAGATCACATAGAGAAAGTTGGAGTGTTGCTAAAGCTCTCTAGGACCTGAGAAACTGGTAAACACCATTATTTACATTTCCCGTGTACATGGATAGAAGGCAGGAGCTCTTTCCAGGTGTTATGAATGACCTGTAGGGCCACTGTGGCATGATTCCAGCCACTAATTCCATAACTAGCTCCAGCAATAAAAGGTGGGTACCACAGGACACATACATAGGGCCCTTCTACCTAGAAATTGACCTAACACAAGGCACTTCTCCATGCACCCACTGGGCTGCATGAACACACAAGTTCCCGTGTCCAGAGAAAGTGTGGAACGAGTAGGGAGTTGTGTGGGGTACCCACACACAGGTCTGCGAGATTTGGAGAAAGTGCAGAACTGGTAGGGTGCTGCTGCATGTGCACAGAGGGCTGCCGCACCCAGAGAAGTGTACAGCTAGTAGGTCGACATGGCCATGCACACAGAGCAGCACCACCCAGATCCATGTAGTCAACAGGCAAGAAAGCAACAGGGGGACATGCAGGTGGTCAACGGACATATGAAAAGATGTTCAATGTCACTAATCATCAGAGAGATTTGCCTCAAAATGACAATGAGATACAGCCTCACACCTGTTAAAATTGCTATTACAAAAAGTCAACAAATAACAACCATCAATGAGAACACAGAGAAAAGGAAACCCTTGTAGTAGGACTGCAAAATGGTGCAGCCACTATGGAAAATAGTGTGGAGATGCTTTATAAACCTAAAAACAGAACTGCCCATATGATCTAGTAATTTCATTTCTGAGTATTCATCCAAAGAAAATAAAAACACTAATTTGAAAAGATATATGCATCCCCAAGTACATCTAAGTAGCGTTATTTACAATAACCAAGATATGGAAGCAACCTTTGTCTAATGCTAGGTGAATAGCCAAAAAATGTATATAATGGAATACTACTCAGAAATGAAAAGATTGAATTTTGTTATTTGTAACATGATGGTGGCATAGGATGAATCTAGAGGGCATTATGCTAAGTGAAATAAATTAGAGAAAAAATACCACATGATTTCACTTACATGTGAAATTTTAAAAGTAAATTAACAAAGCAAAACAGAGTCATAGAAACAAAGAACAAACAAATGATTGCCAGAGGGGAGTGGGTAGGAGGATGGGTGAAAATGTTTAATATAGTCAATAATAGTGTGGTATCTTTGTACAGTGACAGATGGTTAAAAGACTATGTGATGATCACATCATAAGATATTGCATCACTATGTTATACACCTGAAACTAATGTAGTACTGCATGTCAACAACTATACTTTAATTCACAAGAAGAGAGAGAATACTAGAGATCTTTTTCTTCCTCTTTCTCTTTCTGTAAGAAAGAGAAAAGGACACAGGTAAGGACACAGGGAAGAAATTCCATTTAAGCCATGAAGATTGGTCTCACCAGTAACCTACCCCAAAGATGACTTGATCTCAGACTTCTAGCCTTTAGAACTATGAGAAAATAAATTCATGTTGCACGAGCCAAAAAATTAGGAAAGGAAGGGAAGGGAAGGGAAGAGAAGGAACAGGAGGGGAGAGGAGAGGAGAAGAGAGGAGAGGAGGGGAGAGGAGAGGAAAGGAGAGGAAGGGATAGATGAGGGAGGGAGGAAGAGAGGGAGGAAGGTACAGGAAGGAAGGGAGATAGAAAGAGAAAGGAAGGAAGGAAGGAAGGAAGGAAGGAAGGAAGGAAGGAAGGAAGGAAGAAAGGAAGGAAGGAAGGAAGGAAGGAAGGAAGGAAGGAAGGAAGGAAGGAAGGAAGGAAGGAAGGAAGGAAGGAAGGAAGGAAGAAAGAAAGGAAGAAAGAAAAGGGTTTGGAAAATCTCATCCACTTTAGTATACAAGGGTCAAGATGTTTGTTAAACTGTTAATATAACTAACTGGTGGTAAGATTGGGTAATATATTAGTGTAAATAACACTTTTTAATTGAAACATCTTCTATCAAATATAGCAGCTTGAGACAATATTTTTAACTGTGTCAGCATATATTAAGTGCCGCTATTTGTCTTCTCGGAATGCTGTTTTGAGTTGGGCACACGAGGTGTAATTCAATGAGAACAGGAAAAAGAATAGACCGCCATTACTGGGTACCCACTGCTTGTAAGACATCTGATATATATTGTCTCATTAAATTCACAGTAAACCTCAGTGAGGTATATTTTTTGCCCATTTCCAGCCAAAGAAACTGACTCTAAAAGTTAACTAAATAAGCCAAATTCACCAGCTATTATGTAGTAGAGGCAGTATTCAAAACTCTTACAGTGGCAAGATCCACGCTGTTGCCATCCGGCCATTCCTCTCAAAATAGACACAATCACGGGAGTAATTTGTCAGCGGAAAAGGTAAGTTTAAAGCATCTTTTATACCCTGTCACTATCATTACATCAGTTGTGTGACATACTCTCTAGGCATTTGTTTTCCAATTTCTAAAATAGAAATAATTTCTTTTATAAGTTTAGAGATTATATAGCACCTGGCAGAGTGCTCAATAAATTGTAGCTCTTATTATTTCATGATATGTTCCCAAAAATTTGTGGGCAGCAAAAAAGAGTAACAAACAACAAAGTTATTTATGTTTTATTCACCATGGTACTGCAGGAGTTTTTTTAAAAACAATCCTGATTTTTAAAGATTATTGTGTCCCTTCAGTTTTTCTTCAAAACACCTGACAAACACGAATCCATTCATTTCTCCTTTTTCTTCTTATTAGTTTTCATTGCTCTCCTTGTCAAGTTACCTTTAATTATTGATCAATTATGCCTGGTTAGGCCTGCTTGACTGGCAGAGCTAAGCTGTAAAAAAGAACAGGAACAGATGTCAAAAATGAATTTATTTTCTCTTTCTTTTTCCCCCCAAATGCCAGGCAAAGAATGGCACCATTCTGCTTGTCTTCCCCTTTTGTTGGTGAGCAGTGCAACATGGTTTACACAGAATCTGCTTTTTCAGAGACCTGTTAGCATCGCCCATGTATGTCTGGATGCCATTATGCACATGCTAATATCTGTAGAACTTAAATCAAACTCTCCCACAAGGCCAAATCCAGTGTTGTTTTGTTTTGCTTTGTCCCAGGGTCTTGGAAAATGACACAGGAACTGTAGCATGGACTGGGACAAGAGATCTAGTCTTCTTGTGATTTTATTTGCAGAAGATTCTTTTCCCCATAAAAATTGACTGCCATTTTAATGACAGAGCAATGAGTTTAAAATGCAAGTTAAACCACTTAGTTGGGCCCTTGACATTGAGAAAGATGGGGAGGAACAGTCTATTACTGTTAGACAGCCAAGCCCATTTCAAGAACTCAGAGAACAAAAGAGAAGTTTACTGTTTTCCTCACTAAACCTATAGATCCTTATTAAGTTAACTTTGGTGTATAAGAATGTCCTTCATATGGTCCCCATCTCTCCTCTTCACCACCACCATCCTCCCTAAAACTCCTGACCACTCTGCCTCTCCCTTTATTAACCTATTTCTTTCTCTTAGTCTTTGAGGAGTGCTCTCAGTTATTTGCTTCGATCCAATTCCCCCCTTCCTTAGTGATGCTTGGGTAGAGAAGTGGGAGACTCATTTCAGATGCTGCACATATAAGGAAAGAATAAAAAAGTCACTATTCCTGGTCCATGATGGAGGTGAAACACCTACAAGACCAAATGTTTTCCTCATAGTATTAAGGCATTTCTAAATATACTCAAGCTATGTATCGATCTCTTCATAGGTGTCCTAGTTTAGTTTGGGCCACATCTCCCAAAGGGGCATGGGTGTATCCTGTCCCCCAGGAAGGTAGGATATGAGTTCTGCCATGCCACAATGAAAACAGAAATGATGATTTCAAGTTGTGTTGGCATCCATCGTCTTTCTGAAGGGATATTTATTTCTAGACTTATCATGTGGCTTCAGGTCTAGATTGACAAATGGAGCTTTATCAAGTAGCATTTGCATGACAGTCACTAAACTTTATGTTGTAGAGCTGAAGTTGCAAACTTCTTTTTCTGTAAAGTACAAGATATTAAATAATGCCAGCTTTACAGGACATACTGTCTTTGTCATAACTACACAATTTTGAGGATTGTAACATGAAAGCATCCATAGGCAATGCAGAAATGAATGGGTAGGTCTGAGTTCCAAAAAGGCTTTATTAACAAAAATAGGTGGTAGCCTGGATTTGGTCCATGGGTCATAGTTTGCCAACTCCTGTTGTAGACAATAGAAGTACATATACATATTTTAGCTATCTTTTTGTGGTCCGGTGAGAAATATTCTAGTCTGCTCTCTCTCTGGATACTTTCTTTCCATGGCTAGAATTTTAATTTCTCCCTACTGTTCTTTATCTTTTTTCTTTATTCAATAAACATATATTCATCAATAACCAAAATGTAACAATATTTTGTTATATTTTGTTATATCCGGCAGCCACCTTATGACAAGAGGGGAGCCAACCTAATGACAAAAGTAGACCTAGACAAGTGTCTGAGTAGAAAGACAAAAAATATGGGCTTCAGTGAGCTCGGTGAGCTGCTGAATTAACCAACCCTTTCTTGTTACATCTTTAACATGAAATCTCAAAAAAAATTTTTTTAAAGAATTTATTGATTTATTTTTAGAGAGAGGAAGGGAAGGAGAAGGAGAGAGAGAGAAACATCAATGTGTGGTTGCCTCTCATGTGGTCCCCACTGGGGACCTGGCCCGTAACCCAGGCATGTGCCCTGACTGGGAATCGAACCTGCGATGCTTTGGTTCGCAGCCCACGCTCAATCGACCGAGCTACGCCAGCCAGGGCGAAATCTCAAAAATTTTTATAGAGTATAAGGCAAATTGAGTATTTTATTATTATAGCTAAAAGCATCTTTATTTTTTAAATATTTTATTTATTTATTTTTAGAGATGGGGGAAGGCAGAGACACATTGATGTGTGAGAGATACCTCTCTCATGCCCTCAACTGTCGCACTGGCTCACTATCCAGACGTGTGCCCTGGCTGGGAATTGAACTGGCAACCCCATGGTTTGCAGGCTGGCAGTCAATCCACTGAGCCATACCAGCTAGGGCATAAAAGCATCTTTTAAAAATATGGAAAACCAACCCTAAATGCAATGTGAAGTTATAATGCCCATAGGAAGACAAGTGCAAACAGAGAAACAGCATCTAAAACAGGACAGACAAGAATAGCAATGCTGAACTGTACTTAACTCAGGGGAAAAAGCTTCATTCCTGACTTTCCAGTCCAGCCCTGCTTCTAACTTCACTTTAGCGTTTGTCCCTGGATGCCCATGTGGCTTTGTTGCTGTTGTTGTCGTATCCTTTTAGTAAATCCCCTTTTACTTAAATTGATTTGAGTAGGCTTAGACCTTTTGTAACAGAGGGTCTTAATTTCACTTTTTGATCAACCTCCATGTCCCTCAAAGAAGTAATGTCTAACCTGAAGTTAAATATTCACATCTCAGTTAGAAAAACTCGTAAGAGAATTATTAACATGTCTAGCCATAGAAATTGATGGAATTAATCAGTTAGAATTGGGAAACAGGGCTAGAAATAAACTAGAATACTGAGGTTTAAGGTAATACTGTATTTTAGTGGATGGTCCTCAAAGGGGCTGGTATGAGAGAACCACCTGTTGGGATTTTTTCTCTTTTTTTTTTTTTTTCAAAAACACATGCTGCAACGTACAGGGGCATCCTGGCATGCTCCTGGGCATGGGGAAGATCTTCACAACAACTGGGGAGCAGAGGACAGAAATAAAAGGTAACTAAGAAGCCAAAAGCCAAAAGGTAGAAGAAGCCCCTGCCCTTCTCAGCTCTCTCATCTGAAACAGAGAATTTCTCATAATTTATAGATTCTTATTCCAAATGCTCTTGGGATACTTTGGGGAGGGGGAGTTCTGTGCAGACTCATCTCTTTGGCACAGCTGGAGAGCCCCTTCTCCTCATAGTAGACCCCCACTGCACCCCCGCTCATAACAACTATGTGCGGCTCAAATCTCTCATCTCAAATGTTGGCACTAGAACATATTTAGGGGAGATATATTTTTAAATCCCTTAAAACATAGCACTGAAAGTGATTGGCTCTTGGATCTCAGTAAAGCTGACTGACTATAAAAATATCTCCCCGTCTCCATTGCCTTATTTTCTCTTCATTTTGGGAAATGATTTTTCATTTTATTTCCTACCTTGTTCTGCAAAGGCCTGCACTGATTTCACAAATAGGAAAGAAAAGAAAAACCTCAATATTTGTTTTCTTGCTCCTGCTTAAATATTGATCCTCAGAAATGTATAAGGATTGCCTGTGGCCTCCTACAAAGTCTGACTCAATTGGAATTGTGGCTTTTCTTCTTGTTGCTTTGTATGAATTCTTCAGGAATAAACATGTTTCTTGTTGTTATTTTAAATTATTATTTTTGAAATAACAATAAAACTTTTCTTGGAGCTTAATTTACTGCTGCAGAGGATGTCACTATGGCTTCATAAGCTCCCCAGCAGTCCTCACTGTCCTTAAGCGTTTGACCAGTCTCTGAAATCTAGCTTTTCCAGTATGCACAGCACACATTCATTGCTATGATTTA
The DNA here is from genome assembly GCA_028533065.1 of Trachops cirrhosus. Taxonomy (NCBI): domain Eukaryota; kingdom Metazoa; phylum Chordata; class Mammalia; order Chiroptera; family Phyllostomidae; genus Trachops; species Trachops cirrhosus. The sequence continues at coordinate 93,102,245 of CM052544.1, forward strand.
CTGTTCATTAAAAACTTACAAATGTTCAAGTTAATGGAAAACTCCAAAGTAAATATTTTCCACAGTTCTTTTTGAAAGTTCTATGAGATTCTAGAAAGCTTATATGAGAAGCTCTGTCACGACTATGTGCCCACATGGAGGTCAGCTCACACTGGGAGAGGAAATACAGAGAGAAAGTGCAGTTACTCTGTATCAGTAACTTCAGTGTGCTCTGTGAAGCAACATAGGACCTTGCACAGTCTCCTCTGTTTTTCTCCTTTAGTTTCTTTAAGCGTAAAATGCAGATATTACTTCTGACTTGTTATACTACATATAAAATTAATTGACTCAAAGCGATATTAATTTTTTAAAAGGTGAAATAATAAAATGCCTGCAGGTATGAGAGCACCGGGGTGACGACAGCAATCAGACGACTGAAAGTGAGTACAGTGGCGGTTGGAAAGACTGGGACTGTTCACTGTTGATCCTGCATTGCCAGGACCACAGAGAGAAACCGATAACCAAGGAAGGTAGTATTGCTATTCGGAAGGTTCCAATAGGTTTACCTTTACGTTCCTGAACAAAAAGTCCATACTGTTCAAGAGACAGTTCTTCTTAGCATTGAAAGGGAAACAATCTTCCCTTTCAGATAAGGAGATGACAAGACTAATCCTTACATGGTTTGGAGTATGGACCTCTTTTTGGCTGAAAAATTTTAGTGAATATTCCGTGGTTGTGGTTAATAGACACATAATGAACAAAGTTTTCCCTTTGTTGTAAAGACATAACTGTTCTGAACAGTGGCCAAATTGGTACAAGGAGAACATGCATTTGATGGGCAGCTGACTCTTCATATGTGTTGGATTTCTGATTTCGTCCTGGCTTGGCCTCTGCTTACTTCTATTTCATACTTCTACTTCTATACTCTGCAGTGTGTCAAACTTGGAAATGAATGACTCATCCAACCTACATTTGAAAGTGAGAGAAAATTTGTAATCTGAATAATTTTGGCTATTTTTAATTTAAAACTGATGAAGCATTAACTATGTTAAAGAAATGTGAAAATACAGGGTCCGGCAGAAGTAAGGCCTGCTTGAGTGTGGTTGGTAGGGTAATAATATGGGTGTAATAATTTATAGTTTTAATTTGAACACTTCACCTAAAATATCATATGGTGTGCTTGAGTGTGATATTGTTATGTTACAGAATTACATGCTTATGATTTTGTAATAAAAGATTTTGTAATAAAAATGGGGTATTGTTTGTACTGGACCCTATACAAAGAGGTATTATCATTATTTAATTTTGCTTGTTTTATGATGTGATACATTGTTAAATTTTCTTTTACATATAAGAATTCCCCTTCCATTCCATATCTTTGTAGTATGAAAATTCTTTTAAAAATTGTAAATCTACTGTACTAATTTTAAAAAGAAATACTGTAAATAAATGATTTTTGTAATCTTGATTTTTTGTAACCTTTAGATTTATTTTTTTTCCTGAAGGACAATAGTTTCACCCTTTTTTTTGGTAAAGTGCAAATAGCTTCAGAACCAATCTGAAATTTTCTATAACCTCCCATATAAACATGACTTTTTAAATTAAAATATTTAATAAGCAAGAACAAGAATTCAGGAAAGAGTCTTAACAAATATATAACATTTGGGCTTTAAATTTGAAGAAAGGAAGGAATAGTTTTTGATTCTTTGCATTTTCATTATATTTGATTTTTTTCCAAAAAAATGCTATCACTGTGCTTTCAGAAAATCTCATTTTACATCTTAGAGCGAAATGGTCTTCAACTAGAAATCGGAACACCTAGGATTAATCTTATTTAGTCAGAAGCACATTTGGTCTCCACGTGTTCCACTTCTTTAGCTGCAAAATGAGTGGAAATCACTTTTGCTTTTTATAGGAAAGGAACTGAGAGAAGATAAAAATGAGATAACTTGTTAAGCGCTCAGAAATACTCTCTAAACTCAAGCTATTATAGTTATTAAATATGCCTCTTCTCTGAAGGCTGTCATCATAGATTGTGTGTCGGCTCAGCCTTCACAATGTCAGGCAACACAGAAAGAGAAACCTGTAAATGAGAAAGTCGGTTGCAGTCAGTCCCGGGGGCGCGCTGGCATGGGCACTGTGGGGACTTGCGGTGTAATCAGTTGAACCTGTGTAGAAGAAGTTGGCTCCCCTTCTGCTGCACCTGCCAACATCGCAGAGGTCTTGAGCATCCAGACAACATCTCTTGCTGCGCAGCAGAATGTTTGTGCCACCTGCCATCCTGGGGAAACAGCCATGCTGCTGGAGAGCATAATCAACGGAGAGAAAGTTAGGTCACTTCTCTCATTTTGCACTTCTGCCACCTGGGAATATGAGCGACTACTATTGAGCCATCAGAATGAAAATATTTAGTAACCCTGAAGTGGTCCAGATACGTAGAATTACTTGCAATGCTGCAGTTTTAGAAAGGATGGCTGGTTGTTTTATCTTCCTAATAAGACAATGTGGACCTAATTCATAGTTTGTATTAATCTATATCTCAGTTTTTTTTCTCTTACACATATTCAACTAACATTCATTATCTGTGATGTTTCAGGCACTATTCTAGGTAATAGAATGAATCAGAATTGAATCAGAAAGGGTCACTCTCAAGGAGTTTACTATCCAGTAAAAGGAGAGAGACAAGTACAAAATAATATTACAATACAAGGCAGACATGACTACATGCATATTCAAATATGCATGTGAAAATGAGTGAAATCCTTAACTATTTTTATTTAATAACATCTCAGTGTACTATGAGAAGTGAAGGCTCTATAAATTGAGACTTTTGATTTGAGGAAAGGCAATTGCAGTTCTTTTATTAAAAAAGACCTTTTTTGAGAGTAAGATCTACAGGCATCGCTGTGGGAGCTAGAGATACCATGGGGAGCGAAACTGATACAAACCCAAGTTCTCACAAAACCTGTGTGTGAGACGGTGTCAGGACAGGGGAAAGAAGAGGCATGTGAAGATCTGGGGCAGCCAGCAGAAAATACCCAGCACAGGCTGGCAACATGAAGAATTTCGGCTTTGTCCTTGAGTGAGTTAGAACTCATTGGTCTTTCCTGTCTTTGTATGATGATGAGGCAAATGTAGAGACTAGGATAACAGGGACTGGGATTCAAAGATGATGTGATCCTGGAAAATTATTTTGACGAATCCTAGATTTTCAAGCTTCTGTAAATTTTGAATGAGTGTAGGGTTGACAGAGTCATAGAGAGTGAGCCCTAAGTAAAACTTCTGATAGATTTGATCATCCCATTGATTGTATAGAATTACAATCATGTATAAAACATTATTTGAAAATTATTACAATAAAAATCCCTTTTTATGTATGCCGATATTACCTATCACCAGAATATATATATTTATTCATACAGTTTTCCAGCAAGTGGCATTTTTAGGTTTTACTCCCTGTAATCTCCAAGGACAAACCATTATATATATGCATTAGTCCATAGGGTATTTTGATAGATTAAAGGGAATATATAGTAATGTTCAGAGAGAGACACTGGAACCTCATGTGAATTAAGGTGGGTTTTTAAAATATCTCTGAAGTGCCACTTGAGGGCTTATACGAAACTTTGAAACCACTTATGACATCTTGTCACATACAAGCTGGTTAGCAAGGAATAGGGGAAGGGAGAATGTCTTTGTGGACAACCAAGGAATTAGAACAAGCTAAGCTTTTTCTAGCCAAAAGACTGGCTGCTCATGCTGGTCCCTGTGCCTGAACTTTCCTTCCCGCACCTCATCCTCTGGGTTATTCGGCCCCATCCTTTAGTTTTCAGCCTCTGGAAGCTCTTCCCGACAAGCTCTTCTTCAAATAATGTTCAGGCTTCTTTTTATAACTCCTGCAGCCTGGAGTCATTGGGCCAGTGGCTGTTTTTCCCTCCAGTGAGACTGGCTGTTTTTTGAAAGTTGTTTCTGCCTGGCAGACAGAGGTGCTACTTGTAAACCTTGTGACTGGCCAATAACCTTACTACAGGCACTTGCCTTCCTTCTTAGAAATGCAGGTCGTGGTAGTCGAGGGCTGTGGTTTGCTTCAGGGTGGATATAAGTATGTCAGTCTGAGGAAGAAGTCCACTAAATGACTTTGTTTAAATGGGAGAACTCAAAGGGACATTTGAAGGGAGGAGTAGAACCAGCAAATGTGGGTGCTACAGTGAGGTAGGAAATGGAAGACCTAGCACCTCAGTTTTCAACACAGGAGAAAAAAACTGTGGAAGGATAACTTGAAGCAGTTTGCTGAGGTGTTTCCAACAAAAATCTTCTCTTTCATCTCCCCTGTGAAATCATCAGTAAATTCTAATTTGCCTACTAATCTTTTTGAGAAGCTCTATTATTTATGGTGACCTAAAGAGAGAATAAATTATATAACTGCACTGCCTCAGACAACAATGAATTCTGATATGGAGATGTGAGGACATGATGGTGATAGTCCTGTAGAGGAAGATGAAAGGAGTGATGGGGGAGAGAGAGAGAGAGACAGAGAGAGACACACACAGATAGAGAGACCAAGACAAACCTTGAGGCTCTGAGGGGATGGGCTCCCCATTCATTTTTCCTTCTCTAGGACCTAGAACAGAAAAAATGAGGGAAAAAGTCAGAGGAAAGGGACTGGCTTTTTGGTGTGTAAGAAGAGGACTGCTAGGCTGTTCCAATTCCCCACAGGTTTTGGAGCGCTGGCAATCACCAATGTCTAATTGCTTGTGGGGAATTAGGAAGGTGACCTGGGATGGCGCTGGTAGTCTTCCGATACCTACTTAGCCTAACCCACACCCTGCTGTCTCACATCACAGGGCTCATACCCTGTGGCCTCGTGCAGGTTTTTGAGTTAACCAAGTTATGTCCGAATCTTGGATCTGCCAAATTTGTAGAGGCCACTGGCCTGTCATTTAATGTGTGTGCCTTGTTTTTTTCACCTATAACATGAGGATGACAATGCAATCCCACAGAGCTTTTAAGAAAATTAAAGATAACATTTGGTACCTGAGGCAAAATCAGTATTCAGCACATGTAATTTCCCTTTCCACTCTGACACAAGTTGATAACTTGTGTTATAACTCTGATTCTGCTCTGCTTTTTTTCCAAGTGTCAGGTTCCATAGTTATAAAATCAGCCAGACACCACTCTTCCTTGATAATAAGTCTCACATATTTTGACTGCTAGCTTATACCAGATGCTGTTATTTACCTGCAGTTAAAAAAAAGAAACAACAAAACAAACAAAAACACCTTGATGTGGTATGTGATATTTTCATTACTATTTTATTGTTGAGGAAATTGAGACCAAAAAAGGTGGAAAACTTGTCCAAGGTAACATAGGCAGGAAGAGACAAAACTGGGATTCAACCCAGAAAACCTGTCACAGAATCTAGCTTTTGTCATTACCAGATAAGTGTAGCATGCTACTTCTATGTGAGGAGCATAAAGCATAACTCTGATTAATAATGTAGAAAAGTAAGCTGCTACTGGCTGATATTTGACAATTAGTTATCCCATTTAGCATAAAACAGGACACGTGGAAGTCAGTCCGATTTCTTCCCCCAACTAAGGTGGAGAAATCCTCTTGCTCTTCACTCTTCTGAGTGTGATCAATGGAGAAGAGGCACCCAGGAGCCTGTTAGAAATTAAAATCTCACCTCCCTACTAGACCCATTGAATCAGAACAATCATTTAAACAAAAATTTAAGATGATTTCTACAAATGTTAAATTTTGGAAAGCATATTTGTATTCCTCAATATACCCAAGAAGGATATGTTTATTTTCTATTCTTTAAATGTTATTTTGTTACTTTTACTTGATCTGTCTTTAGGCTTCTAAATGGACAATTTTTAAAAGAGAGAAAAAATTATGATAACATCATGTGTGTTTTATTTAAACAACTTGAAGTGAGCTAAATCATTTTCTTCAATGTTTTCCTAGCTTTCCATGGCAAACTGGAAAGGCTTTGAGTGGCATCTTCTCCGAGTCAAATTCTGCTACACTGTCAACTGTCGGACGGAAACAGGTTTGCTGGTGAGTGACCCGTGCCAGAGGGCTGGGGTCCATGTATTGTATTAAATAGCTACTGATCAATAGATCGATATACCCACTGGAAGACGATGGATATGTAAATAGATATAGATATATAGACGAAGATGAACAGAGGGAGATGGGTGATGGAAATGGTTGTGTTTTCTGCAGTATCCTCAGCGGCTGCACCGGGAAGCCAGGACTGCACCAAGTGCCGTCAGCTGCAGACCCTAAGACCCAAGGAGACACACCTGTGCTTAGTCACCGCACTTTGGGTGACCGCAGTAGATGTGGAGCTCTGACAGCAGAGGCTGCGGTAATACTCCGACCTCGTTTTGTCTTATTTTGGCAGAAGAAATGCATTTCTACAATTGGGCACTTTTATTTTTTGTGTATTTCAAAGTGTGTTTTGTTTTGTTTTAGAAATGGTTGTCATTGTTTAATTTAATATATCCTACAATTATCATACATAAATGTACAAAGAGAAGAACCATTTTTTGCACCAAATACTTAAGAGCCAGTGGCTATGGCATTTTAATTAAAACATTCTTTAGTATTTTCAAAGAACTGTATAGCTCCTTCACAGCTCTGATGGTGCCAGTGAATAGGGAGCATGTTAATAATTGATGTCTTCAAATTAGTGTACCTCATCCCCAGCTACCCTCTCAAGCAAGTGATTCATACAATCCATTTATCTTTTCCCTCTTATTTCCAGCAAGTGAGATGATGAGGATGTTTTTGTAAAATTGCCTGCAAATCAGCTGTAGGCAGTGGTACAGTAGGGAAAATAGTCATTTAACTCTGAAGTCTCCAAACTTGTATTTTACTGCAGGTTGGCTTATTCCTAGGTCTGCCACTTCTCTCCCCACATAGAAAGTATTTTGGATGATTTTCAGAATGATCTCTTATGATTTTAATTTTTTAAATTTATTTTTGATTTTAGAAAGAGGGGAAAGGAAGGAGAAAGAAAGGGGGAGAAACATCGATTAGTTCCCTTCTGTAGGCACCTCGACCGGGAACCAAACCTGCAACCCAGGTATGTGCCCAGAAGGGGAATTGAACCAGTGAGCCTTCCACTTGTGGAATGATGCTCAACCAACTGAGCCATGTCAGTGGGGGCTAATTTTAATTTTTTTGACCTAAGTCACATAATTCATATTTCTAATTTTCTAACTGCCTATTCCTTTTATCAATATTATTAGATAATAAAAGAATCACAGGAATAAAAAGGATGGCAAAACTACCCAGCACTAGAACTTCTTGGAGATATTAGGAACTTCCATACAAACTGACAAAAAAATTGGACAGGGAGTTTAGGCCATAATACCTCCAGGATGACAAATTTAATTAACTCCTTCCCAAGGCTAACTATTCCATCTCTGAACAGAAGCTGATATATTGTTTGCTTGTTTGTTTGTTTTTTTCTCACAGACAAGCAGCAAAATATAATATAGATGGTCTTCAGATTCCACCTAAACACTTTGCAGACTATAAATGTCTTTTCTTTCTTCAGAAGACATAATTATGCATTATATTCATTTTAAAATATATATTTTATATATATGTATACATATGTATAAATATATATGCAGGGTGGAATAAAAGTAGCTTTACAGTCATGAGTACACAAAACAGTTTTTCTTATATTATTACTTATTAATTATTGTATTATTTTCCATACAGACAACTATAAACCTACTTTTGCCCAACTCTGTATTTTCTCTATATATATACAGGTAGGAAAGTTCAGGTGTCACCTTGTTTGTATGGTAGTTTTGGAAATACCATGTAGATATTTAAAGGTAGATTCCTGGTCACCCAGAGGCCCTTGCCCAGACCCACTGCTCCGGCCACAGGAATTGTTCTAGCTCCCCAATTGTTCTGCCTTCTTGTGGCTGCTTTTTGTGCTTATTGTGAACATTAAAACTCCTTCCCTGAAGTCGTTCTTCTCCCACTGTGCAGCCACGCAAGGTGCTCACTCCTGGCAGAATGAGCGCAAGGTGAGCAAAGCTTGTGGAGGTGGGGCCTGTGCACTCACTCCTCAAAGACACTTGATTTCAAATCTGGATACTTCATTCCTGGTAGGGGTAACAGCAACCTTTCTCTCATAATTAATTACTGTAAGCTTTAGTTCATTAGCAAGAAAAATGACAGCCTCAAGATGCTGATGCTGGCATGTGTACTGACTCCAAATCTCTATTACCTTATTTAAAGGTGGAGTCTGCTATTAATGGTCATACTAATTCAAACATCTTTTAATACTGACAGCAACTCAACCACCTTAAAATAATTCTGGGTGTGAGCAAAGTAAGCAATTTAAAGGCAGCTCATGTTCTCTCCAAGTTTCTCATAGCTGCTACTGGGAATACTTGATAATTTATGAAGGCTTATACCATTAAATTAATTACATTTTCTGGATGCCACATTTTTTTAATACCAGCTAGCTCTGAATTATAAGTAACAGCACTAGAGCTGTTCATTCCTCCAGTTTATGGAAAATAATACTTGAACTTTCTTAGAAATGCCATTATTCCAAGTAGTCAATTAAAAATATGTCAGCAATTTTTAAAAATTTTTTATCCTTTCTATTTTTGTTTAAAAATTAAATATCTCAGCCGGGAAGCATTTTTTTCCTAATAAAGTGTGGAAAAACATTGTTAGTATTATATAACTAATCTGAGAGAGAAAAAGAGCAAGTTGCTGGGGTATTTGAATTTCTTCTGTCATTTGGAAATGTGAACAGGTTTAGGACTGCTTGGCCCTGGAAAAGTCAACTATATTAGTTCTTAGGCAAAGCCTAAAGGGAATTTAGGCCTAAAAGATGAAAGTCCAAATAATGGAAAATAGAGCCCATATTTGAAGTCTGTTTCTCTTTTAACAACTGGTAATTCCTATTGGATATAGACTTAATACACCACTACACCTGTAGACGGAGGATACTAATCCCAGACTGACTGACTTTTCATTACGTTTTAAATTCAGTTTAGACTAGCAGGCAGAAGCTCTGACTATGTGCTGACTGATGTAATCTGACTCCATTTTTACTCTTGCAAAATGAATACAAAAATAGAAGTTTTGTACCTTCAACACACATGTATGGAATTCCACTGATTCCAGTAGTGAGATGTGGTACAGCATGTTGGCTAGGAAAAGGAGTTTGGGTATCAGGCACGTTTGAGTTTAAATCTTGCTCTGCCTCTTGTGAGTTGTGTGACTTTGAGCCAATTAGTCGATCAAGCCAAGCATTCGTGTACCATCTAAAAGAGGGGTTGGTGATCTACTGCCCATGGGCCGAATGCAGCCCACTTTCTGTTTGTGTTAATGACGTTTTATTGGAATTGGGATAGGGCCATGCCCACTTATTTACATTTTGTCTCTGACTGTTTTTATACCATGATGGTAAATATCTCAGCAAACATCATAAAGCCCACAAAGCCCAAAATATTTTTTACCTGGCCCTTCACAGAAAAACTTGGCTGTCCCCTGATCTAGTAAATGGAAATGATAGTACTAACCTCATATGATGACTGAGACAATTAAGTAGCATAATGTGTACATATTGCTTAGGACATTATCTGGCACATGGTAAATTCTCATGAACTGTTTTGTATCATTGACTACATTTTGTGAGACATTAGACTCAGTTCTGCAGACACCATGACAAATATGACACTGGTCCATCCTGGAGGAGCTTAAGCCAGCGACAGGTTAATAGGATGCTAGAAAAGCACAGGATGCTCTGTGGTGACATACAGTGGCCATACACAATACCTGTCTCTTCCCTATGTTTCTATGGGATCTGTGATATGTAAAACCATGCTGAGTGCATTTCCTCCCAAGAATATAAAACATCTGATAGATGACTTCTTGCTAATTAATTTTGTAGTGTTTTCAACTCCAATTTATATAACTAACAGATACTGTGATTGTAAATGGAAAAATGGGGAGGCTAAATAGAGAATTTACAAAGGACTGTTGGTTCACTTACCTGGGTATATAAACATACAAAATGAGGCGTTTTGTGTATTTAATATGGTGTGGTGTAAGACCTAAAATTAAGGCTCAATATTATGTACTGCCCAGTTACCTGGTAAAATTTGGGGCCTCACTACAAATTTCCTCCCCATTCTGTTCCAAATAGTAAGTACGTTAGCCAAATAACCCTCCTTACCAAACAGACAAGGTATACTTCCTGCGTGTCCCTGAGTGGCAGGTTTCAGTTCCCTGTTGGTTTATGGAATTACTCCAGCAAGCCAATCACATGTTGTCATAGAGCCAAGGGACATTGTAGCCTTGAAACTACAAATCCTGCCACTCACAGCCCCTGTTGTTTACTCTGTTTCCGTTTGCAACCCTTACGGGGACTTCAGGCTGCAAGTGTATGTGACTATTAAATTGCTATCAATCTCATCTGTCCAGTGTTGGGTATTGTATAACCTGCTATCTCCCTAACCCTAGGGTAGGAGTCTCTCCCTCACCAATGATTGAAACACTTGGCTAAATGTGAGCTGTGACATATTAGAAACTCTTAGAGCCTTGTATAGCCCACTACATGTAAGGAGTCTTGGCAAGTTTGCATTAATTTTTTAAGGAAGGAAAAGACAAAAAGTCACTTAACCATAATAATGATACAGGATGAGAAGCACCAAAGCTGTAGACTTTATCCCGAAAAAGCAAAAAATACATTATGTGAAATAAATCCACGAGGAACAGTGTTCAGCTGGTCCCTCAGAATAAGCACAGCATTTAAATTGTTTGCTTGTTACAACACACTTTTCTGAGGAGGATATATTATGACTAATATCTTGAACTGATTAGACAGCTAAAGTCAACCTTAATTAGTATATTAACCAAAAGTAGGGTGAGGTCCTGAAATAAATTTTAAAAATCTAATTCTAATCTTTATTCTCACTTTCCCCCTAAAACAGGTATTTTCCAATGAAGAATTTTCAGTAAATTAAGTTGCACAACCATCACCATAATCCAGCTTTAGAACTTTTCCATTACCTCCCAAATTTCCCTCGTGCCCATTTGTAGTTGATTTGTAGTCCCACATCCAGCCCTCGGCTCCCACTGGTCTGGTTTCTATCTCCATGAATTTGTCTTTTCCAGACATTTCATATAAATGGAAGCATACAATATGCAGTTTTTTGTGTCTTTTTTTCACTTAAAATAATGTTTCATGGTGACTATAGCAATATTGTACTGTATATTTGAAAGTTGCTAAGAGACTTGATCTTAAATATTCCCATCATAAGAAAAGGGTTGTAACTATGTGTGGTGATGGGTGTTAAGTAAACTTATACTGGTGATCATTGCACTATATACACATATATCAAAGCTTTATGTTCTGCACCTAAAACTAATACAATGTTACATGTCAATTATGTTTCAATAAAACAGAACAAAATAAATATTTGTTGAGTGAATTAAGAGAAAAATAATGCTTTCTTAATGGCAGAAATGTTAGATGGCAGACTTTGTGGTTTTATTAACACAAGCACAGTGTGTACACAACCTGTCTATTCATTTTCTTGGCTGCACAGGCTGGGCTGGTCTTTCCACAATGGCTGTGTGGTTCCTTGAGGAGTCTCATTGTATGCAATCTCGGCACCGTAAGACTTGCTGCACATCAGCAGTGCTCAAGGCCCTTGACTTTGGGGACCAGGAACTTCTGAAAGCCACAGGGCTGCATGTGCTTTGTTTTCTTATTGCTGCCATAACCAATGTTGGGCAACAAGATCTGTCCCTTGAATCTTCTTTGCACCCTATTGTCAATGTTGCTGAATAGTATTTCATTTATACGCATTTTGTTTATCCATTAGCCAGTTGTTGGATATTTGTATTGTTTCTAGTTTGGAGCTATTACAAACAAAGCTGCTGTGAACGTTCGTGTAAATGTCTTCCTGTGGGCATATGTTTTCATTTATCTTGGGCAGATTCCTAGGAGTAGAATTTCTGGGTTATATGGTAGGTTTAAGTTTAACTTTTAAATAAACTGCCAAAGTGCTTTTCAAATTGGCTATACCATTTTAAAACAATTTTCCTTGATATTTGCAATTGATGTTTTTATTACAGCCATTCTAATGTATGTATTGTCAAATATTTATTCATATCTCCTGCCCATTTTTTCTTCTGCCCATTTTTAACTTCAGTTGTTTACATTCTTCACTGAGTTGTAAGAGGTCTTTAAATATTCTGTTTACAAATACTCTATAAGATATTCTATTTGCAAATATCTTCTCTCTGGTTCTGGCTTACATTTTCTCTTAATTCTGTTGTGGGAAGTATTAAAGTCTTTAATTTCAGTTACTGTATTTTGCCATTTTTAATGCACCCCCACATTTTTGTGTGGGGGTGCATTATACACAGGATTATTATACCCATTATTATATCCACAGTATAATGCACCTCCTTATGTTTCCCTCAAAAATTGGGAAAAAAAGTGTGCACTATACATGGCAAAATATAGGCAGGTCTTATTTATCAATTTTTCTTTTATGTATTGTGCTTTTGATGTCATATCTAAAATTATTTAGAGTAGTATTCCATCGTATGTACGTACTACATCTTCTTCATTTAATCATTGATTGAAGGACACATTGGTTGTGTTTATGTCTTGGCTGCCATGAATAATGAGCAATGAACAGAGAGGTGCATGTATCAAATGAATAAATGTTTCCAAATTTTTCATGTAAAAACTCAGAAGAGCTACTGCTGGGCCATATGCTAACTCTATTCTTAATTTTTTGAGGAACCTCCACAGTGTTTTCCACAGTAGCTATCCTAGTTTACATTTCCACCAGCAGTGAATGAGGATTCCTTTTTCTCCACAGCCTCTCCCAACACGTTATTACTGGTCTTGTTGATAATCCCCATTCTAACAGGTGTGAGGTGGTATCTTATTGTAGTTTTGAAATGCATTTCCCTAACAGCTAGTGAAGTTGAGCATCTTTTTATATATTTGTTGGCCATTTGTATTTCTTCTTGGGAGATATGTCAGTTCAGGTTTTCTGCTGATTTTTTATGGCTTGGTATTGAGTTGTATGAGTTCTTTATATATTTGGATATAATCCCTTGTTGAAGCTGTTGTTTGCAAATATCAACTTCCAATCTGTTGGTTGCCTTTTTGTTTTGTTGGCAGTTTCTTTTGCTGTGTGGAAGCTTTTTAGTTTGGTACAGTCCTATTCATTTATTTTTGCCTTTACTTCCCTTGCTTTTGGATGCAAATTCAAAAAATCTCTAAAACCAAGGTCCATATTTTAGCATTTATGTTTCCTTCTTTGCAATGTATTGTTTCAGATCTTATATTTAGATCTCTGATACATTTTGAGTTAATTTTGGTACACAGGTATAAACTGTAATCTACTTTCATTTTTTTCCATGTGGCTTTTCAATTTTCCCAGCACCACTTGTTGAAGAGGCTTTGTTTTCTTCATTGTGTGTTTTTGGTTCTTTTGTCAAAAATTATTTGTGCATACACATGTGGTTTTATTTCTGTGCTCTCAATTCTGTTCCACTGTTGTGTTTCTGTTTTTCTGCCAATGCCATACTGTTTTGATTATCATCTCTTTGTAGTATAATTTTAAGTCAGGTTGTATGATACCCCTGGCTTCATTCTTTTTCCTCAGGATTGCTTTGGCTACATGGGGTCTTTTGTGGTTCCATACAAATGTGATGATTTTCTTTCTATTTCTTTAAAAAAATTTCATTGTGGTTTTGATTGAGATTTCATTAAATCTGGATATTTCTTTAGGTAGTACTGCCATTTTAACTATATCTCTTCTTCTAATCCATGAACATGTAATATCTTTCTATTCTATTGTGTGTTTTTTCAGTCCCTTTAATAATACTTTGTAGTTTTCAGTATGTAGGTCCTTCACATACTTTGTTAAGTTCAGATACTTTGTTAAGTTTATTTTATTCTTTTTAATGCAAGTGCAAAAAGAATTTTTTCATTTCTTTTTCTGAAATTTCATTGCTAATATATAGACATAAAGTGTATTTTTGTATATTGATTTTGTATCTTGCAACTTTGCTGTGCTTGTTTATTGTTTCTAATAGTATTTTCAGGAAGTCTTTAGGATTTTCTATATAATGAATCTTATTATCTGCAAAAGTGATACTTTTACTTCCTCATTTGTAATTTGCATGCCTTTTATTTCTTTCTCTGTTCTGATTGCTCTGGCAATCATCTGTGTCTCATTTCTGATTTTAGAGGAAAAGCTTTCACTTTTTCATCATTGAGTATGATACTAGTTGAGTGTTTGTCATATATGGCCTTTCTTATATGTTCAGGTACTTTCCTTCTACACCCATGTTATTGAGTATTTTAATTATAAATGGATGTTAAATTCTATCAAATGGGTCTGTTGATAAAATTATATGATTTTATCCTTTATTTTGTTAATATGATGTTACGATATTGGTTGCTTTGCCTAGGTTGCACCATTCTTGTAATACTGGAATGAATCCTACTTGATTTTGATGTATTATTTTTCAAATGTATTGTTGTATTTGATTTGCTAGTATTTTGTTTAAGATTTCTGTATCTGTATTCATCAGAGAGATTGGTCTGTACCTTTCTTTTTTTGTGTTATCCTTGCCAGATTGTATGATCATGGTTATGTTGACCTCATAAATGTGTTAAGAAGTATTGCCTTTTCTTTAATTTTTTGGAATAGTTTGAGAAGGATAGGTATCACATCTTCTTTGAATGTTCAGTAGAATTCACTAGTGAAGTGATCTGGTCCTGGACCTTTATTTTTTAGTAGGCTTTTGATGGTTGTTTCAGTTTCCTCACTGTTCTTGGTCTATTTAGATTTTCCAGTGTTGTGTGATTCAGTCTAGGAAGGTTACATAATTCTATGGACTAATCCATTTCTTCTAGGTTATTGAATTTGGTTACATAAAGTTTTTCATAGTATTCTAGTATGATCTTTTGTATTTCTGTGATGTCTGTGGCAACATCTCCTCTTTCATTTCTGATTTTGTTTGATGAGTATTTTTTCTTTTTCCTTAGTGAATCTATCCAGGGATTTTTGTCAATATTCTTACTACTTTGAAAAGACCACCTTTTTGTTGTATTATGTTTGATACAGTCTTTTTGTTCTCCATTTTGTTCAATTCTGCTCTAATTTTTATTGTTTACTTTTTTCCATTGACTTTCCTTTTTTTCTTTTTTTTCTAGTTCTTTAAGATGTAATAATGTTAGGTTGAGTTAGGCCTGTAATGATAGAAACTGCCCTCTTATTGCTGCTTTCACTGGATCCCAAGAGTTGTTATGTCATATTGCCATTCTCATTTTTCTCTATATATCTTCTGATTTCACCTTTCATTTCTTTTTTGGCCCTGCTGTTTTTTAGTAGCATGCTGTTTAATCTCAACATATTATGTTTTCACTTTTCTCTTGCATTTGATTTCTAATTTCAAAGCATTGTGGTCAAACATTATGCTTGGTATAATTTCATTCTTATTAAATTTGTTGAAACAATCACATGTGGTTACATTACATCTCTGAGTTTGTAAGCTCTGCCATTCAGACCACCCCTGAACTTGTCAAGTTTAGGATACGGCCCCTTTTTCATCCACAGTTTCAATGCAATCACTATCAAAATCTCAACTGGCTTTTTCATAGAAATTGATAAGCCAATCCTAAAATATGTAGAGAAGTGCAAAAGACTTAGGATTGCCAATATAATTTTTAAAAGAAGAATGAATTGAGGAAATTAAAATATTAATTTCAGAACCTACCATAAAGCCACAGCAATCAAGACAATGTGGTGTTCACACAGAAAAGGCACATAGATGAATGGAATAGTTCATAAATAAGCTATCACATTTATGGTCAATTGATTTTCAACAAAGATTCCAAAGGCAGTTCAAAGGCAGAACACATAGTATTTTCAACACACAACACTGGGACAATTGGATAGCCACATGCAAAAAGAAACAAATGAATCTTTATCTTAAACTACAAAAAAATTAATTGAAAATTAATGGTAGTGCCTAGACAGAGAAGAAATCCATCAAATACCATGAATAACAAAGGCAATAGGGCAGCTCAGAAAGAAAATGAAAAAATCTCCAAATAAACTTAAAGATACAGAAATATGTTTTAAATGACAGAGAATTCATAATTGCAGTTCCAAAAAACACTCAGTGAGTTACAAGAAAACACAGACAGGCAGTTTAATAAAAGCAGAAATAAAATCAACAAACAAAATGAGTACTTTACCTAACAGATTGAAACTTTAAAATGAATCAATAGAAATATTGAAGTTGAAGTTGATAAAAGAAATAAAGAATGAACTAGCGAGCATAGGAAATAAAGCTGGCCAGAAGGAGGAAAGAAATAGTAATATTGAAAATAGAAACCTAAAAATGAGGCAGAAGGAAGAACAAGACTTGAGCATAAAACATAAATAAATAAAGGAACTCTACAAGATCTATCAGACTCCGTCAGAAAGAAAAACAGAATAATAGACATACCAGAAGAAAAAGAGAGAGAAGGGAACAGAGAGCCTATTCAAAGAGTTGGGAAATTCAAATAATTTCCCAAACCTATGGAAAGAGCTAGGTCCTCAAACTCAAGAAACAAACAGACCACCATAGAATCTCAATCTGAAAAGGCTTTCTTCAAGGCGCATTGTATTAAAACTGTCAAAAATTAATGACAAAGAGAGAATTCTCAAGGCAGCCAAGGAAAAGAAGAAAGTAACCTATAAAGGAGAGTTCACAAGATTATCATTGGGATTCTCAGCAGAAACTCTATCAGCCAG
Organism: Trachops cirrhosus; assembly: GCA_028533065.1. Classification (NCBI taxonomy): domain Eukaryota; kingdom Metazoa; phylum Chordata; class Mammalia; order Chiroptera; family Phyllostomidae; genus Trachops; species Trachops cirrhosus. The sequence goes on from CM052544.1 coordinate 93,119,065, forward strand.
AAAAGAGTGGAATAAAATATTGACCCTACTGAAAGAGAGGAATTACCATCCAAGAATAATATAACCAGAAAAATTATCCTTTAGATATGAAGGAAAACTAAAGACTTTTCCAGACATGTAGAAGCTGAAGGAATTCACCACCAGGAGATGTCCACTGCAAAAATTACTCAAAGAGTTTATTGTGCCTGAAACAAAGAACAAAGGTCACAAAACTAAGTAAATTTGTCATTTTACCAACAAACTTAGAACATAAATATGGATATTTTTGAAAACAAAAACATAAATGGGAGAGTTTGAATTTGCCAAAGAACATGGAGATTAGATGCATTCAAAAGGAAAAGGACTATTGTGTATATGAAACTTTCTTTTACATAAGCCTAATGGTAACTATACATATAAAACAAATAACAAAAAACACCCTGAGACACATAACCTAAAAAAAAGAGACAAAATAGAAAACCAAACAAAAAGAACAGAAAAAACACAAAGGAAAAAGAACCAATGGAGGCACAGAGCTACCAGAAAACAAAGGGTAAATGCCTGTACAAAATTCTCATACATCAGTAATACCCTAAATGAAAATGGAATGAATCCACCATTAAAGAGGCCCAAAGTAGCAGATTGGATCAAAGAACTAAGCCTAACCATATGCTGCCTGTGGGAGACACATCTAAGCTGCAAAGACAAAGATAGACCGAAAGAGAAAGGGTGGAAAAAGATTCTCCAAGCAAATGACATCCACAGAAAAACCTGTGTAGCCATGCTTCTATCTGATAAAATAGATCTCCAGATAACAAAGGAGCCAAGAGGCAAAGATGGACTTACAATGAGAAAGGGGACACTACATAAAGAAGACATAACACTTCTCAACATATATGCACCCAATCAGGGAGCACCGAAATATATAAAGCAAACACTAACAGAACTAAAAGAAGAAATTGACAAATACACAATTATAAGAGGGAAACTAAATACCCCATTGACAACTATAGATAGATCATCCAAACAGAAAATCAATAAAAACACATTAGCCTTAAATGACACATTAGACCAAAAGCACATAATTGACATTTACAGAGCCTTTCATCCCACCTGAGTAGATTTGTTTATGAACTTAGAAGAACTCCCATAAACAACTAGAGTTGTGGTGATGCAGGGATGGATCTGGAGGAGCTGAAATCCTCATTTAAGTAGATAGGGATTTGAATTAATGAAATTTCAGTAAAAATGTCTATGCGATCTCATTTGTCACTCAAAGGATAATTAAGGCCTACGAAAATGTGGGTCTGGAATGGAAAGGTCCGTCTCCTTGATAAATTGAGAAGAAACCTGCAAACGTAGAATTTTAAGTCATCAAGACTTCCTTGCTAAGGAATCATAAAGCCTCATGAAAGAGCACATGTGCTCCTTCTCCTCTGTAGTTTCTCTCAGTCTGAGTGGAGGAGCATTGAAGCAATCGCTTTAATAATAAGTCACTGGCATATGGTGAACTGGACATAGAGGAGCTAACCTTCACCTTTTTATCCTTCAGAAATAGTTACATCTTTTTCAATGAAATTAGAACTAATGCAAGTGCACCTTGAAAATATCTGTTAACACTAATCATTCTTCCTTTTGCCGTGACTTTCCTTTCTCTGCTCATCAACACCGGTTTTGAATGTTTGCATTTTGTCCTGCCAGTTTTCCATATTTTTCTCTCCTCTTCCATTTTCTGTATTTCCTTTCTTACCTCACTCACTTTTTAAAAGGAACAGAAAGAAATATTTACGGGAAAAAAATCATGGAACTTCCCCAGCTAGCAAGTGACTGTGTTTTAGATTTTCCTTTGAACAAACATGTCATTTGAACTCTTGATTACATGGGGACTCAATTGCATGTTAATACTTTGTGCACAGTTTAACGTTTCAGTGTCTGAATCTAAAGTCTGGGAAGATAGAGAAGGAATCGTCAGAGATGCTTGGGCTTTAGGCCAAAGAAGAGAATCAGAGCACCACATGAAACTGACTCGAAACGGAGAGCAGGACTCAGCTGCAAAACATATGTTTGAGAGCGAAAGCACTTTTCCTCTTTGTAGTAGCATTACCTTTGATACGTTCCCCATTTGGCAGTCCTGCCTAATAAAGCATTTTTTAACAAAAGCAATCTTGTGAAATTCTTGGTTTTCATCCTTCCATGTTTTAAATTCATCAGATTCAGCAGTGCCCTTTTCTGAACATTAAGATTAGTGGTCTTTAACAAAGACTTGTAAGGCACATATGTGCTGATGTTAAATCAGATGAAACAGACTTAAATGTTCCTGAGGATTGGAAATGTTGAGGTTAACTTCTGTCCATTAGACTAACCATATGTCATTGGAGCATGACTAAAATAAATGGAGCACAGACGCTCCATCTTTAGTCAGACGGTATGATTCAGTTTATTACCAAGGTGAAGGAAGAGACCAGTGGCCACCGCAATGCTGTGCAATTGCATTTTCTGTTACATTGTGCTACACCTCTGAATTAAAGAGCTGGGTCACTGTCATATTATGTTAGACAGAGTATGCAAGTTGCTGAAGGCCTTCAGGTAGCAACATCTGGGTGATACTTCTCAGCTCAAAAGGGCCTGAAGGAACTGAACCTCCAGTACTTGCACATCTGTTTTAGGTTTGAAAATGTGGTGCTCTCCTTGTGAGGATGTCCTTGAAAATATTTTAGTTCCTGATTGAAGATTTCACCATTTTTCAGAAGTATTGACATAATGCCACAAATGTATTTTGTGAGTAATATTCTAAGATTTTCATGCTTCTTGGAAAAGAACATATTGGTAGTTGGTCAATTAGATCGCCGGCATAAAATGCTTTTGAAATATGGTGTATATGTTTCATAATTACCCAGTGAAAAAGATCAATTACAGCACTTTTTAGTTTCTGATGTGAGAATAATTAACATACCTTTCTCCATTCTATTCTGGTTTGGTAGCTCGTGGGAGTTTGTTGACCTAAAAAAAATAATTAAGCAATTGACTTCATGACAATTAAATGAAAAACCACCCCAAAATGTTCTATGGATGCACTCAGGAAACTCGGTGCGCCCCTGGGGCTGAATCAAATGTGGGACCAGAGCTTACACACCTGCCTTATTAATGGGCCTTTGGAAGAGTAACTACTTAAAAATGAAATAATTCAACTGGTGAGTTAACGAAACCTCAAGTCAGCCCCCCTCCAAATGCTAGGTTTATGCTTGCCGTCCAAATTAATTTCCCAATGACAGTCTGGAATTGGCCAATCATTAGTATTCTGACTTGCTTCTATTCAGGAAAAAAGGATTGAAGCCGAAAGAACACAGCAGCCAATTAGAGACAAAGGAGAAAGAATATTTTCAGTCCGATGATTGCAAAACAAGTCAAAAGTCTCTGGCCCAGTGTGAATCACCTTATATTCCTCTACGGATACATTTATTTACATGAAGACTGCGTAGTGCTGCTGTAAGAATTTTAAAGGAGTGTGAGAGGTCTTAGCTCTACAGCACCTTGACTGTAATGTCTGTGTACTATGTTTTTCAGAGTTAGAATGTAAATGACATTTTTATTTTTTCCTGTCTGATTCTTAATATGTGAGTGTTGTGCTGAATAGAAACCTAAAATAGAATATGGTAGCTATGAATGAGATAGCATAGAGCTTTAAAAATTTCCAAATAAATGATTTATTGATGATGGAAGAATTCTGCTATCAGGACGGAAGCACTAAATACAGTTTGATCCCAGGCAGAAGGTTGGAGATAAGAAAACATCTGGAGACCCAGCCTCAGGTCTGGTTTGAGGGCCAAGGAGGAACCAAAGACAATGAGGCAGAAACCTGGAGTCAGTTCTGCCTTTGAAAACTGACTGCGGCTTCCCTAAGCTTCAAGTTCCTTATCAGCCATGTCTGACTTCTTTCTCAGGGTTGAGCTGTGATATGATCACTCGTATTATTCCTAGTGTACATGTTAGAAAAGTGAGACACAGAGTTTATGCACCTTATCCTAGGTAAGGCCATGTGAATAAGTAAGGCCTGAGCAGGAAACAGACCCACGCAGTTTGACACCAGTGCCCTCTTCTCAGCAATGTTCTCCCCTGCCTGTGAACATCAATAAATGATAGCACATTCAGAAGTGTCAATAATTCCAGAGATGTGATTTTGAGTCTCAAAGATGGATAGAATGGCATGTGTGATTAATAAGCTTACAGGTTCAACTAAAACTCATCCAGGTGCCTACTTATGCAAGATTTGACTTTCAGAGGAAAAAATTACTAGCTAGAATTCTAGTTTTAATTTTTAGTACCTCTTTTCTTGTAGTGATATTGAAGTGAAAAATGCTTACTTTACAAATTTGAGGAGGGCAAGAAATGTATTGAGAACACGAGAAAAAAATTGCATAATTCTTTTAACTTGAGATGATTGTTTTCAACACGTTGTTGGAATATCCTATTATGTGTGCATTGTCTGGGTGCATAGGTGTGTGAGAATATGTGTGTGGGTGCTGTAAAGATACTTGCCGGAGATCCCACAAAAGTAAGTGGTAAAACTAATATTAAAACTCAGGAGTCCGTGATATAGATTTTTGAGTATATATATGTACATATCTAAAACACATATCTGTATATATAACACATATATAAGGTTTTAGTTAAACATTATTGCTCTTAAGTACATTATACATCTAATCTTCAAAGACCATTTTTACATTTACATTAAGCTTTATGACCACAATAGAAATTATGTAGATACAATGTAACTGATCCGCACTGTTTCCCCCTGTTCTTTTAGACCCATAGTTTCCCATTCTTGAATTTGTTTTTTTTTTAAACCACTTTTTTTTCAGGTATGATTGACATACAAAATCTTTGCATAGTTCATGTATATGACTTGATGAGTTTGGAGATAAGTAAGCATCTGTGAAACCATTACCATATCTCCACCTTAAACATATCCTTCAATTCCAAAAGTTTCCTCCTGCCCTTTTCCCCCAAGATTTATTGAAGTGTAATTGACAAATATAATTAATTATAAGATATTTAGAGTTTACAGTGTGCTGATTTGATATTCATTGTAAAGGGAGTCTCCCCACTAATTTAATCAACACATCCATTATTTCCTATATTTACCTTTTTATGGTGAGAAGATTTAAGCATGTAAGTTTTAAGTTGTATTCTCTTAGTAAACTGCAACTGTACAATACAGTGTTATCAACTATAGTCACATGTTACACACTAGATCCTCAGATTTTATTCATTTTATAACTGAAAGTTTGTAGCCTTTACCAACTCCTTTCTATTTACCCTGCCTTACAACCACTTGCAATCACTTTCTACTTTCCATTTCTATGAGTTTGACTTTTTTTCTTTTTTAGATTTCACATTTAAGTGATACCCTGTGATATTTGTCTTTCCCCGTCTGCCTTATTTCACTTAATGTAATGCCCTGTAGGTTAATCCATGTTGTTGGAAATGACAGAATTTCCTTCTTTTGTTTCAGGCTGACTAATATTCATTCTATTGATATATGTCCCACACTTTTATCTCGTCATTGGTTGAGAAACATTTAGGAGGTTTATATACCTTGGCTATCGTGAATCATGCTGCTATAAACATTGAAGCATAGATAGCTCTTCAAAATGACTTCCTTTTCTTCAGATATAGGTCCTGAAGTGGAATTGCCAAATCATATGGTAGTTCCTTTTTAATTTCTTAAGAAGCTTTCATGTTGTTATTTTATAGTGACTGCACCAATTTACATTCCCACCAGTCGTGTCCAAGGGTTCCCTTTTATCCACATACTCAATAGCATTTATTGTCTCTTGTTGTTTTTTTGTTTTCGGTATTAGGCACTCCAACAAATGTGAACTGTCTTGTTTATTTATTTTTCAATAATAATAACAACATGTAAGATCTACCCACTTAACAAAATTTTAAGTATACATTATTAGTATTATCAAATACAGGTACTGTTTAAATTTTTTGATTTGTCCTAATATTTTAGAGCACATATTAACATTGTTGTTTTCAGGAAACTATAAATGTTACAGTTTCTGGCCCCTTGGATGTCTAAAATATTAGGTATCTTCACCCAGAAATGAAAATCCTAAATACATATCCTATAAAACCACTAAATCTGATGTGATCTCTTATCAAACTATTGATCTCTTCACCTTGTTCCTGTGTGCTATATATTAAAATGTTAAGTCTTTTCTCTACTAAATTCATTTTCTGTATTCAGCATATGGAAAGACTGCACTGTAATTTCTAATTGCAAAACTATGCCTTTCATATTGTATAAATGCCTATCTAAGATCTTTTTCTCTTTATGTCTTAATCTGCATTTTATTTGATTTGATATCTTCTTGTGTGTGCATAAAAACCCAAGTTAGAATTAAAAAAAAAAACTTCTCCTTGCAGTAAATATGTTTCAAAGAAAGATGCTTGTATGATCTTAAGATTACCTGCTTCTCCCTCCTTTTTTGAGCTGTGATATAGTTTCAAAAGAAGGGTGATTTCTTTTTGCTTATCCTTGCATAGGGCAGTCTCTTTATCCAGGATTGACTGAAAGTAAATTTGGAATTTAGATGGATGTAGGCTTCTATCTAACCCCTTCATTTTTAAATAAAAAAGTAATAAAAAAGATTTATCATAGTTTTATTTGAGTAGCTTTGGTATTCTTTAGACTGGGTTAGTGGAAAGGGAATTTGGGTCAGGACATGAACAATTGTTGCAGGTAATTTTGTTTCCAGTGCAAAGTATTTCATCCTTGTTATGGCCACTAAAAATGGGCCCAGTGGCACCCTCTCCAGAGCTCTTTGTCCAGGAGGTGTCCTGTTGCTTTTGTGGATTCACAGTTCCTATCGTGTTGTGCTTGATCTGCTCTCATGCCCAGCCGTCCCCTCTCCAGTTTGAGGGCTGTCAGTCACATTTTCCTGGGCCTCCTCCATCTGCTTGCTCGTGCTCTTTCACTGTAAGAGAATTCAACAACTGCACTCATCTCACTCTCTTGACCAGACGTTCGATGTGGCATACATATTAAAAAATTGAATTATGTGATGATCACATTGTAAGGCAAATAAATGTCAAATAACTATATTGTATACCTGAAACCAATATAATATTGTATACCAACTATACTTAAATATAAATAAGTAAATAAAAATTACATTGTAAAATACAACCAGAGAGTCGGATAACTTGATTCTACCTTTATTAGCTATGTGCCTTTGGAGCGTTATCTAATTTTTAGGAGGATCACTTTCCCAGTTTGTAGACTGTGGGAGACTGCTTTCGGCTCGGCGGGTCTGTGGAGGATTCTGTGAGATACTGAAGCACTTCCAGTCCAAGGCAAAGAGCTGCAATCAGCAAGGATGTGGTTTTACCAAGCGAGATTCCTATGAGAAAGCTTTTCAAAACAGGCCGCAGTGCCATCACTCCCGAGCAACATTCATTTTCTTCCTTGGTTTTTAGCCTATGTGATACTTCTGTATGTTGCATAGTTCATAGTCAAGACTTGCACTTAGCAGGTTCTCAATAAACAGCTAAAAGCTAGTATAAAAATCTAATTTTGAGGTGCATTTGGGGGTTTAGTGAATCATCTTCTCAGGTAGTTTCTCACATCTTGTCTTAATTAGCTTTTTTCCCCATGGATGCACTTTAATAGGGAAAGAGTAAAAGAAATAAGACTGTTGGGAGTGAAAGCCTCAGGCGCGACTAAACTACAGAGACAGAATAAGGGAGCACTCTTCATTGCGAGCACGATGTGAAGAACAGGTGGTCCTGGACATTGCCCCACCATCTCTTCTGCACACGTGCCCATTCCCTGTGTGCTCAATAGCCGTTTTGCCTTTTCCTGAGCACTGGCATTAATTCCTGTCCTAAACAGCCTTGGAAATAGGAAGCAGGAGGAGGGAAAAGGTGGATTTCACGAAAATGCTTCTGTTACCGAACACTTTCTATTGCTTTTGTGCTGTAACCTGTCACTACTCAACCATATGGTGTTAAAAACACTCTCGAAAATGTGATTTTATAAAACTACTTTGCAGTTATAATGGGTGATTGTGATCCACTTCACAGCTAGAAATGAATGGAACTGGCTCCTACGATATCACCAAATTTCAAATGCATTAGAGGAACAGGAGGGAGGAAGGAAGAAAGCTGATCTCTCCTCCCATTCTCTATAAATCAAAGTGGTTACCTTTAATAGTTTAAGTCAGAAGGGAGCACTAGGGCAATGGCGTCTAGTCATTAGTCCAGCAGACTCCTGAGCTGTGCTTTTATAACTGTCCCTCTCTGTGGCTTCTTATTCCACCTTTAAAGATGAGTCTCTGTGTCTAGACTTCAAGGCATCTTAACTTCCTTCCAACCACAGAGTTCATTGCAGCCACAACTGGGGATTACAGGGGCTCCCTCCTGTGGGTGCTCTGGCTCTGTCAATTAGGTAGGAGGTAACCCATAATAGCTGGAGCAGTTTGAGTTTGATTAACTGATCCTCTACATTAAGCAAAAAAACATTAGGAGAAACTGCCCTAATTGGCTGGGTTATATACATGCTTAAACACCCTGGGAGAGATGTCTTCATCTCTGCAGTAGTTGCTGGCTGCATAGTCAGATCATTCCCATTGACTTCACAGCCTAAGGAGACACATTAACATTTAGAAACTGCCCACAAAACCTGAACTCCATTTAGCCACCCTCTGCCCTAGAATCAGGATACATATGAGGATGTCAGAAGGTGGTGTTCACAAAACACCCTCCTTCATTGCTGCTGATCCCAAGTCACACAGCTACTTGACCTGAGATCCCTCATCTTTAAAATGGATGAAATGGACCAGATGTCCTTCTAAGGCTTTCCAGCTTTGACATTTTATGAACTGATGACATACATATTTGCTCAAGCATCCCTTGCATACTACTTGCTATCTTTCTAGCAAGCAATACAAAGTTAGTACAAGTCACAGATATAAAAGTTACAAAATCCCTTCATCCTGTTAAAAGATAAACCGAGACATAATAAAAATTTTAGGAGTTTATTTGAGCATTTATCATTGGAAACAGGCAGTGACAAACTGGAAGTGGTTAGTAGTACATTGCTAACAGGACCTGGGGAGAGACTTTTACAGAGAAGAGACAGAAAGTAGGAAATTTATAGACTGGCTATACCTTCACGCCTAGTTGGCTGTTTGTGACTGGTTGTTCCTAGGTTTCAATTTCATTACCTTGAGGCATTTACAGGCTTAGATTTTTGTTTGCTTATGCAGGTTTCACTGGCATTAGAGCCACCTTAGTCTAATGGTCTCATTGTTTTATTAATCTAACGCCTGCAACATTTTGGAGGGGAAGCTCAAGTTGAGCCCGCCCTCATCCCCCAAGACAGAAGAAAACAGAAGCTTTTATTCTCCAACCTGGGTGTGGCTGTCACTCTGGGTTCTGCCTTTAATCAGCTAAAAAATAATGGGAAATCTACTTAAAACTTTTGAACCGGTTTCCTTGTTCGTGGTGTGAGAGCCAGTTTTGTTATAAGGATGAGAACTCATGTATGAAGAGTGACTGGAACAGAGTAGGTTCTTGATATTTTGCAGGCAGGCATCTGCTCTCTGACGTGGGGCAATTCACACCACCTCTACTCCTGCTTCTTCACCTTACATGTGTAGGGCAAGAAGAGAGAGATGAGCTCAGGACCTTCCCTGGTCCCCAGATTCTCAGATCCTCCTCACAGAGCCCTAAAAAAGTGCTCCAACAAAATATCTTCTGTTTATCTGACACATTTCAGTCTCACTTCATCAGTTTGGGTTCTCCTTACAGTTTACTTTCCAAAGAGTTTCTGCTCTGTGACAAAAGGTTTGCCAAAAATATAGGGGTAATTGCTAAATTTTATCTCTTTTTAACAGTAACTCAATGCCTTTAACAAAATTTATAATCCTTTTGTACCTAAATGTTTATATGTGTTGTTAAACCATAATGTAAAAGTATATAAACATTTTCACATGTTCTACCATATCAAATATGGCACGTATGATAATGATTAGAACCACCAACCTAACATATTGTGAAAAATGCCACATATGCTTTTAATTATAGTTTCTGATTTTCAAGCATGAATTCAGGGAAAGGAGGAAGTGGCTTTCTATTTAACTTCTTTGCTGCTAACAGAATATGCATGTGTTTTGGCAAGTTTCCTAGAGAACATCTGTCTAAAAGGGAACATTGAGGAGTTAATTGACATCTACCGAGCCCAGGCAATCGTTGTATGGCCTATGCGGTCTCTGTTAAACTTCTTAACTGTGTCTCCCTTTAAGCAGAGTCACAAAACAAACTATTGATTCCACTCTTTAAATAAAAAAGCAGATCACAAGCGAAACTTAAACTAGTTTATTTACAGAAGAGCTTTATGAAGTTGGTAAACAACATAGACTCTTTCCAAAAGATTTATTTGGGGAGGGGTTTGTAAATGGCTTGCGAACCCGTTTTGGATAGTTAACAGCAAAAGAATGAATGGAAAAAGGCTCCTTAGAATTGGATGGCAGGGGTGGAGAGGGCTCTGGATGGGATGGAGAATGAAGCAAACCAGCGCTTTGACATCGCCTTGGCTCTGGGTGGAGGAAGCCTGATGGATTTTAAAAAGAAAAAAGAGCCCAACAATTTAGAAGACCTGGCTGAACAGATATAAATGGAATGGGATTTAGTCTTCCCTTTCTCAACTAGGCTTGACAAGGAATGTACTAATGGCTTACAGATTAAGAAAGACACTAAGTGTTGGGAAGTTCATGGGATGTTAGAACTTGAAATTAATGCCTTGCTCTAAATTCTGATATTTGTTTTTTTTTTTAACTACAGGTACGAATTATGTGGCACATAATTGTGCCACATCAAGGACACTGAAGACTACAGATCAGACATAGGGTTTCCAGATAAAATACAGGACACTCAATTAACTTTGAATTTTGGATAAACAATAATTTTTATTGGCTAAATCTGCCAACTCTGGTTAGAGGATAACCTAATATAACAGAAAGCCACAAGTCAGAATTGAGTAAGCAAGCCTAACCCGGACTGATACAAAAGATAAAGCTAGTGAAAGAAATCCTGTAGATGGGTAAAAACAGGAAACCACAAATTCCAAGGGAAGAGCTAAATGGTTGGAGGTTGGGGACAGTTGATAAAGAAGAATTGGGAACTGGGAGACGTGCAGACCCAACAAAAAGAAGCCAAAGCAGAACAGACAAAGTAATTTGGTAGAGATCTGATAAGGCGCACGGCAATATGATCAAAGCAGTTGCACTGATTTGTCTGGGCTGTCATAGCAAGCACTGCAGACTAGGTGGCACAACAAAAGTGGACTTCCTCACAGTTCCAGCAGCTGGAAGTTTGAGAGCAAGCTGCCGTCAGGATCGATTTCTTCCGAGGTCTCAGTCTTTGCCTTGCAGATAATAATCATTGTCCTGTGTCTTTAAGTGGTCATTTCTGTGTCTATCTGTGTCTTAATCTCTTCTATTAAGGACACCAATACTACTGGATTACGTTCAACCCATATCGCCTCATTTTACTGTAATTGCCTCTGGAAAGGCCCTGTCTCTAAATACAGTCACTTCTGAAGTACTGGGGACTAAGACTTCGACATATCAATTCAGCCGATCACACAATATTATGCTTCCTAAATTTAAACCAGTTCAGTTCTGCAAGCATTTATAACTACTTAATATAGGTGATTTTTATGCCAGTTATTGAGAAAACCAAAATGAATAGGGCGTGATTCCTGCTTTCACACACACCCTGCAGCAGGGAGCCAGACTCACACACAAGAAGACTGCGTTACAGACAGTGGCTCTAGGTCCAGTCCTCACACACCCACACACTGGCCACAGAAGTTTACTCAGTTCTGTGGCCTGATAAAGAGCTGTAATCTTACCTACTGGTAAAATAGTTCTGAGTATTAGCAATATTGATAACAGCTCATTTCCTGGAGCATCGTGGTAGATCTTACTATTATAAGGAATGCAGAAAACATATAGGGATATGATAAATATTACAACCAAAGGAATTTAGATATTTGGCCCTCTAAATCTGTCATTAGATCTGAGCTGTAAAACACAAGGAATATTTTGCCAAGGGGTTGATCACAGGACACATGTGAAATAAGAAGCATACAGATGTTTTGATATGCCTGGGGAAGAGCAGGGCTGACGAGAGCGGCAAGGAAAGAAGCCTGGTGTTATATTATGAAGGGTGTCGAAGATCATGCTAAACTACCTGAAGATTTTGCCACAACCCAGGGAAAACACTGGTGTTTTTGTATAGTTTTGTTTATTTGTGTGTGTGTGTGGCTGTTGTTGGTTGTTCTTTGTTTTGTTTTGTTTCTCTCTTTTCATGGAGAATTAACTGCATTTCAAAAGCATAGTGGAGTGCCTGCCTATAATGAAAATGAAAAGTTAATAAAAATAATAGCTCCTCTCCAAGGCAAATTCTGGAAAACTGCAAATGGTACGACTAGATCCACCCCTTCTGTAGTATCAATGGATAAAACAGTTCTTTCAGTTTTAGGTGACGAAGGGAAATGAAAATCTTGCAGCCCCCACCACTGCCCAGCTCTTTCCACTCAGTACCGTAAGTCCTCACCTAATGTTATCAATAGGTTTTTAAAAACTGTTACTTTAAGTAAAGCAACATATTACAAAACAAATTTTGCTCTCACAAACAAGAAGATGCAGTAATTTATTTTCTTGATTTCAGGGTCTAATAACTCACACATTCCTAAATCTGGCCTCTATTTATTTTTTCATTATTACTTTTCTTTAAACTACACATAAATTCATAAAATGTTAACTTGTTTCAATTTTTTATTAACATCTGATTTTTTTCCTCATTACCCTTCCTTTCAAGTTCAATGATTTTTTTTCCTATTAAACAGTCACATTTTTTAAAATTCTGATTGTGCTTCAAAAGACTTTAAAGTTGATTATTCCCCCCCTTTTTAATTATTCTTGTTTATTCTGTTAGAGTTGTCCCAATTTTACCCCCTTTGCCCTCTGCCCAGCCCACCCCTGCTCCCAATTTCACCATAGGTTAATTGATATAAACAAGGGTAAGTTCCTACAGCGTATTTCTGGTCACAAAAACCATCACTAAACTTCTAAATGAAGATCCCAAACCTGTCTAAATATGAAACATTAAAATAAATGTGAGCTATACATGTACTTGAGAAAGATTAACAAAAACAATAAAAATAATTATTTTCCAGTCTGCTTATTCCCATTCAGGGTTGTGGTGTCCGGAGTCTAACCCCGCAGGGCAAGACCCCAGGTGGGAACTCACCCTGGACAGGACTCCCTTCCATCACAGCACCACTCACACCCACACTCACTCACTCAGACTGCAACACTGTAGGCATGACCACTCACCCAAGGTGCATATTTTGGGGATGTGGGAGGAAACCAGAGTACCCTGAGAAAACCCACCAGACAGGAGAAGAAGGTGCAAATGCCACATGGTCAGAGGCCCCGGATAGAATCAACTTTTTTTTCGTTCGCACCAATGTGTAACAAAATGAAGTTGCACGAGCCTATGCCACTCAAGGATGTACTGTACATAAAAATGCTCAGATCTCTCAGATTTTTCTAAAAGAAAATCCCCCATTCCACTTTATTTTTTGTCATTCTTGTTGTAATGAAGGAAAAAAATAGTGTCTTATTACCAAGTGAAACATGTTTATTGCTGATGAATTAGAAAATATAATAAGGAAAGTAAAAATGAATTGTTAGTAACTCCCTTCACACACCGAAGGATAATTCAGTCCTCTGAACAGGTGCCCACACATATATTTTTATAATATGAGATAGGATCAAACTATGTATCCTATTTGGTAATGTGCTTTTATAAATTAAGGTTTTTGTTGAGGCAAAAGATAGAAAATCATACAGCTAAATTGTATTAACACCATCGGAAAATAAAATACCCTCATCTCTCCTGGATCCTCCTTCTTCCCCAAGGTCACCACTCTCCACTCTCCTGACTTCTCACTCTGTAGATTTGTTTTACCTGTTTTTGAACTCTGAATGGGGTATCTACTATTCACACAGAGTGTGTTCATACTCCTCTTCAACTGGCTTCTTCCATTCCACATTATGTATGTGATACTCATCCATGCTATTTATTGTGTATAGCCATGGTTTACTCAGTTTTCACTGTTGTATAATAATCGACTACATGAACCTACAATACCACGGTTTATCCATTCTTCTGTTCATGAGCATTTGCATTGTTTTCTGTTTTGGACTGTTATGAATAATGTCATTGTGACGATTACTGTTCATATATTATGGAGCACATTTGCATACATTTCTATTGGTATATGCTCAGGAATAGAATTGCTATGGTAAGACAGAATGCAAATAGTTTTCAAAACTGATTCTACTAATTGACATTCCCTTCAAGTTTATATAAGGTCCCAATTGCTCCATATCCCCGTGCACCCTTGGTATCGTCCACCTTCCCTCTTCTTTATTTTAGCCCTCTGGTGAGTGTGCAGTGGAAGTGTCGCTTTTATATTCATATTTTCTTGACTATGAGTGAGATTGAACATCCTTTTATGTGTTTATTGGCTAGTTGTATATCTGTTTTTGCAAAGTATTCAAAGACTTGTCCAACTTTTTTCTATTAAATTTTCTGCCTCTTTGTTATGACCTGTAGGTGTCCTTTATATGTTCTGAATGCAAGTAATTTGTCAGATATAAGTATGACAACATCTTCTTATACTTTGTGGCCTACTTTAAAGAAATCTCATAAATATATCTTGATGAAGAACTTTCTTAATTTTAATTGATTCTAGTTCATCAGTCTTTTCCTTTATGTCCAGTGACTTAAAAGTCCTGTTTATGGGATCTTTATGCCAATGTGCAAAGATAGCCTCCAATGTTGTCTTCTAGAAGTTTCTATTGTTCTTCTTTTAATATTTAGGTATACAATCTCTAGGACTGACTTATTTATATAGTGTTAGATGCCAAGTTTAAATTTCTATTTTTTAATTTTGTATCCAAATGACTCAGTACCATGTATTTAAAATAATACATCTATTCCACACTCTACAGAGTCTTCCTAGTTGTGTGATTTTTTCATAACTCTCATGTTCGTGCATGTGTGGGTCTATTTCTGGATTCTCACTTAACTTTCTGTAAATCCACATTTACATGTGGCTATTTGGTTTTCATCTGAAATTGAATAAAACTAGAAATTTAGTTATTCTGTCACACTAGCCATAAGTGCTCAGTAGTGACGTGTGGCTAGTAGTTACCAGGGCAATGTGGGTAGGCAACATTTCCATCATCCAGGGAGTTCTATCGAAAAAGTCACTCTAGATCTTTACTGTTTAATTTCACAGCTCTTACCACTGTCTAAGGACATCTTATTTTCACTTGCTTATTATTTCATCCACTGTTAGAATATACGCTCCATGAATGCAGGAACCTGGTCATTGCACTATTATATGTTTGGTTTCCAGTACAGTTTCTGGTATAATGTTTGTTGAGTGAATGAATAAAATTCTACTGTGTTCTATGAAGCCTGGAATGCCTTCTTGGACCCATTGTAACCAACCTCAGTGAGCTCAGTGATTCAGAGCAGAGGATTTCTTTCCATTTTAGAATCGTTGGAGCGCCCCCACCTGCTACTTACAATGGTTGTTGATAAAGACAATGTTGATTCTGCAGATATGCATGGTATTAATAAACACTAACTGTCTTTGAGTACTTTGTATTACATACTGTCCTAAAGTTTACATTTATTAACTTATTCAATACTTATAACAACGCTATGAAGAAATATTATTATTGTCTACATTTTATAGAGGCATCAGATTTGAACCCAATCCCTGCTGCAGAGCCTCTCAAAATAACCATAATAATATTCAACACATTTTTTTTTATTATTCTTAAAACTAATAAAATTGCTACTCAGTGCCACATAGCATCCTAAGCTGTGCGAATTTATTGCTCTTTAGCACCTCTGCCTTCTCTTCAAAGTACAAGCCATATTTTCATTAATTTATAACCTTAATGCTAATGGTATAAATTATTTAGATATTCTCACTTTCTAGGTTAAGTTCCCAAGAAGCAGAGCAGGAATTTCAGTGCATAAAAGAGTGCTGTTAAGAGAGAGAGACAGTGAAGGAGGCATGATAGAACAGAGGAAATATTTGTGCGAGAATGTGGTCCCAGCTGGGGTCCAGCTTCAGCTGATCCTGGGGAGCTCTGGGGCAGGAATTGCTCCACAAGTCAAGGGGACTGGCCGTACGTAATCCCACGTTAGTCAGTTATTGGCACTGGGCTGTCCTGGTGTGCATGTGTGTGTGCATCCGAGTAACCTTCAGGGAAAGAGTTCCTCTTTAGACCAATTTAGGGGAATTCTCTGGAGAAAAAGAAAACTATAATCCATGAACCACCAACATTCACAGAAGCTGAGGGAAGGGTGGTATTCTGGCCCAAAACAGGAGCCTTGAGCAGGAGCACTAACAGCATTCATTTTCCTCACTGCCCCATTAAAATGTTCCTGTTTTATTTGTTATTTATGATTAACATGAAATAGTGTTCAGCACGTTCATGCAGTTGACTGGTTTTGTGGGGAACATTCACAAAACATTCACAGCCCTGATTATTGCTGCCGTCTCTGCCTCAGGAATATGAGGACATATGTTGCCTGCATTAAAAGACTTCCAAATGAAGTGAAATCAGAATGCAATAGGAAAACCCTAAAAGCTATTTTAAATGACAACCAGTAAATAAAAACATCTAATAGACATTGAGATCCACATCTTGAACCTGAGCTAAGAGTGCGACGTCCCTTTACGGAGGAGTGTACACATTAGCTAGCAGCTTTTGGTGTCTAACAGGGAGCTCCGGAAATGTAGACAGAAAGAAAGGGAGTCATTTGGAGAGCTCAGTGGGATGAGAGGGCACAGAGCATGTCTCCCCCTGTTTTATTGATCTTTATACTCTGTTCTGTTTATGCTCTTTAGAAGAGTAGTTATGAAAAACCAGATATTACACTCATTGGCTGTGAATGTGACACCAACATCTGCTTGCCTTGGCTTGACGCCTCCAGTAGGAACCATTGGGAATACTTAGCCCACACCTTCTCTTTGGGAACATGAGCAAAAAGAAAACTTCAAAGGCCTGAAACACCTGTGTAACCTCTTCCAGGCCACAGAACAGCCGTCTGCTCCCTGCCTGCATTCGAAGATGTTGGACAGCAGTGATCATAAAAGGCCCCGATGGCCTATGAAGGTGTTATCTCCTGCCGGTTCTGTTGAGACCTCAGGAAAAATAATCCTTAGTGTCTCTAAAATGAAGAGCTAGGAGCAAGAAGGCTGAGTAGCAAGTATCATTTCCTATCCTCACTGCAGCCTCACTGAAAAGGTCAAAGCAAATAAAATATTTTGGTACCACTTAATGGATTTTGAGAACCAACCTCCCCTCCTGCCCCCCACCCCCACGCCAGGCTTTATGGATTAAATTTCAGTTTTTGAAAATGAGATATAACTTGTTTCAATGGCTTAAAACAGCATCAAACCACATTGTTTGAAATCAATTTCCTTCATCATTTTATTAGATTGAATGCTCTGAACTGGGGAGTATTATTTTCCCTATTGCGCTTTTGCAAAACTGCCCACTCTTGGAGCTTGGTGGCTGCAAAATTCTTATTAGTTTCATTTTTTTTTCTTCTACTTCCCTGGCTACAAACACTTAACACTTTCCTCACCTTTGAATAGCAGGGCAGCGACATAAGGAAGGTACAATAAACAGGGTGATTAAACAACCTCCCGCAGCAAGGGGGCAATATTTCAATAGCACATCTTTCTACCCATATACCTCGACAGAATGTGCTAAAGTAAACAAAATGATAGCATAATTATAGTAGTACCAATTATGTTAATTAGACTACATACACGCTTCATTGATAAGCAACTGTGCTGCAAAGAAACACTATAAGCCTGGTGCTTGAGTCTTTAGCAGCTTTGTGGTGCATATGCTACTATGTTCTTGGGTAACATTTAACATCTCACAATTTATTTTTCTTTTATAATACCTTTTTTGGATAAAAAATTAAGGGGCATGCCATCCCACGTTTCTAGAGAAGCCAGAGAATCTGAGCTGCAGTCTATGCCTGCGATATTCTTCAGTGTTTCGGTTCCTTTCTCCTTGAACTTAAAATGAAAAACAATAACATGTCCCATTTCACTAATTACAATCCAGCTTAAGAAAATGGATTTGTTTTCAGTTTACTCCAAATTGTATCATTTGCTTTGATATCACCCATTAAAGAGAACTCCTTAGGGAAGAAGCCACCAAAAGCTATTGTTCACATATCAGGTTGCATTTGGGGCCAGAGGGGACTAGAAATTGGGAAAATCTGTGATTGCTCCCAATTATTTTGGCACATTTATGGAACACTTGATTGTTTTAATGAAAAAGGTCATGGGTTGCAAAGATATGGAAGATAAAGACAGCTCATGCCATGAACTATAAGTGCTCAGAAAGGAAAAATTACAGTTGTAAACTAACTAGAACCACTCATGTTTTAAAACTAAGTGCTAATTCAATTAAAACAATTCAATGATTTAAATATCAAATAGTCCAAAACTTATAAATAAAATTAAAAGTGAATTAAAGCCTAAGCCAACTAAAGGATTCAAGAAAAAAAGTGTGTCTAGTCCAGACATTACCTAAAAGATATTATCATAATGTATAGTAAGTAATACTTCAAGAAGAAATATAAGAAGTTGTTTTTATCCTTAAACATTGCCAATAATTCACAAGATAAAAAAATTGCTTAGAAAAATTAGAGGATAAAATAAGAAACTAAATATTATTATGCAATCAGAGCAACACAGCAGAATTTTGCTTGTTAAAAGAAGTCCAGGCAAATTAATTTCCACCTTTGCACCTCATCCCACTCCCTTTTGTCACTTTTAGGAGCTCGTTTATCCAGTTACTTACTCTCTCACGTTCTCTCCTTTACTTCTTATTTCCTACCTGTTCCTGTCCTTAAACTTGGCCCAAATTTTTCACCCTAAAATAATTTTCCTCACCCTAGTATCTTTCTCTCTCTCCGGGATTACATCTTTCTTTTCCCAAGATCTGTTGAGATGACGGAGGATAATCATGCTCTCCAGCTTGCTCATCTTTGTACCAAACTCAAGGGGCCGCCACTTGGGGTGCTCTATTAAGGAGACATGGTTGTTGCAAGAGTTTTATTTACTTGCAGCAACTGAAGGAGACTAGTAGTCACATCCAAAACTCTGTCTCCACGAAGGGGAGGCTTAGTCATTGCTTGTATTGACTAATTACAATTTTTCTTCTTTGCAGCTGGCTACACTCATCAGCATCAGCAAAACATTGCTACGTTTTAACATTTAGCAAGAATAGCATTTAGTAAGAGTAGACAGGAAAAGCTAAGAGCTGGTAACTGACCATCTGTAATAATGTGAAAGGTGATTACGAAGAAGAAAGTTGCCAGCTTCTCTTCTCTCTGCTGACTGAAGAAGGGGTGGATTAAATTATAACCAGAGAGATTATGATAGACATAAGGAAGAACACTGTAGGTTAGGGAGGTGATATTCTCTAGGAAGGATTGCCATGAAACTGTGTAAAAACCTTTCTGTAAAATTATGTGTTTGGAAATAGAAGACTGCTCTCTGTTTTAGACGGTTTCTATGAATATTTGCTTAATAATTGTTACTAGATAATTCTCTGCTGATAAAATATATCTGGAGAAATAGTAAACATGGATAAAATGGAAAGAAAGTGTTTCAGTTTGGGGTAAATATTTTTATTGTCTAGAGCACAGTTTATTTTACTTTCTCTTACTTCTGCCTATAGTATCCTATGGATTTTTGCTTGTTTGTTTGGTATTATTTTGTTTTAGTTTTGGGTGTACAATATAGTGGTGAGACAATCATATACTCTGCAAAGTCATTCCCTTGATATGTTAAGTACCAACCTGACACCATTCACAGATATTAAAGTGATATGACTATATTCCCTTTTCTGTGCTTTACATCCTAGTGACTATGATGTAACTGCCAATTTGTACTTCTTAATCCCTTCCCCCTTTTCACCCAGACCTGCAACACCTCTCCTCTCTAACAACCATCAGCAGTTCTCTGTGTCTGAGGCTCTTTCTATTTTGTTTGTTCATTTTGTTTTTAGATTTCACATATAAGTGACATTACATGGTATTTGTCTTTCTCTGACTGACATAGTTCACTTAGCATAATACTCTCCAGTCCCATCATGCTGTCACAAATGGTAAGACTATATAATTTGTTTATACCTAGGGAATATTTCATTATATATGTGCACCATGACAGTTTTATTCCTTAGTCTATTGATGGGTAAGTGGGTTGTTTTCATATCTTGGTTATTGTAAATAATACTGCAATAAACATAGGGGTGCACATGTACTTTTGAATTAATGTTTCTGGAGATATATACCCAGAGGTGGAATTGCTGAATGATAAGACAGCTTCATTTTTAATTTTTTGAAAACACTATACTGTTTTACATACTGGCTGTACCTATTTTCATTCCCACCACAGTATACTCACCAACAATTATAGTTTGTTCATTTATGGATGGTAGCCATTCTGATAGATGTGGGGCGATATTTCATTGTGGCTTGACAATTAGTGATGTTCAGCATCTTTTCATATATCTATTGGCCTTCTGTATGTCCTCTGGAGAAGGTCTATTCAGGTCCTCAGCCCATTTTTTAATTGGAATTTTTTTTTGATGTTGAGTTGTATAAGTTTTTCATAAATTTTGATATTAACCCCTTATCATAGATGTATCATTTGGAAATATTTTCTCCCATTCACTAGGCTGTCTTTTCATTTTGTTGATGGTTTCCTTTGCTGTACAAAAACATTTTAATTTGCTGTAGTCCCATTTATTTTTCTCTGTTTTATTTCCTTTCCCTGAAGAGACATATCAAAAAAAGATATTAGTAAGAGATATGTCAAGAATTTACTGCCAAAGTTTTCTTCCAGCCATTTGATGGTTACAACTTTTATGTTTAAATTAGTAATCCATTTTGAGTTTGTTATTATATATGGTTTAAGGTGGTTTAGTTTCATTTTGTTTGCATGTATCTGTTCAATTTTCTCAATACAGTTTATTGATAGACTATCTTTACACAATTGTATGTTCTTGCTTCTTTTGTTATATATTAATTGAGCATATATTCATGAGTCTATTTTGGTATTCTCTATTTTGTTTCATTTATACTAGCACCATGCTGTTTTAGTTACTATAGCCTTATAGTATAGTTTGATATTAGGTAGCATGATTCCTCCAATTTTGCTTTTCTTTCATAAGATTGCTGTAGCTCTGTGGCTATTTGGGGGTCATTTGTAGTTTTGTATAAATTCTTGGATTATTTGTTGTAATTCTGTGAAATATACCAATGGTATTTTAATAGGAACCACATTGAATCTATAGGTTGCTTTGGGTAGTACAGACATTTTAATGCTGTTCAGTCTTCTTATCCATGAGCATTGTATATGCATGTTTTCATTTATATCTTCTCCTGTTTCTTCCTTCAAAGTCTTATAATTTTCTGAGGACCAGTCATTTACCTTCTTGGTTAAATTTATTCATTGGTATTTTTTTCAATGCATTTGTCATTGGGATGGTTTTTCTAATTTCTCTGTCTGATAGGTCATTATTGCTGTATAAACATGCAACCAATTTCTAAATATTTATTTTGCACCCTGCTATTTTACTGAATTCATTTATCAGTTCTAGTGGCTTTTTAGTGAAATCTTTAAAGTTCTCTATACAGAGGGTGGGGAAGAACTAAGTTTAAAATTGTTTATATAGAAAATAATGAAATAATCAATAAATAATAATACAAGAATAAATTCTGTTTTGCCTACTCACAACTATAAACCTACTTTTGCCCCACCCTTATAGTAAGTATCATGTCATCCTCTAAAAATGATAGTTTTGCCTATTCATTTCCAATTTGGATGCCTTTTATTTTTCTTCTGTGGCTGCTGTGGGTAGGGCTTCCAGTAATGTAATGAATGAGAGTTATGAAAGTGGACATCCCTGTCTTGTTCCTGGTCTTAAGGGAAACAGTTTACTTCTATTGAGTATGATGTTAGCTGTGGGTTTCTCACATATGCCCTTTATTGTATTGAGTTATGTTCCCTCCACACCCACTTTGCTGTGATTTTTTATCGTTAAGTTAACATCAGGTTTTGTCAAATGCTTTTTCTGTGTCTATTTATATGATCATATGATTTTTATCCTTCATTTTGTTTAGGTGGTGTGTCATGCTAATTGACTTGCAGATACTGAACCAAGCTTGCATCCCATGAACAAATTCCACTTTATGACCTTTTTAATGTATTGCTGAATTTGGTTTGCTAATATTTTGTTGAGGACATTAGCATCTATTCTCATCAGGGTATTGGCCTCTAATTTTTTTCTTTGTAGTGTCTTCATCTGGTATTACAATGAGGATAATCTTGGCCTTGTATAATGAACTTGGGAGTCTTCCTTTCTCTTGAAATTTTTTTTGAAATAGTTTGAGAAGGATAGATGTTAGTTCTTTTATGAATATTTGGTAAAATTCACCTGTGCAACCAAACTTTTGTTTGTTGAATATTTTTTATTATTACTTTGATTTTGTTGGTTGTAATCACTCTGTTCAGATTTTCTGTTACTTCTTATTCCTTCTTGGATAATTGTGTGTTTCAAGAAATGTATCCATTTCTTTCAGATTGTCCAATAATTAGCATATAATTGTTTATACTATTTTCTTATAATGCTTTGTATTTCTGTTGTGTCAGTTGTCACTTTTCTTTTTTTGTTTCCTATTTTATTTATTGGGTGCTCTCTCTCTATGAGTCTGGTTAAAGGTTTATCAATCTTATTTATGTTTTTAAAGAAGCAGCTCTTAGTTACATTGATCTTTTATTTTTTAGACTTTATCTTGTTTATTTCCACTCTGATCTTTATTATTTCCTTTCTTTACTTACTTTGGTCTTTGTTTGTTGTTTTATTTTTCCTAGTTTTTTAGGTCTAAAGTTTCTTTATTTGTGATTTTTGTTTATTTGTTTTTTGACATAGGCCTGTATTGCTATAAATTTTCCCCTTAGACTACCTTCACTATGTCCCAGAGATTTTGGGTTGTTGTGTTTTCATTTCCATTTGTTTCAAGGTATCTTTTGATTTTTGACTTGATCTCATTGTAAATCCATGTATTGTTTAGTAACATGTTATGTAGCACCTATGTGTCTGTATGTTTTTCAGTTTTTTCTGGTAATTGATTTCTAGTTTCATACCATTTTATTTGGAGTGTATATTTAATATGATTTTAATCTTGAATTTATTGAGAATATGTGTTTTAACATGTGGTCTATCTTGGAAAATACTCCATGTGAACTTGAAAAGAATGTATATTTTGATGTTTTGAGGTGAAATGCTCTGAAAATGTTGATTAAAATTATTTAGTGTGCTATTTAAGACCACTGTTTTCTTGTTGACTTTTTGTCATGGGATATTAAAATACCCTGCTGTAACTGTCTTACTATTGATCTCTCCTTTAATGTCCATCATGATTTGCTTTTTATATTTCTATGCTCCTATGTTGGGTGCATAAATGTTTGCAAAGGTAAACGTTGTTTGATTGATCCCTTTCTCATCATGCAATATTCTTCTTTGTCTCTTATAGACTTTTTAAGTTTTGTTTTGGTTGGTTTTTATTGAATTTACTGCAGTGACATTGGTTAATGAAATTACATAGGCTTCAGGCAAAGAATTCTATAACACATCATCTGTATATAATACTGAGTGTTCATCACACTAAGTCAAGTCTCTTTCCATCACCATTTATCACCCCTCTGCCCCTTTCCCTCTGCTAATTATCCTGTGGGTTTTTTTTGTCTCATATAAATATTGCTACCCCAGCTTTATTTAAATTTTCATTTGCAAGATGTATTTTTCCATCCTTTTACTTTCAGTCTAAGTGTGTCTTTGAATACAAAGTTGTTCTTTTATAAATAGCATATGTATGGATCTTGTTTTTAATACATTCAGCTACCCTATGTTATTTGATTGGGTCATTTAAACATTTTACATTTGAAATAATTATTGGTAAGGTATGTAGTTATTGCCATTTTATCATTTATATTTATGTTTTCTTTCTTCTTTCTTCTTTTTAAAGAAGTCCCTTTAACATTTCAGGTAATACTTAGGTTTAGTTGTAATGAACTCTTTGAATTTTTTTCTGCCTGTGAAGCTCTTACATCTCTTAAATTTAAATGATAACTTTGCTGGGTCAAGTAGTCTTGGTTGTCATTTTTTTGGAAAAAAAATTAATTATTAAAATTAATTATTATTAAAAAAATTTTTCACCCGAGGTTATGTTTCTTTAAATTGATTTTAGAGAGATTGAGAAACAGAGAGAGAGATATCAATGTGAGAGAGAAACATCAATTGGTTGCCTCCTGTATGCACCCCAACCAAAGATCGAACCCGCAACCTAGTACATGCCCTGACTGGAAATCAAACCCACAACGTTTTGGTGTAACATGTAATGATCAAACAAACTGAGCCACCCAGCCAGGAGAGTCTATGCTTCTTATTGCTTTGAATATTTTGTGCCAATCCTTTCTGGCCTGCAATGTTTCTGTAATCAGCTCACAGTCTTATGGATTTATTCATGTTTTAAAACCACCAGACCACATTGAGGAATAAAGACACAATGCAACAAAAATTAATTAATGATAATCTGGTGATGAGTAATAGGAAAGGAGTAAAAATATATTTTAAAACCTTGTCTTACTGTAGGAGGATATGTTATTGGGCTCACTGAATTACCAAGTAGATAGAAAAAAATGGAGTCTAATTATGATTGTTTAAATTGAAATAGTTATCACTTAGTATATCTGTATCTATATCTATATACAAATATTTTGTTTCAAATGCTGATTTCATTAAAACGTTCATCTTGGGCATTGTCCCCTTGTCATTTGATTACTTCTTCATCTACCCATTAAATGTCCGTCCTCCTTCTATGCTCATGCCATCGCGCGACAGTCTCCTGCCTGACCTCTCTGCCAGTGTCTCTCTACCGACAAATGTGCCTCCGCGACTATGCTAATCTAGGAGACTTCACATTTTCTTTTAATAAGCCATTATTTAAACAAGCCTCCAAATCCCTAAATCTTTTTTCTTCATGTGGCTTTCAGCTGTATTTTATCGAGATTCATCTACACCTGTTGCCAGTCTCTGAACCCTGTCAGCACTGTGAATTACTGCCCTCACTCTCTGCCTGTCACCCTCGTCCTGCACTCCCGCTGCATCGCTCTTCCATCTCATGGAGATACCAAAGTCCACCATATTGTTATTTTCTTTCAGTTTATTTGCCCCATTGCTCTTTTTTTCCTTATGTAGCCTGAACAAAAATGTTGATTGTCTTATGTATTATATTGTAGATATGCTACATTTCCTTCCAAAACAACACAAAATCAGTGTTACCAAAACTAGCTTCTCTTCTATACCAAGAATAGACAACAATGTAAGTTGGCATCACAAAAAATTTTGTGTCTGTTGTCAGCTGGGTACTCAGAACTGCCAATAAATGATTTTATATATTCTTAATCAGGAATATATCACCAGAATGGGTTTTTTTTTTTTGCTCTTTTCAAGCAAGAGCAGATCAAATTTTTACTGCTTTTCTAAAGCATCTGACACCATGCCAGCTCTATCATTGTCAGATGAATATATATTACATCATATTAATAAATATATACTACACTATAAACATCAAGGCTGTTAGTGATAAATTCCTCAAATATTCTTCAAGTTACTAATCTACATACAAATTTATCTACCTTGCACCTATAAATACATAATTTTCTTCAATCTTAAAAGACAGAGCCAACCTACCATACCATCTACATCTTTAAGGCCTTTCTCTTTTGTCTTCTATGATTATAGAGTCTCCCTTTCATGCATTGCTATGTTAGCTTCTTTTCTTTCAGTAATAAATATACTGTACTTCAGGCTCTCCTACCCTAAGAAAAGTTCCAGAGCTCATATTTCACTTGACTTACAGTTCAGTTGTCTCTCAGACTTCTTAAAAGAATACTTTGTACTGTCTTCTCAACATTACTTCTCATAAATAGTTCAACCATCTATAATGTATATTTCACTCCACTCTATTGAAATTATTCTTATCAAAGTCACCAATGACCTTATCATTGCAAACTAAAGGATATTTCCCAGTGATAGATTGAATTTGGTTACATCTGATTCTATTGTTTTTTTACTTTTTTGGCACTAGAGTTTCCTGTTTCTCCTATTTTCTTTTCTCTATTTTAAAATGAGCCACCCTTGTTTTGAATGCCAGTGTTCACCAAGGTTTTGTCTTTGACCCATAGCTCTTCTCACATTTCATTTTTTTCTTACTCACTTTTAAATTTTCAATTTTCACCTATTCACTAATGATTTTCTAAACTTAAATCCCGTCTTCTTTTTTTATTTATTGATTTTAGAAAAAGAGGAAGTGAGAAACACTGATTTGTTCTACTTA
>CM052544.1:93146156-93169071 GCA_028533065.1 Trachops cirrhosus
TGATGTGAGAACTGAATGTGATAATGCCTATAAAATGTTTATACCACATCTGGTAGATAGTGAGGCGTGAGTTAGTGCAATGATAGCAGGAGTGGTGATAGCGGTTGCTATTTTCAGAGAAGATTTCTCTGAAAATGTTAAAATAGAGCAAAGAAGTTAGCTTGAAGGATCAGAAAGCTATTACACACTTTCTTGACTCACATTATTCCCTCTGCCTCAAGTTTTGTCCTTTCCTTCTCTGAGAATTTTAAAGCTACCATTCTTGGCACTTCATATCAGTGGGGAAAAGAGATAGTCTTTATTCCAAAATTGGTGTTGGGTTCAGTGGTTAACCATTAGATTAAATTGAAGTCTTACACCGAAATGAATTCTAGGTAGAAAAAAGGTTTAACTGGAAAAAAATTGAAACATAAAAGCACTTAAAGAACACAGAGGAGGATTTAAATTTTATCCCTGTTTGAGAAAACTTTACAAAAATTATGAAAGTCATTAACAATTTGATAATTATAACCAAGTAACTTACTTAAAATTCTGCATAGTAAAAATACCTAAATACAGTAAAAAGACAGATGATAAACTGGGTAAATATTTGCAGAACATATGGCAAAAGACTAATTTTCTTGTACTAAAATTAGATTAATTAAATATTCTTAAAGTTTTAAAATATATTAAGTGTAGAATCAACAAAATGAACAAGCAAGCAAAATATAACGATACATTGAAATAAAGAACAAATTGACAGTAACTGGAGGGGAGGGGAGAGAGGGAAAATGGGAGAAAATAGGTGAAAGGCCATCAAGGAGCTTACATAAAACACCCATGGACAAAGCCAAAGGGGGTAGGATCGAGGGTGGGAGGAGGGGATGAGTGGGGCAGGGGGATGGATTGTGGGGGAAATGGAGACAACTATATTTGAACAACAATAAAAATTATTTAAAAAGAAACAAGGGCAAAACAGTATATATATGATGCTTCTATTTATTATTTAAAAAGTAAAAGAGAGAATATGTAGTAATGTTTGCTCATAAGCTGAATATCTGAAGAGATACGGAGAAAATTGGAAAAAGGGGTGCTTCCAGGGAAAGAAACTCAAGTTATTTTCATTGTATAGCTTTTTTACTGGATGTATATATGGTATATATATGGCATCTTACCATCACAAAACTGAAACTTTTTCTAGTAAATCTTCCCTGAAACCCTGAACAGGAAAAAGGAAGGAAGGGAGGAAGGAAGGAAGGAAGGAAGGAAGGAAGGAAGGAAGGAAGGAAGGAAGGAAGGAAGGAAAAACCTTTTCAAAATCTCAACTCTCATAGCAACTAACGTGTCTTTTTAATTATTTACAAGGTGGGACAAAATTAGGTTTACAGTTGTGAATATTCAAAACACAGAGTTTATTCTTGTATTATTAATCAAATATTGTATTTTTCCATATGAACAAGTTTAAACATACTTTCACCCATCGTGTATTATCAAAAAAAATCACTCCCTCTAATATAACACAAGTTGTTTAGGACAAAATTGTTTGCTGACCATCCTAGTGTCTTGTACTGTGCCAAGCATTCAATAGATGCTGTATAAATGCTTTTAGATGGATAAATAAGGGAATGATTATCTTAGCCTATTTCATGTGTGATCTTTTGCTTGCCTCTTTTTACATCCTGTGCTTCTAGCATTTTGCACAGATTTTCTAACATTTTGGAAAGTGCAAAATGAATATTACATGGTAGCTCACATTTTTTCTCTAAAGGGGAGTTTTACACCACTGAGTCAGAAAAGTCCCAAACCTTGTCATCCTTTTTTAGTATTCCTCACTCAGAAAGACAACACCGTCTTTCAAGAGAGCTTGATATATATGCATTTGTATATTCTTCAAGAGGGTCACAACATGTAAAGGGAGTAACCCTTCCACGAAAATCAATAGCATTTTACAGTTGTAGTAAGCTTACTGAAATGATTGGTATGCATTCTGTGCAATTTGTAGCTTTATACAGCACATAATTTAGGTGTAATTGGTTGACTGAATAATTCTTGGCTACTTTATCATCAAATTTTTACAGCACAGTGCTATGTTAAATCACATTTTTAAAATGTAGTTCTAGTAATGAAAGTCTATTAACATTACTGAATGGCATTTCATATAATAAAATTGCAAGCATATGAGAATAAAACAAGATGCTCAATGTCACTAATTGTCAGAGAAATGGAAATTAAAACCACAATGAGATATCACCTCATACCTGTTGGAATTGCTACCTTCAACACATTAACGAACAACAGATGTTGGCTATGATGTGGGGAAAAAAGGGTACCCCCGTGCACTGTTGGTGGGAATGAAGATTGGTGCAGCCACTGTGGTTATGGAGTTTCCTCAAAAAAAAACTAGAAATGGATCTGCCTTATGACTCAGCAATTCCACTTTTGGGAATAATCAAAAGAATATATGCACCCCTGTGTTCATTGTGACATTATTTACAATAGCCAAGAGCTGGAAAGAGTGTAAGTGCTCATCAGTAGACGAGTGGATAAAAAAAGCTGGTACATTTACACAATAGAATACTATTCAGCCATAAAAAAGAAGAAAATCTTACTGTTTGTGACTGCATGGATGGACTTAGCATCATATTATGCTAAGTGAAATAAACCAGCTTGAGAAAGACAGGTACCATATGGTTTCACTCATATGTGGAATCTAATGAGCAAACTGAACTACCAAGCAAAATAAAGACAGACTTATAGATAGAGAACAGGCTATGGTGGGTAGGGCTGGGTAAAGAGGGTAGAGAAATTAAGCAAAGAAAAAGAGAGAGAGAAAGAGAGAAAACCCATGGACATGAACAACCATGTGGTAATTGCATTAAGAGGGGAGACTGGAGGTAAGTGGAGGAGGATATAGCAGGGATAAATAGTGGTGGGTGGAGACTCGACTGGGGGTGGTGAACACACAATGGAGTATAGAGATGATGTATTGCAGAACTGTGCACCTGAAACCTGTATAATTTGGTCAACCAGTATCACTCCTGCAAACTCAATATGAAGAAAAAATGGTATGAAACTAAAATTGAGTCTAGTTTTTTACCAGCAAGGTCAACATCCACCTGATTAGACCCCTTCACAGGATGGGGTCTAATCACTGTGCAATGGAAAAAATCTTATTCATTAGTTCTTTGAGACCACATCTGAAAAATAGCCTTGTTTGTTTATTCACAAGTTTCTGCATTTTTTCCAGATGTTTTGATCAAAGACCCATCTCTGA
Source organism: Trachops cirrhosus (assembly GCA_028533065.1). Taxonomy (NCBI): domain Eukaryota; kingdom Metazoa; phylum Chordata; class Mammalia; order Chiroptera; family Phyllostomidae; genus Trachops; species Trachops cirrhosus. The sequence continues at coordinate 93,149,410 of CM052544.1, forward strand.
GCTTATTTTATCTCCTTTGCCAAGATATTGTACAAAGATTTCATAAAAAAGGAAAAGGCTTTGCTACTAAGTCATTGAAGTGGCAATAAGCAACAAATTTAGTGAGAAAATTTGGTCAGAGCTCAGGGTTAGAACATTGTACTATAAGGCTGTTTGAGTAATGCACTTTAAATATCACATTTGTATCTATAATGTAAAGAAGCATTTCAGGTAAAGTATCAGACATACCCACACACATGCAAAAATGCCCATCTTTGGTTCTCCAGTGTGTTCATACAGTGTGCTTCCAATGGGAAGAAAATGTGGCCCACATCAGATCTTTTTACACCTGTATTTTGAATCTGTAAGAGTCTACTTTCCTAAAATTCCAAATGAATCTCTTCTTCCATTATGCTATCAAAATTCACAACCACAAATGTGCACTCTGTATTTATCTGTCCCAACCCATCTACGTATGTGTGAAGGTATTGTTCGAAACACAGTTTTGGCTGCCTGCCGCAACAGAAGTCAAACTTGTAAAACAGGTGCAAAAGGGAAGCAGTTTATTCAGGTGCCATGACCTGGGAGAATGGTGGGCTCCTGTCTCAGAGACCATTCCCTTTCCTGCTCAATCCCGTGGTCCTTACAGGGCTAGGGAGGGTAGATCTTTTTTTCTATTTAATTATCTTGCTAGCTTGTGGCAGCGTTGGCCCTGTCCATTCATCTTTCTAGCTTTTGGTGCACTCAGCGTAATAACCACCTCTGTGCCATGTTGGCCAGTGAGGGAGATGGCCCATAGCTCCCTGCCTGCGGTAGCATCATCAGTCCAAAACCCAGTATAAATGGGTAGAAATAGATCCAATAATCTGTGGTCATGTTGAAAGGAAGGTTTAGGCAGAAACATGTGGATGTCCAGGACCAACTGTCCTGGTTTGCCTTGGGAATTAGGGGTCTCTAGGGATGTGGGATTTTCAGTGCTAAAACCAGGACGATCCTGGGAAAACTCAAATGGATGGCCAGCCCAAATAGGTTACTTGTTTTTAACCTAATGTTATTTTTATCATTTAGCCATACCTGGCTTACTCAGCTCTAGATGGTGGTTCTGATACAGTGGCTCTAGTCACCAGTGTTGGAAATTTTCTCAACAACTGGAGCTATTGTGATCTCACATGTCTCACAGAGAAAACTTGCTGGTAAAATCCAACATGGAAAAACCTGGGGAGAGATAAGCAGTATATTCTAGCATTTTTTGCAGTGCCAGTTCTTCTACTCTGTCTTTTTCCTAGAATATCCCTGTCCTCCAGTTCTTCTCCTATCCCATTCCGGAGCTCACTGTGCATCCAGAGACAGAGAACACCTGGTATTGGATCCACAGCTGTGCAGATTTAAGTCAGATGCTCACATTAGCTCTGAGCCTTATGATACATGTATTCTAGATTTGCGGGTTTGTTTATATATTTTAATATATAATGTGTTAAATATATCTTGGGAACATTTATTGGTTTGAATGCATAATTGTTTCAAATAATTCTCAGATGTTAAAAAATCTTGAAAGTTTGTGGCATTAAAAGTACCCTGTAGTTAAGTACACATTATTACCATATTATTATATTAGTAGATATGCATTATCCAGAAAAGTTTTGAAAATGAAAGGAGAGAATTCTATGTATTTGACCTGGGAGAATGTGACTAGTTTGTTTTTATAATTTTACAATGCAAAATGTATTTTGAAATTGGACGACATGAAAGGAATGTTCATTATCTCAAAAACCTGAGAAGAGTGAGAACTAGCATTTGTTGGGCATTTACTACTTCTCAAGCATTTGCTAACAGCTTTGCTGTGGTTATCTTACTTAGTCCTCACAGCAATCTTTTTAAATCAGCATCATTTTACCAATAAAGTATCTAAACTCAGAAAAGTTAAGCCTTTTGCTTAAAGTCATAGAGTTGAAATTGGTGGAGTGAGAATTTCTACAGAGCTCCTCTGTCTCCCATATTCATACCCTTTGCCGCTCTGCTCCATCAACTCTCCCCACTCATTCAACAAGCACTTATGGGTCATGCGGATCAGGTCTGTGCAAGGCAAAGAAACACAGCAGGGAACCAGACAGTCTTAGCTCCTACTGCTTGCCAAACTCATGCTTAGTGCAAGTGGTCTCTAAATTTGAACATGATGTGCCTTCAAAATGTTTTAAAAAGCCAAACTTAAATTGGTATTTTTGTTGTTGTTGTAACTAATACTTGTGCTTTTTCTTGTTTTTCTGATTAAGAAAATAATACGTACTTTTTAATGTAAAAATTTAGATATTATTTATTTAATTTTTCAACTTTATTTTTATTATTGACACTATTACAGATGGGATATGACACTATTACCCCATTTCTCCCCCTAGTTGCCCACCTCCACCCAGCCACTGCCTCCCCTTCCCGCTGGCCATCACCACATTGTCGTCTGTGTCTATGGGTTCTACGCACATGTTCTTTGGCTAATCCTTTCATCTTCTTTCATGCAATTCCCCCTCTGCCTTCCCCTCTGACAGCTGTTAGTCTATTCCATGCCTCTGTTTTTTGTTTATCAGTTTATATCCTTCATTAGATCCCACATATAAGTCAGATCATGTGGTATTTGCCTTTCTCTAACTGCTTATTTCACTTAGTATAATAAACTTCAGGTCCATCCATGCTATCACAAAAGGCAAAATTTCCTTCTTTTTAATGGCCATGTAGCATTCCATTGTGTAAATATACCGCAGCTTTTTTATTCACTGATCTACTGATGAGCACGGGGCTGTTTCCAGATCTTGTGTCAATAATGCTGCTATGAACATAGAGGTGCACATATTCTTTCTGATTGGTGTTTTAGGATTCTTAGGATACAATCACTGGGTCAAAAGGCAGCTCCATTTTTAATTTTTTGAGGAAACTCCATGCAGCTTTTCACAGTGGCTGCACTAGTATGCATTACCACTAGCAGCCACATCCTTGCCAGCATTTGTTTATTTATTGAGGGTAGCCATTCTGATAGGCCTGAGGTGATATCTCATTATGGTTTTAATTTGCATCTCTTTGATAATTAGTGACATTGAGCATTTTTTCACATGTCTATTGGCCACCTGTATGTCCGTTTTGTAGAAGCATCTATTCAGGTCCTTTGCCCATTGATGTCATTCTTATATAATTTGTATGATCTTTACCCAAGGTCATAATTAAATGTTGACTTATATACTAATATCCTTTCTTCATCCTTCCAAAATTGTACAAAGATAAGCAACAATAAAATAGTTAAATATGTACTTCATGGGGAAAAATAAATCATATTAATCTTAAAAGGTTAATTCAATAAACAAATCTGATCAATCAACTGGTCTGCAAATTCCTTAACATTTGCTTTTAACCAAAAAAAACTGTAGAAAAGAGTTTGTAAATAAAATATGTTTTTCATAGAGACTCAACCACAGCTTGATTTATGCAAATGGTCCCTAAGAGAAGGACTGACCATTCTTAAAGAATATCTACTAAAAAACAATGACTTGTTTTTTCTTTTTTACTAGTTAAGCAATTGGCTTGATGGATATGAACCTTCTGAAACAGAGTTCATAACAATTTATGCTCTTTGTCCTTCATGTGTTTATGGAAACAACAGTAATCCCAGTTATTCAGAAGCCTGAGCCAGAGTATTCTTTAAAATAAATCCTGTTCCCAAGCTCAGACTGAGGTTTCCATACAGCAGTGATAACTGTCATTACCAAGATATTATTCTTTTTAATAATGCAGGAAAGAACATCTGCAATTTATATTTATCTCAGATTTCTAATTGTGAAGGTGTCACTGCATTAATTGCCATGTCACGTATATTCTACATGACTAAATAGCTCAACAGCCATCCAAAGCCATCTGAGGGAGCATTTGTTTTGCATCTGGGAGAGATGCTTGACGATGCTGACTTTCAAATGCCCTCAGGACACCAAGAGATCTAACACATCAAGAGAATGCTAAGAAATATTAGTATTTGTTTTTATTCTGTTGAATTTAAGAAACTACTTATTTAGAATTATAGGCTGGAGGATCCTCAGAGATCAGTAGCTTAGTGGCCTTCAGAATGTTTTAGTAATGTAATGAATGCTTCATTTCAAACGCAAGCTGATGACGACTCCCATTATTTGAAGTGAACACTGGATAAGCCACTTATAGAATTTCAGAGAACATTTACATATTATTAGGTCTCATCAATATGGTAAAGCATGGATGTCTAACCCACATACATATGCACGATTTTGTATTACAGTTTTTAAAATATTTTTTGAAAGAGAAACCCAGTCACACCTTTGAGGCATTTTTTTTTAACGATGACATTTCCTTAAAACAGTTCAGAAAACTCTAATGTAGCTTCACCAACTCGTTTTGAAGAAGAGGAAAATAAGGCCTATAGGTTCAAATGTTATTGCCCATGAACACATAATGGCAAAACCAGAATTCAAACGCAGATCCCTGAACCATATTATTGGAAGAAAGGTTTTCTCTGCACTCACCCAGTATTAGGTACTTAACTCATTTGGCACTTGTATCAACTTTATAAAGAGAAATTAGTGCTATAATCTCCATTTTTAAGAAGCTGAAATTTAGAAAGGTTAAATCATTCACCACGTGTATGGAACAATTAAAGGTCAGAGCTTTTATTTACTCTATTTGGCTTGACATTCATGCCCAGGTTCATGTCACTACACTGGGCCGAATCTCCAGTATTTGAATACATGACCCAAAGAGCAAGGTTTAGGGTGGAGCGAATCTGAGGCTAGAAACCCCCAGTCTCTATCCCTGGGTCCTCTTTGACGTGCTTTCAGCTAAATAGACCCAGGAAGAGCTATTCAGACTGCCTCTGTCTTCCAAATTGTATTTGGCCCAGCATTGGACCTCCCAGAATACTGTATAAGGAGCCAGCCCTGCTTCTGGCTGTGGCTAGAATTGCTGCCAAATTAAAGAAGACACATTTTTAAAATTAAAAAAAATGAAGATATGGACAGAATTGGGTCAATTTCTACAGTGGCATCACTGGCAGTAATAAGGAGATGTTTCTAATCTGAAATAAATATGACTATTGAAAAGGAAGGGTTTTGTGGTTTTCATTTTGTGCCAAAGCCTCCTAAGTATGTTTAAATCCTTTAAATCTACTGAGTTCAATTCTTTCTCTTTCTTAATATCCATCATAAATCAAAATGCTCTAAATTTTATCAGAGCATTGACTACATGTAGTAATTAACATTTAAAATCATTATCTGGAAGTCCTCAGGGAAATTTCACAGGTGAGATGATCCGACTCTAGTTTCAAGCTGACTGTAGGTCAGACGCACCAAATCACCCTCTATAATTGTACTCAATAGGTAATCTCATCTCAGCTCACGAGAGACTCAAACTAAATTAGGTCAAATTACCTCTTCCTTCTCAGGGATACATTCCAGCCCCATACAGGTTACATTGCACAGCCTGACCTTGATTACCCAGAGGCTGGCTTTGTTGGAAATACAGCACAGATCTGTGGTGTGGCACCAAGAAAGGCTGCTGGTCCTGAGGACACCGCAACTTGACTGCTAATCGCCTCAAAACAGCTTTGAAAATGGCCCTATGATTTCAGATATAAAATCCTGGACAGAGAAAGAAAACCAACAGTCCCAATGTTGTATGAAAGCAAATAATGATGTAGGAAAGTCTCCACATAAATGATGTTAAATCCATTTTATAAATTTAATAGTTCATTAAAAATGTATACAAATAATAATCATCTGAAAAAGACAAAGAAGAAGCAATTTTTATAATTCACAGAGAACCCTGTAACAAGTAATATTCTTATTCTTGTGTTTCGGATGAAGAGGGTGAAACACGGAAGGGTTCAGTAACTGCTCCAGGCCATACGGATGGTTTTAATGCACAGAATTTGGGCCTAGCACTCTGCATGTTTAATGAAAACACTCCCATGATTCCAATGCATGCACTTAGAAGGAAACTGTTTCAACCCTCTTATACGCAGCGTAGTGCCAGGCTGAACAGGTAGAATGCTTCTGCCTCCCCAGATCTTATGCCCTTGGGTTTACGTGTCTTTTCTGTGTTCATGAAGCTTTGGAGGACAAAGGCGACATGTTCTCCATCCCCCCCCCACCCAGTATATTCCCAGTATAAGTAGGTGGCATTGAGGCAAGGTGTATCATTTTTACCTTATCTTCAAATGTAAAGGAAAAATGCTTGGTAATGCCGTTGGGAGTTCTTTACCCTATGTATGTTAACATGTATTATCTAGCCATCTCTTTACATGTTCCAACCCCCTACCAAGAAATTTTTTGTTTGGAGAAGTAGACATACTATTTTATAGTATGATTTTCTTCCATTGTAAAACAATTAACTTGGCTAGATAAACCTTTTTACACTGAGACTGTTCTTGCATATATTATCTCATTTGATATTCAAAGCACTCCTATGAGATGTACATAGTAGATATTCTTAATGTCTCTATTTTATAGATGAGAAAGCTGATGGTATTGAGGTATCATTATGTACTATAATTTGAAGTGCCCTGCTATAAAACTCTATTTCTTGTTTTATTTCATATTGTCCTATACATAAAGTCAAATGTAAAGACTATAGAAGTTCTAAAATATATCTAGAAAGTTCTAACAAAAAGAGCATTATGACTATACAATGTGGGGTTGGGCAGTAGAATACCTACCTTCAAGGCTTCCCATCTCCAGGCTCAGGACCTACTGTGTCCCTGGCTCCAGCATCCTTTGCACAAAACATTTGTGGGATCATTTGTACAAAAATAATACAAACCTTTTGATCTTAGGCATTTTAAAGAGTCAGGCATTATATTAATATAAAATTGTGAGATTGGGCTTAGATCGGTCAATTCAGTAGGTTAAAATATGCAGCTGTTAAATCTAAGGTCCTGACTTCCACCACTTTTGAATTTGTGTAATTTACTCAGAGAAAAAAAGTTCAGTTCTAAGGACTCAGGTTTATTTCTCGTATCAAATAAATCAGCAGGCAAAATTGCCACTGGGCACAGAGAAGTTAATGAATGGGTCAGTATAACCAGCCACCAATTTCAGGGGTAAAAATACACCAGATCCAGCCCCTCAGACTGTGAATCAACATCATCTTCTATGACACATCCTATTGGACAGTGAGACAATTACTTTATTAAACAGCAATACAGAAGCCAGAAATATTCTAGTCACAGTTAAACTTGAGATGCCTTGTTTAAAAGATTAAGTGGGAGAAATATTCATTAATTTCAATTTTCTTATTGTTCTTTAAAGCAATAATGCTAGAAATGATAGACTTAAAGATTTCTGGAAAAGGACTTATTACAAAAAGTTCACCCTCACACACATAAACACATATGTACTTAACATAGTTAAGATTTTAGCAGTATTAGAGCAAGTAAAAATGTCTCATTACATAATCCATGTAAAGACAGTGTTGCAAACATTTCTTTCAATGTAAAACTAATTCTTATAACAATTATCACAATACTTTGCATGTGCCCTTGTATAATCCACGATCCACATTTTCACCAGACTTTCCTTTCCTAGGATACAAGTTGGATAATAATTCTATTTCACTTAGTTTTATGTTAATCCTAATCTCCTACAGGAATCATCTAAGCTCTTCGAATACATATAAATCGCTTCACAATTAGTCCATGCTGCCTCTCCACCTTAATTATTTAGAGATCCCAAATACAACAGGCTGGTTTATGCCCAAATTCTTTGTGAATGCTGTCTCATTTGCCTGAAATATTACTTTCTCCCTTTTCTAACTAGTCAACCCACTCCTGTCCTCCTTTAACATACCCTGCCAGGGTGAAACCCTCCTCCTCTCTGGTACTTCTTCACCTCCTCACACCTACACTTTATTTGGGACTTACTGATCTAGTGTTTGTCTACTCCACTAAGGAGCCTGGGAGCTTCTTGGGAACAGGAATTGTATCACATTTATCTTCGTATCTCATCACCTTATTCATGTATGTGAATGAATACGTGAACAGAGTCCCCAGTCCTCAATTCACAATCTAATTCCTGTTTGGCTCTGTGTCACATGCTATCTCTGACTCGCTATGGTAACATCTTTTTGAATAAGACAATCAAAACCTGGCAGCACAAACACCAAGCTGCTATGGCCGGTGTTGACATTGTGCGGCTTCACCGTCAGAGAGGTGCTCCTGGCCCAGGACGTACTAGCTGCCTTTTCTCAGTGATCTGCCCTTAAAGAGAAGAATGTTCTCTCTCCATTAATCCTGAAATGGTAACTAGTCCACAGTAAAAGAGCAATACAGTGCATGTAAAGCATTTTGCACTGGGCCAGGCCCATTATAAGTGCTTAATAAAATTAGCTGCTATTAGTTGACTGTTTAAAGACTTCTTGAGCTAACAGATATTATTGTTTTATTATTGACTATTTGATATTGTTTTCTACTTACATTGTAAATTTGTTTTATAATTGTTGGTTTAGGATCTCATTCTATGTACAACTTTTATTTTCTGGAAGAAACCTGATTCTGGGAGGTAAATATCAGCAAATCAAAACAAAGAAAACTATGAGATATTAATTAAAAAACAAAATATCATAAGCTTATCTCACCTTAGTTTATACCTTAATTATTTCTCCTCAGTTGCACTTGTTTTGCTTTTAATGTTGCCCCAAATGTACCTGTATATTTGTATGCAGAATTTCTATTAATCAGCTTTGAGGGCTAACTGCTAGCAACCTCCCACTAAGACAAGGAGTCTAACTTCTGAAAAGTTTAATATGGGTTTTAAGAATGGACATCTGCTCATCTCAGTCTGTTGCAGACTTTTTTTCCAGAAAGCAAGATGAACCTGGAATTCCTTTCTTCTTCTGGCCACAGGGGAAATAATTTTGGCCACAGACATAGAACAGAAAAAATAATCTGAGCTTTTCTCTGTCCTTTATTTACAGTCTTTATGGCATCTTTCCCCTTGGGTATTTTCATTTGTGTGTGGTTAATTTTTGTTCTAGCCCTAAGTCTAATCTTTATTCCTCAACACCAAAGTTTGGGTCTAAGTAAGTTAGCACTTATAAAAAGATGTGCCCTGGCTGGTGTGGCACAGTGGATTGAGTGCTGGCCTGTGAACCAAAGGGTTGCTGGTTCAAGGCCCAGTCAGGGCGCATGCCTGGGTTATGGGCCAGGTCCCCAATAGGGGGTGCACAAGAGTCAACCACACATTGATGTTTCTCTCCTTCCCTTTCTCTCTCCCTTCCCCTCTCTCTAAAAATAAATAAATAAAGTCTTAAAAAAAAGATGTGTAACAAGTTGCCCTTGTTAGGAGATACATTTGTATTTGGTTTTTGCTTAACTGTGCAAACACAAAAGTGCAAAGAATGGTTCCTTTATATTTATAAATGTATCCATGTCAGAGTTAACTAATCCAATAAATACTTTTTAATTAAAATTAAAAATGATTAATATGAATGCAAGGCACTAAATGCTCATATATGAAGCTGAAAGTTTACTTTTGAGGAGAAAAGGTTTATAGATGATGAAAAATAGAGGTTGTTTGTGGTTCAAGTGGAAAAATTTGGAACTTTATTTTTTTATTTTTTTGGTATTTCATTTTATTTTTTGTTAATTTTTTAAAATTTAGTCTGTGTTATGTTTTTCCCAATACCATTTAGTCCCCTTATACCCTCCTTCCCCCAGCATTCACCACACTGTTGTCCAGGTCCATGAGTCTTTTTTTCCTTTTTTTGCTCAATCCTGCTACTCTTAGTTAGATAATGCTGTGCTGGGCTGTGTTACTTTCAGCAAATAATGCAAATTCTCTGATTTGTCATTCCTGGATTTGGAAAAAAGAAGCAAAAGAAAATGACTCAGAGGGTTTTTTTGGTCATTAAATAACATGGAAAGCATTAAGCACATAGTAGGTACCTGATTAGTAATGGTTTATTTCTCCTTCTTGTACCTTCTTCTCTGAAGTTTGCCTTCTTCCCAAAACAATTGCACATGTGCCTATATTTTTCCATATGAGTTGTCAGCTAGGGAGTGGCTCAGCAAACAGTTCAGAAGTGAAATGACTTGGTGAAATTATTAGAGGACATTTATGTGGTATTTATTGGTTCTGGGCCGTATACTGATGATCTTTCATATGAATAATGAGCCGACAGCATGGTGAGAAATTTTCAGAATGAGGAGAATGCACTGGAATGCACTATTCAGTGTGAGTTACTATGTCTCATCTACAAGCTAATGTGACAGTCATACCACACAATGTACACAGTGACTGCACTGGACAGTCATGACTTCAGTGGAAATAACTGGAGACAATGTGGACCATTGACAAGCCTCATGAAAATTGCAGGGGATCCCTTATAATCAGCATGTGCCATCAGTGCGCAAAGGAAATGAACAACTGTTTATTGTTTATTGTCAAACAATTATGAGCAGGTTTTAGAAATTTTCCTTTGATCCACTTTGCTTTGGGAACTAGTTCCTCAGCAGATTCTAGCCATGTATTCCCTTTTGACTTCACATTTTGGCACTTTTTCTACAGCATAAAATTATCATTTGATGGTCTGTGCATTGTGAATGGTTAAAAGAACCTCTGCAGATGGGAACAATGCTTGAACAACTGCAGGAAGGGCAAAGGTGCTTTTGATGGCTATGTATGGCTAATTAGGTGACAAACAGTATATACTAATTCCTAAACCTACAGTTTCTTGATGAGAAATTGAAGAGGAAAATAAGTGATGAGCCGGCCAAAACAAAATCCCAACTCTTTCTAAAAGGGGCAATGGCCAATAAGGAACTTTGGAATAATGTAATAGAATAGAAAAAGCACTCTCAAATCTCACTATGCGGCCTATGGCAAGTCTGTTAACCTCTCTGGTTATGCATTTTCTTGCTGAAAAAAAGGTTTAATAACTATTCCATTGAGTGTAGAAAAGAGTAAATGAGGTAATATATATGAGACACTTAGACTGGTGCCCCATACATATTAAATATTCAATAAATGTTAGTATGATTGCTTTGTATTGATAGGTGGTTTCCCTTACAGCATTCATCTTCTTCTGGTTTGTTAACTTCCCAGGGGAGTAGGTGAACTCAAGTGGTAAGGTAGTAAACAAAGAAAAAAGGGGATGGGAAAACAAACCTCTAAGGGGATAGTTTGGGAAAAGCCATTCTTCTGTCTATTAAATCAGTTATGGCTTAAGATGGCCCAGTTCATCCAGTCGCAAAACTGATTCTGTCCAATTCAATCTAACAACCATTTTTAATGGGGCACTATACAGCTAGGCCCAGGAGCTCTAGGAAGTTGAGTTAAATTTAACAAAAATGTTAGTACAATGACAATGTAAGCACAGATGTTTAACTTTTCTTTTTGCCATCAAAATCTTCTCTTTAACTTATACACACAGACAAACATTCACACACACCTCCAGAATCCTACAGGAATTATCACTGAAATACAGAAGCATTGGGAAACCTGCATCAGTTCAGTTATGGAACCTATGATATGCTACATCTGATAGTGACATGGAATATCAAGGGATTTCCAACAGGTAGAATGCAGATAGGACCTGAGTAAAGGAAGACCTGAAAAGCAATGTCATAAGTTCCTCTGGAAGAACACCATCCTAGGAATCAGATGAAGTGTCAAAGAGCTCCCTTCCCAAAAGGACAAAAGCAGACAGACTGTGACTTGTGTGTAGGATTGCCAGATAAAATACAAGATGCCTAGTTCAATTTGACTTTCAGGTAAACAGATTTCTTCCTTGTATAACTATGTCTCATGCAATACTGGAGACATTATTTATTTGAAAGTTAAATTTGCCTGAGCATGTTATATTTTTATTTGCTCAATCAGGCAGCCACGGGGCCACCACAAGCCAAGCTTAGGGCAGTGCTGCAGGCTGGGCTCTGGCTCAGGCACCTGGGCTGGCAGAGCACAAACACTCTTTCAACTCACTCTTGAGTAGTAGCCGTGTATCTGCCAGAGTGGGGAGTCCTGCTGAATCGGCACACTGCCTCAGCCGCCTCCCCTTCCTCCCAAGGCTGTGGGCTCTCTGAACAGTTATTAGAATTTTACAGTAAATATACTCTTCCTCATCTAGATAAAAAGTTTTCAGGCAGCCACTTGAAACAATAGCTGACAGACTCTATCAACTTCTACTTTACTGTTATTCAATACTGGCCAATCATGGACGTTCCCCCTTGAGCAAAGGATTTGCTGAAAAAAGATAACAACTAAAACACATAAGCCCATTTTGAATAATTACTGAATTCTATGATGAGGTCACTCAATAGCAAAGTTAAAACTAAAGAAAATCGAGTTGGTGAAGCAGAATTTGAATTTAAGAAATATTTCCAAAACTTATAGGTAAAAGGAAAGAAACTATGAGACTTAAACTACTGATTCAGGGAATCCATTCTGTGCAAATAACAACACCATGCAGAAATAACAGATCATATGGCACAAAGGTCATAGGAAAAAAATAGAAGAAAACTTTCAGAGATTAAAAAAGTATTAGGTCATAGATATAATAAAGAAAAATCTTCATTCAACCAAAAAGAACATTTGAATATGCTTGATTTTTTCAAGAATAAAACATAAAATGTTAAAAGTATTGACGGAGAAAAAAAATTAGTTACTAGTAACACCAAAAGTAGGCTCTTCTTAGCTTTCCCTGGAACACTGCTTGAGATGGTAATCATCCATACAGCTCTGAACAAAAAGGGTTGGATGCAAGAATTCTGCATCCAGTGATACCTGTAATAAGGCAGTAGAAAGATATTTTCAGACCTGCAAAGACTCAGAAAATATACCACCAATATACCTCTCCTGAAACAGTTAATTGAAGATGTACTACAGCTGACTAACAAATAAAATATAAAAAACCTGAAAAAAGAGAAAGTTATTATATGAGATTAAAAGAGAGCAGTGAAACTTAATAAACATAGTTAAGTCTAAACTATTATTTCTAATGTCATATTGAAGCTTAATGCAAATATCAGACATTATTCTAGAAGAGACAATAGGTTGACCAAATCATTAATTTTATAATAATAATCTGGGTATAAATTCTATATTCTATAAATAAAAATATGGAGAATTAGTGGTTGAGAATGCAAAGGGTTATCTCAGTTATGAAGGTCCCCTCTGAGGAGTGTGGGGTCTCAAACCTACGCTGGGATCCCCAGCCTGGAGCACTGGAGCTGGGAAAAGGAGGCCACATAATATATGGCTATGAAAATCTGTGACATTTTTTGACCTTCAGGGAGACAGGAAAGGCTGCTAGAAACCAAAACACACTCTTAAAGGGCCAATGTACAACACCTTGTTTGTGGCCACTGTCTCTTAGCTCCAGAAAGGGGAGGGTGCACAGAGAAGACTGGAATCATACAAGAGCCTGGGTTTTTTAGTTCTGGGTACACAGATGAAAGAATAACTTTCAGGGTTCCTGCGCTGGTTCTCTCTCCTATATGGTTCACAGAGGCCAACTTTTCTGGGTCAGGTACTGCCGGGGTCCAGCCTCGGAGGGGGCTCAGGGTCCCCAAAGGATGCACGGTTCAGGCAGAGAGACAGACACCAAGTGAGGTGCCGGAGGACAGCCAGGTTTTTTGGGCCCGACTGACTCACCGAGAAGAATCAATTTTTATTTTTATAGGGGAGGTTATACAACATCCAATGCATAGTGTGATTATTAAAATAGAAACGGTTACCATAGAAATAATTTCAAAAAGTACAGAAGGTTTTACAGATCAATCATGTTAAACAAAGAAATAACCGAAAAGTACAGGAGGTCCCACAGATCAACCATGTTGAATAAAAGTTATTTTGATCAAGAGGGTCATTAATCAGATTGCCAATGAAGCTATACAAGCACAAACTTTCAGGTGCCAATTAGTAACTAGGTGTCTATTAAAATTCTAGGAATTGGTCTAAATTAGAGGGGTGCAAGGGGAGATTTATAGATTGTATAGAATTTAGCTATTGTCTGTTGAGGTTAGATTTGTCTTGGTTAGGTAACTGGTTTTTTGCCTAAGTTTTTTGATTTGTACATCTTGAAGGGGGGCCATGTTTTATATTCGTTTCCATGTGTTTGAGATTATTATTTCCAACTAGAACTCCTAGCTTCTCTACATTCCTGTCCAGGGTATGGGAGGGGTAGTGGCTCTAATAAATCTTAAGCTTTTGAGTGGTGACTCCTAAAAAAACATTCCTAGCAATAGCTTCTTTCAGTGTTCTAGCAGTTGGTCTGCCCATAGTTTTATTTTGTCCTTAACTTGCCAGGTGGGGGAAGGAGGCAGCATTAGGGTTGCTAGGGGTCTCTATTCTGTGGTCAACAAGTCATTTCGTGCAGAATCAGAGGCATCGTGCAGAATTTTTGTTATAACGCACAGGTACCCAAAAATCCCACCACCAATTGCTAGCAGGGGCAGGCATACAGGAAGAGATAGACAGGAGGTCTGGCCATAGTCACCTCTGCTGTGCAGATGCGTCTCATCTGTCCCGACTGTGGCAAGGGTCGGCTGTTGGTCGGCTCCAACAAGGTACTCCCCTTCATATAACATCAGCCTTGGAGAATGTAATAGCCTTACCCTCCCAACAACCTGTCACCTGGCCCTGCCAAGCTCATGCCCTGTGGAAGATTCAGCTGCCTGGGTATATGATGTAAACTTTCTGAGGGAGCTTTGAAATGCTCCAAGCAGAGCAAAGACACAAAACTGGCAAAGGTTAAAGACAAAAAGAGCTCTTAAAAGCAGCAAGAAAAGAAACAGTTAGTTAGTTACAAGGAACACGGAAGATGGTCCCCCATTTCTCAATGAAAAATGTCAGGCCAGAAAGGACTGGCATGAACTATTGAAAGTGATGAAAAGCCAGGACATACAACTAAGAATACACTACTCAGCATGGCTATCAATTAAAATTAAAGAAGTAATAAAGACCTTCCCAGACATTAAAAAAAAACAAAACTACAAGAGTTTATCACCACCAAACTGGTATTATAAGAAAAGTTAAAGGGACTTCTTCAAAAAGAAGAGAGAAAATAAGGGAGAAGCATAGTCATAAAGAATAAAATAATCACTTAAATATAAATAGATTAAATGCTATATTCAAAAAATATGGGGTAGCTAAATGGAAAGAGAAAAAAAACATATATATGCTCTCTACAGTAGACACACTCCAGGGCAAAAACCACACAAAGACTGAAAGTACAGGGATGGAAAAAATATTTCATGCAGATGATAGCAAAAAGGCTGGTGTTGTAATGCTTATATCAGACAAAATAGACTTTAAAATGAGGGCTATAGTAAGGGACAAAAAAGGGGCCATGTAAAATAATAAAGGTATTAATCTAACAAGAGGATATAACTCTTGCAAACATGTATACACCAAACATAGGAGCACCTAAATAAATAAATCAAATCCTGATGGACATAAAGGGAAAGACTGAGAGTAATGTAGACATATTAGGAAATTTTAACACCCCATTGACATCAATGAATAGATCTTCCAGACAGAAAATCAACAAGAAAACCGTAGCCTTAAATAACACACTAGACCAGATGAATTTAGATATTTTCAGAGCTTATAACCCCAAAGCAGCAGATTATACATTCTTTATAAGTGTACATACAAAATTTTCTAGGATAGCCACTTGTTAGGATATAAAACAAATCTCAATAAATTTATGAAGATCAAAAGAAGATCAAGTGTTTTCTTGCACCACAATGGTATGGAAATAGAACTCAATTACAAGGGAAAAACCTGAAAACACGCAAACACATGAAGGCTAAAAACATGTTACCAAACAATAAATGAGTTAACAATGAGATCAAGGAAGAAATCAAAAGATAACCTTGAGACAAATGAGAATGAAAAAAACAACATCCCCAAATCTATGGAATAGAGCAAAGTAGTACTAAGATGAAATTTACAGCATTACAGGCCTATCTCAAGAAACAAGAAAAACCTCAAATAAATAGTCTAACCTTACACCTAAAGCAACTGGAAAAAAACCAAAGCATAGAGTGAATAGAAGAAAGGGAAAAAAAGATCAGAGCAGAATTTTTTAAAAATAGAGTCAAAAAAACAATACAAAAGATCAATAAAACCAACAGTTGGTTCTTTGAAAAGATAAATAAGACTGATAAACCTTTACCAGACTCGTCCATAAAAAAATAGAAAGGACCTGACTCAAAAAAATAAAATCAGAAATGAAAAAGAGAAGTGACAACTTATACCACAGAAATACAAAGGATCATAAGAAATTGCAAACAATACATGCCAACAATTTAAACAATCTAGAAGAAATGGGTAAAGTTCCAGAAACATACAATCTTTCAAGACTGAACAAAGAATAAACACTGAACAGACTGCTTACAACTAAAAATCAAAGCAGTAATCAAAGGACTCCCAACAAAGTGCTGGACTGGATAGCATCAAGCTGAATATTGCCAACATTCAAAGAACAAACACCTAACCTTCTCAAACTAGTCCAAGAAATTCAAAGGAACGAAAGACTCTCAAGCTCATTTTATGAGGCTAGCATTTTATTAATTCTAAGAAAAGATAAAGACACTAAAAAGAAAGAAAATTAGAGGCCCATATTCCTAGTAAATATAGATGCAAATATCCTCAAAGAAATATTAGCAAAGCAATTCCAGCAATATATTAAAGGTTTATACACCATGATCAAGTGGGATTTATTCCTGGAATTGTAAATTTGGATCAACCTCCTCAAATGAATTAACTTGATATAAACAAAACAGAAGAAAAAAGTCATGATTGTATCATTGGATGCATAAAAACATTTGGCAAAATCCAGCACCTATTTATTATATAAAAAATAAAAACTCTTAGCAATGCAGGAGTAGAGGGATCATACATTATAAAGGCAAACCACAGCTAACATCATACTCAGTAGGGAAAATCTGAAAGCGTATTCTTTAAGATCAGGAAGAGTACAGGGATGTTTACTTTCACCACTCTTATTCAACAGAGTACTAGAAGCCCTAGCCACAGCCATGAGAGCAGAAGAAATAAAATGCATCCAAAGTAAAAGGAAGAAGTAAAACTATCATTATTTTAGATGAAATGATACTATAGAGAGAGAACCCTAAATATTCCACTAAGAAAACAGTACTAGAACCGATAAATATATTTAGTGAAGTAACATGATACAAAATAAATATTCAGAAACAGTAGCATTTTTATACACCAATAATTTTCTATTAAAAAAGGGAACTAAGAAAAAAATCTCATTTACAATTGCATCCAAAAAATCAAACACATTGTAATATATTTAATCAAGGGGCTAAAAGAAATGTTCTCAGAAAATTATAAGACACTGAAGAAAGAAACTGAAGAAGATACAAATAAATGACAACACATACCATGCTCACGGATAGGATGATTTAACATCATTAAAATGTCCATACTACCCAAAGCATTCTATAGATTTAATGCAATTCCTATCAAAAGTCCAATGGTATATTTCACAGAACAAGAACGGATAATCCTAAAATTTATGTTGAACTACAAAAGACCTGGAATAGCCACAGCAATCTTGGAAAAATAAAAAGGAACAAAGTTGGAGGTATCAGAGAATCTGATGTGAAACTATATTACAAAGCTATCACAATCAAAATGCTATGGCACTGGCATAAAAACAGTTGCATGGATCAATGGAACAGAAAGAGAGCCCAGAAATAAACCCCCACCTATATGGTCATTTAATATTTGACATAGGAGGAAAGAACATACAATGGGTAAAAATAGTTTATATAATAAATGGTGCTGGAAAAATTGGACAAATATACGTATATAAAAATGAAACTAGACCACCACCTTACACTATGTACAAGAATAAAGTCACATTGAATTAAAGACTTAAATATAAGACTTGAAACTATAAAACCCCTAAAAGAAAATATAGGCAGTAAAATCTCTGTCATTTCTTATAACAATACTTATGTGCCCCTATATTTATTGCAGTGTTATTTACAGTAGCCAAGGTATGGAAGCAACCCAAGTGCCAACAATTAGGCAAGTAAATAAAAATTGGTTGGTGGTGATGAACAGAGACTTGACTTGGGGTGGTGAACACACAATACAGTGTACAGATGATGTCTGGTAGAATTGTATACCTTAAACCTGCATAATTTTGTTAACTAGTGTCACCCCACTAAATGCAATAAAAAGGAACACATTTAAAAATAAAATAAAATAAAAAATGGTCATACATGTTCACAATGAAATACAACTTGCCATAAAAAAAGAATAAAATCTTACTGTTTGCAACAGCATGGATATACCTAGTGAAATACATCAGTTAGAAAAAGACAAATACCTTATGATTGTACTCTTATGTGGAATTTAAAGACCAAAAAAAAAAACGAATGAACATAATTGTGATAGACTTGTAGATACAGAGATCAGATTGATGGTTGCCAGATGGAAGGGTTTTTAGGAGAGGGGATGAAAGAGGTGAAGGGATTTAGAAATACAATTTTGTAGTTACAAAGCAGTCATAGGGATGTAAAGTTCAGCACAGAAAATATAGACAATAGATCACTTCGTGTCATTGCCCTCTTGCTCAACATATTCTTAAAACCAAAGCTTGATAGGTCATTCTAGCCTTGCTTATTTAACCATACACAGGGCCATATGGAAATTTGAGGATTGCTGCTTTAAGGATTATTGCGCTATCAAACTTAAATCTTATTTAATTTATGGAAAGACTAGAGTTGCTTAGCATTATATCCATGTTTGTTGCACCTAAATGGAGCTTCTGAGTTTTTTACTGCCTCAGATTTTCATAACTAAAATTTTTTCTCATAGTGGTAAAGAAATAGTCATGGGGATGTAAAGCATAGAAACTATAGACAATAATATTTTAACTATGTGTGGTGCCAGATAGGTACTTTAAATATCAGAAGGAATGCTTTGTAAAGTATATGATTGTCTAACTATCATGCTGTACACCTAAAACTAAGGCAAAATAATATTAAATATAAACTGTATATGAAAAATTAAAATAGTTTTGCTATAGTTTGCTAAAATTAAAAAATAAAGACATCTCAGAAAAAATTGAAAAAACACAACTATTATTAATACACTAAGGGCTTTAATGAATCAATTATTTAGCATGTAAGAACAGATGGGCAATGTGAGTGAGAAAAAAATGTACCGAAAACAAATGCCTGAAATAAAAATGTAACACAAATAAAGAATTTCTTTGAATAGACAGAAAACATCTGAGGAAAGAATTTCTGGCCTAGAGGATATATCAATAGAATTCCTTAAAACAGAAAGGCAAAGAAAATAAAGATTAAAAAAATAGACATAAATATCCAAGGAATGTGGGACACTTATAGGAAGGTGTAGCATAAACATGGCAGGAATACTAGAAGGAGAGAAAGACAGAAAGTTACAAAAGAAATGGTTTAAGTAATAATGACTTAGAATTTCCCCCAAATTAATTTGAGACACCAAATCACAGTTTCAGGAAGCTCAGAAACCACTGAGCAGGTAGGAGAAGTGCGCGCCCCTCGGGACCCAGAGACTGCGCACCCGCGCACCCACATCCGTGAACCCGAAAAAGCCCAGGCACTCCCCGGGACCTGTGAGGCCCAGGCCCCGCAGGTAGGAGAAGTGCGCGCCCCTC
>CM052544.1:93169571-93190976 GCA_028533065.1 Trachops cirrhosus
TATTTGTTCAAATATCTTTTCCACTTATTGTTTTTCCTCTTCTCCTTCTGGTACCCCTATAATTCGGATGTTGGAACATTTAAACATGTCCCAGAGGTTCCTAAGCCTCTCCTCATTTTTTTGAATTCTTATTTCTTCATTCTTTTATGATGTATATTTTTTTCTTCCTTCTGGTCCACTCCAATGATGTGAGACCCATCTTTCATTCCATCACTATTGGTTCCCTGTGCATTTTTCTTCATTAAACTTATTGTAGCCTTCATTTTTTCATCTAATTTGCAACCAAAATCAACCAGTTCTGTGAGTATCCTGATCACCAGTGCTTTGGACTTTGCATCTGATAGGTTGGCTATCTCTTGGTCGCTTAAAAGGATGGGTTCTGGAGCTTTCCATTCTTCTTCTGTTTGAGCCATCTTTTTGCTGGGGTTTTTTTGTTTTGTTTTGTTTTGTTTTTGGTCTTGTCGAGCTCCTGTAGTGAGGGGCGGGGCCTTAGGAATTCACCACAGCTGGGCATCCCAGTCGCTGGATTGTGAGGCTGTATGCGGGGGCAGGGTCTGAGAAGGAACAATGGCGCTTGCTCTGTTCTCTGTAGGACCTCAGACCCTTCCACCACTTTCTGCAAGCTAACTGGGCCCCTCTGGCACGAATTCCCATGTGGGTGGGCCTGTGCACCCTGTGGGACCTTCCTTTTCAGTCAGTGACCCAAGGCTCTATTTCCCAGTCCTGGGACCTTGAGTTGGGTGCAGTGGCTTGCTTCACAATGGCCACCTCGCTGGGTCTGCTGGTCGCCACCCCCTGGCCAGGACCCACCAGCCACCGCTGCTTGTGCGCACAGGGTCTGCCTGCTGTGGACTTGCATGCCGTCCCAACTTGCATCCCATGTTGCTCAGCTTGCTCTCTGCTCCGCGTCCCTCGCCCAGCCCTACTCCACCCCTCCTACCCGACTGGATGAACACATCTATTTTTAAATCCTTGGGTGTCCGACTTCCATACACTTCAATTTTCTGTCAGTTCTGGTTGTTATTTTGTTTCTATATTGTTGTTGTCCCTATCTTGGTTGTGCGAGGAGGCACAGTGCATCTACCTATGCCTCCATCTTGGCTGGAAGTCACTGTTTTAATTTTTTAGAAGAATCTCTATTGCTATGGTTTTACAGATGTAATAGGCTGGTACTTTCTTCAAATATCTGTAGTACTTAGTTTCTTATGTAAGTGAATGATTTATGAAAAAGGTCTACTGAGAATGTATTATCTTATTTGTAAAAATAGGCACTTCTAGAGTAAAGCATTTACTTGTCTTTGAGGAGTCCTTTCAATTTGGGGAGAATGATGTATAGAGGTTCCTGTGCACTAAGGTATTATGGGTAGTTTGAAAAAAGCATGTGGGGGTACAGTAGGTTCACAGTAAAGAGAATGGTTGATTATTCCTTGGTAGTTAGAGGGACGAATTAGAAATATCTTCATAAAAGAGATGATATTTCAGCCAAATCTTGAAAAAGTATTTTTGCCACTCAATTTGATTTTACATGTGGTTAAGTAAGAGCCCCTAGTGACCAGTAGAAAGAGAAGAAATCAATAAGAACAAAATGAGAGAAGTCAAGAAAGAGAGAGATTGAGTAGTATGCCATTGTGTATATGTACCATATCTTTTTCCATTAATCTATGATGGACACTTGGTTGTTTCCATGTACTGGCCACTGTGAAGAGTGTTGCAATAAACAAAAGGATGCATATATTTTTGCAAATAAATGTTTTCACATTTTTAGGTAGATACCCAGAAGAAGGGCTGACTACTCAACCATAAAAAAAGATAAAATAGTGTCATTTGTGACAACATGGATGGATGTGGAGAACATCATGTTAAGTGAAATAAGTCAAACAGAAAATGCCAAGAATTATATTTTACTCATCTGTGGAACATCAAACTGAAAGCAATAAGTGAACTATCAAGAGAAACAAAACGAAAACTCACAGATAGACAATAGTAGGGTGGTTACAAGAGGGAAGGGAATTGTAAAGGTAAAGGGAGTCAAATACATGGTGATAGAAGATTTGACGTTGGGTGGTGAATACACAATGCAATATACAGAGGATGTATCATAGAACTGTACACCTGAAACACAACAGATTGTATTAACCAATATGACCCCAATAAATTTAATTAAATTAAAAAATAAAACGAAAAGAGAAAGAAAGGGGGAGATTAGCAGTTGTTAACTATTTGCAGCGGGATGACTCCTCCAGGCTGTAGGACAGGATAGAAACCAGAGGATAATGTTGAGGAAAATAATTTTAAAATACATGCATCTCCAAACTGGTAGGATGAGATATGAGAGTACTTCTATAAATCTTTTAAAAAATTTTGGTGCGATAATCTCAAAGAAGAGTAAATTCAAAGGATATCATCAACTGAGTAGTATTTCAAATATGGGCTTCTGTGTTAAAAAGAATGACATTTTTTCTATTTCAGTCTTTAGGCCTTGATTTAAAACAACAGGAAGGAAAGAAGAAGAGAAGGGAAGGAGGAAAATAAAGGAAGGGAGGGAAACAAAATTTCATTACCAATGAAACAAAAACATAACTTGTTTATAAGTTATGAAGAACATTTGTCAAATACTGAAAAACTTAGATGAGAAAAAGAAACTCAAAGTTGTTATATACTCTGACAGACTTCAGACAAGAAGAAATTTCTTAAAATAAAGTGGCTACATTTTTATAAGTCCATTCATTACACCTTTGATTAAAGTAATAAAATGGAGGATTTTAGAAAGGTCACAGGAAAAGAGGAGAATGTCCTTACAGTGATCAAATTGATAGGACAGATGGGAGAAATAGAATTAAAGCACAAATGATATCAATATACATTTTTATGATGAAATTTATAACATTTTATCAAAAATGTCTGCTGGAAGTATATTTTTTTAAAAATGAGGGAAAAATAGTGAAAATCAAATTATAATCTCTGAAAGCAAATTACCATATTTTTTGGACCATAAGATGCACCTAGGTTTTAGAGGAGGAAAATAGGAAAAAAATTTTCAAAGCAGAAAATGTGGTAAAATATTTAATAACATAATATTTCACCAATGTAAATGTAAACAGAACTCAACAGCAGCATTAACAACCATTATTCCTCCCAAATTTGGGGAGGAAAGTGCATCTTATAGTCCAAAAAATACGGTATTTAAGGAACTTCTCTATAGGCCACTCTGATCTCCTGAGAAACAAAAACCAAGGAAGATAGGTGCCCACGATAACATAATAACAAATGTATTGAGAGGGTGTTAAAGAACGTAACTGTGATTTAAATCTTGTTACCAATCAAGCTGATTCAACTTAATGCTCCTCTTTCATTGGCAAGTAAATATTCAGAGTAGAATTCACATTTAAAGATAAGTAGTATGTAGAAAGAAAACTATGAGGGCATAGTACAATATAAAAAAAATACCTCTCTGAAATTTCTACTATAGCCTTTCTAACAAAAAAAAATCCAAAAGAGAAAAAAAAAAAGAAAGGAAGAGAGAAAAAAAAGATGATCAGAAATAGAAAGCAAAAACTTGATGGACCTTAAGAAAGAAATGGAAGTACTAATAATTATTAAAGAAAAACAGAAATATAAAGAAGCACAATAAAATAAAAGTATGAAATAGAAAATAAAAAGCTATGAAAAGAATTAAGGTGAATATGATAGCTATAGATGGCAAAGGAGATTATATTTCTGGAAAAACAAAGAAAAAAATTAATGTAACAAACATAACAGATACATTAACTTGTAGAGCCAAGAGATGAGGAGCCCTTACTTGTAGCTTAAATGGTTGTGGGATCTGCTTTATGTAGTACTTCTGTGGAGGAATTACCAATAATAAACACTTTGTGAACTCCCCAAAAAATAAGTAAATAAATGGACATCGTAAAATACATACATTTAACAGACACAAATAGAAGAAAAGTTCTCTGAAATAAAGACCCAAATCTATAGCTTGAAAGACATACTGGTTATGAATTAAACATAAATTTCTAAATTTTCTGTATTAACAAATAACTTTGCTTAATAGCCATTTAAAAAAGCAAATAATTTTCAAGCAGAAATACAAAAAATAAATTCTTACAAATTCATTGCCAGAAGAATAGAACAATATCTGTAAGATCTGAGTAATATTGTGACAAAAGAATTTTAGAACTAATGAATTTGTCCTCCAGACATAAAGTCAAGAGATGAATATTCTCAAGTACACAGAAACTCAAGAAGTACTGTATCTATGAATTTTAATGAAAAAAATGGTTCTATAGGGTGAAATCTAGCTGACCGAATGATGTATACATATTTTTAAAAGCTGAGGTAGGGCGACTCTGGTTAAAATACTGTTAATGAGCCCTAAGTCATATTATATATAGAAATAAAACTAAGCAACTATGAACTTATGACTAGAAAACAGAATTAAAATGTTATAAATTTTGACCATGTAAATTACAATCCAAAGGGATGCTGTTTCAATTTCTAGTCAGGGCATCTGCCTAGATTGCAGGCAAGGTCCCCAGTAGGGGGCGTGTGAGAGGCACCCACACTTTGATGTTTCTCTCCCTCCTTTCCCCTCTCTCTAGAAATAATTAAATAAAATCTTTTAAAAACATTATTGACAGTTAAAATATAATTAAAGTGTCTTAACTTTTCATTTTTAATTACAGACATATCTGTTAATTATTTACATGTGCATGTAAATTACGTACACACACACACAAAAGATCTAGAAGAAGTATGTTCTAGATTATTTGTATTTCCATATAAATTTTGGAACCAACTTGCTGATTTCTACCCAAAAGACTGCTTAGGTTCTGATTAAGATTCTTTAGATCTATAGGCAAATTAAGGAAAATTGGCATCTTAACTATGTTGTCTTCTAAGCCACCAGCATGGCCTCTCTCTCCAGTTATGTAGGTCTTATCTGATATCGTGAGTCATTCTTCACATTTGCACTCTACCTTCCAGCAGCACAGTCACTGTACATAATGGTGCTCAGGAAATATCTATTTGTGTAATGAATGTCTCCAAACCAAAACATTTATTCAGGAAACAGTATCGAAAGGTAGAGATGAGGGTATGAAGAATATATGCCAAAGCTAAAGGTAAGTAAATTATTCCAGCATCATTTTAAAGCTTAAAGACTCAGTGTTTTTGCATAATTTAAAGTTTGAAAGAACATTTTATTTTACTTAGCAAATCTCCCCACTGGAATGCCATACCTTGTCTCCACTACACATATAATTATCACAGTGTTAATATTTGTTGAATAAATACAATTTATCCTTGAATATTTGTCCTGTGATGTGGTGTCATGGAAATTTGATTTGTTTTCAAGGAGTAAGCAAACCTACTACAAGTACGTGTTTAAACCTGACATGAAACACTCTATTGCAAATGTCTCAGGAGAAGTGTTATTAATGTTAATTAAATAATATAACATTTTAACACAGAAGTCCAATGAAGATCTAAAAAGTTTATTAAACTATGGTTTAGCCTTTAAATAAATTGACAGTTATCTAACTAAACTGAGTCTTTGAACAGAAAGGATTGGGAGAGAAGAGAAAAATCCAGGACACATGAGAGTTAATGGAAGGAAATAAATGAGTGATGATTAACATTAGTAGTTATAAAATAAATGCATCTGGGGAACTGCTGATTGAGTTTAGAAGTATTGGGAAAATCTATGTATGTCATGATAAAGTAATCAAGATATAATTAAAAGGACATTGTCTTGATTTATGGTCAGTTGGTACGCTTCTCTGAAACAACTAACTAGTATAAGAACAAGGTCTTTAATGTTGAGACAGAGAATATCTCATAGACTTAAGTTTACTGAACCTTAGCCTCCCATGTTTGAAACTTTAATATACCGAGTCAATTGTATCTGATTAAATTATTAATGGTGCTACAACAACACAATTGCTGTTGAAGTCATTGTTTATTAGAAAAAAATGAGCAAGCCACATTGGCATTTCAAGAATAATGAGTATTTCACTCACAACAGGCAAGAGGGTTCAACAGATCCCCTGGACTGATCTGGTGTGAAATAATTGCATTGATGACTTTCTTCAGGTTGTCATCACCAAATATGGCCTGACAATTATTTTGAACAGCTGTCTGCTGTTATTGTGCATCTATTTATAAAGCTGTCCTCTTCAAAAAAGCTGGAATCTTATGAGCATCTGTCTGCAGCCAGGTTTTGTCTCTCATGGAAAGATAATATTTTGTAGATCTTAGTTCTCAACAGCTTTCCCCCTTACCACCACCAATATTCAACATCATTTTCTGAACCTTATTTATTTATACATTGTTTCTATTAAAAGATCGATCCCACAGAACCAACATGAAAACAATCCTGAATTAATTAAGCCATGACTGGCTTCTGTCATAATGTAAATCAAATAATATTATGTCTTTTGCCTGGCTTACAAAGTCTATTTTCAAATGAGTATGAGATGACAACAATGGTTCTTCAACTGCTGGCTTCCTCTCGTAGAACTCCATGAGTCTGTTATGCTTTATAGGTGCAATTAAGTAACAATAAATAGTAGAAGTCATCAAAAACTGCTTCAAATCAAAAATAACATGTCTGAAAGAATTCATAGAATTCATAGAATTCAAAGAATTCATAGAATATTCATAGAATATTTCTGCATAAATATGTATTATTCAGATGTATATCTTAAAAATAATTAAACAAATATTATCAGGAGACTATGGTTTAGTGGTTGTATGTTTTATTACTCCTCACTTCTGATCAAAATGGCAGAGTATACAAATGCTGTGCTTCCTTCTTCCCATGACCACATCAAAATTATAGCTAAATTATAGAACAGCCACACTTGAAAACCACCTGAAGACTATATAAATAGAACTCATAGAACTAAGGATATTAAGAAGCCATATTTAGATTTGTAGGAAGGGTGGAGACAAGAACGTGTGGAGACAAGAAAGGGTGGAGGCTGGTCCTGTACACTCATGTGGCAATTAAGATTTGGGAGCGATATCTTGGCTGTGGAGTACCCTCTGAGGAGGGAGGGGTCTCAGACTCATACCAGGCTCTCCAGCCAAGAGGAGGTCTCACAATAGTTGGTCGTGAAAATCAGCAGGGACGCAGATAGCATGAGATGGAGGACTTCTGTAGATCCAGAGGTCCTCTTAAGGGACCACACACAGACTCATTTGTCCACATATGCTCACCTAAGCTCCAGAGAAGAGACAGCAGCTCGAAAAGAGCAAGGCACATAAGGGGAGGAACTGAATTCTATGGCTTCAGGGTGAGACCTGAAGAGGCAGCACTCTCTGGGACTGAAGTGCCAGTAGTTATTGTTGTTCCTTTGTTGAGCCTTCCCACCACACAGCCAGGTGCAGGCAGAAATGTTGGCAAGTGTCATTGTTTCTTTGCTGAGCCCTCTCCCCAAAAGTCTGCAGGTACTGACGGGTACCACATCTTAGTCTGCATCAACTTGGCCGGCACCACTGTCACCCCACCTTATGGTTCTTTGAAATCTCCCCCACTCAATTCACACATCTAGCCCAAAACATTTTCAGAGGCTAATCCACACTAATGGCCAGAAGACTCAACCAAAAGAAGAATGTATAAAGAAGAAGTAGAACATACATAGAATGGAATATTACTCAGCCATAAAAAGCATGAAATCTTACCATTTGTGACAACATGTATGGACCTAAAGGGTATATTAAGTGAAATAAGTCTCACACAGAAAGATAAATACCACAGTATCTCACTTATATGTGGAATCTAGAAAAGAAACAAACAAAATGGAAGCAAACTCATAAGTACAGAGAACAAACAGATGGTTGCCAGGTGGGAGGGGTTTGGTAAGTTGGGTGAAAAAGGTGAAGGAGTTAGGAAACACACATTGGCAGTTAGAAAATCATGAGGAAATAAAGTACAGCTTAGGGAATGTAGTTAATGATATTGTAATAACTATGTATGGTGAAATGTGGGTGGAAGACTTATTGGGGGATCAATTCATAAGTGATACCAATGTCTGTCAGGTGTACCACTATGCAATACACCTGAGACTAATATAATTGTGTATGTCAACTGTAATAAAAAAAATTTAATTTTTCAATACTAAGAAAAAGAGATACTCCAGTATCTGTTCCAGATACTGGAACATTTACTAATGAGCATCTGTCTCATTAGTAAATGTCATTTACTAATGACAATTACTAATATAATTTGATCATTTATATGGTCATTTACTAATGGCCATTAGTAAATTTACTAACTTTGGTCATTTACTAATATAATTTGAAAGATGAAGCTAGGGAAAGAAATATCTCGTAAAAAATGTCCAGAAATATACTGTACAAGGAATGAAGAATAGTCTAAATCAACACTTTTCAATAGAACTTTCTGAAATGATGTCATGTTCTATATCTGCCACTAGCCATGTGTGACTGAGTATTTAAAATTTAAATATTATAACTGAAGAACTGAACTTATACTTTATTTTAATTAATTGAAATAGAAATAGCCATATGTGTCTAGTGGCTTACCATATTCCCAACTCTATTTAATAAGCTCCAATTCTCTGAACAATTATGAACCATAATTTTATTTGTGGGATCAATAAATGAGCCAACTACATAAATATGTGTATTTACATTTTAGATGAAATTATCATTGGGGATGGTTGGTTTTTTACCGGTGATAAAGTATGCTCCTGGAATGTTTAGTCTTTTCTGCGCTATTATTTCATTCATTTTTCTTAAGTTTCATGAATGCTATAGTTACAAAACTTGGAGGCTGAGTAAAACTAAGAAATAAGTTAGTCTGACTCCATTTTAGAGATAAGTAGAATGATTCCAAAATGTTTTGACACGGCTTCTCCAAGGTAGTCTGGTCTTTTGAGAAGAAAGGTTAAAACTAATAACTGTTTTTTTCTTATAGAAATTTTTTTGTTGTTGTTCAATTACAGTTGTCCCAATGCTTCTCCCCATTGCTCTCCCCTGCCCTGCCCACTCCCTACTCCCCTAGTCAATCCCTACCCTGTTGTCCATTAGTATGTGTCCTTTATACATGTTTCTTGGCTACACCCTTCCCCTTCTTTGCCCCATTATCCCTCTCCCCACTCCCATTTTAGGTGCACATTTCAGTGGAATTAAGCATATTTGCAGTGTTGCAAAATCGTCACCACTATCTATTTCCTGAATTTTCTGAGAAGGCAATGGGAGGGAGCTCCAAAAATGATTTTTACATACTGTAAAATTTCACTTACTTGAATAAGCAAACTCATAAAAACAGAAAGTAGAAGTGACCAGGAGCTAAGGGAAGGAAGAAATGGGAAAGCTAACATCCTTGCACTTTTCTCAAATATCCTTTCCTTCTGAGGGCTAAGTAGTCCAGTGACTAGAATTTAAACAAAAAATCCTCTTTGTTTTAGTACCACAAATGTGTTGTTTTAATTGTATATACTACTACTAACGATGGTGATAATATAATTCTGGTTAATGAATATTTCAGAGTCTAGACACTGTCCAAAGCACTTTGTATATACTCTCTCATTAGTTTTCACGAACTTTGAAGTGGACATCAATTACAATTCTTATTTTATAGGTGAGAAAACTGAGGCACAGGGAGGCTAATTGATTTGCCTAATAGTCACAAACCTAGGGAATAGCAGAATAATTATTTTAACTAATTGGGGACTATATGTTATTATTTTTATTACTTACAGTAACTACTCGGTAATTAATCACATTCTTCCCTATTCTGGTCTCACTCTTCCCTGTTCCAGTTCTGTAACCTACCGCTAAATAACACTTAACGAAGACTTGGAACAAACAGGTCAGCACTTCATTGGTTCCAGATATAGTCTATTCATTCCAGTCCTTGTCTAATGCTTCCTTCTTCCTCATTCACTCATCAGGGAGCCCCATTGTGCTTAGCCTATGCTCTGTACTAAATTGGCTCTGATCAAGGTGCAAATAAACTCCATTAATGAAACCAATGAACACTTCCATCCACTCTTTGTTAGCTCTCTCAGAAGCTCAGTGGTGGTGATCACTCTCTTCTACCTCAAGTACTTGATGTTCTGTTTTTTCGGGCGGGGGGGTTATAATATTAAGTCTATCTCTTTACTGCTATCTTTGTCTTTTCCTTGGAAGTATAACTTACTGTTTTTCCCTGCTCCACCCAACCCCTTAAATATTACTATTTCTCAGAGTCCTTTCTCACTCTTTCTATAGTGATTTGATCCATTCTCATCATTTTAGATATGTTTTATTCTCCTGATTCCCAAATTTAATCCTCAAGCTAAGTGTTCTCTAGTCTTCTGTATACAATCCTCCATGTGATATTTCTCTTTGGTGGTTTCCCAGGCATGACAATCTTAGCAGATTAAAAACCACTTAAGTGGTTCCCCTCAATTAAATTTTCTTCTAGCCTTTTCCAGCATAATATTTGATGCCACCTAAAAAGACTCCCAACTAAAAGGAGTCCTGTTTACAGTCCATCTTTCTTTCTCCTTTTCATCGCAAATTGTGTCAATTATACTGAAATATACTCCTAAATTACTCTTATTTTTTCTACCTTGGTGCAAGTCACAATCAAACATGTCTTGAAACAGAAAATTTCAATACTATCTCAAGGGTTTCCCCCTGTCTTATTTCATTCCCTTAAATCTAGTATCTATTAAGATAATCATATTGATGGTTTTAAAAATATATCAGATTATATCATTTCCCCTGCTTTTTAACCCTTAAAATTACACTTTAAATGAATTCAGAACTTCTTAGTTTTGCCTGGTTCTTGCCTTCATCTTCACCCCACTGTGCACCATTTCTTCCCTCACTTACGGCGGCTCAGCAACACTGGCCTCCTTTCTGTTCCTCAAACACTCTAAAACCTTCCCAGGTTGAGACACTGGGTATCTTTTTCCTGGACCTTGAAGGTTTTGCCCCAGTTCTTCACAGAACTAGCTCCTTTTCCACTTCTATATCTCATATTAAATATCCCCATCTTGGAAAAATCTTCCATAAATATTCTATTTAAAGGGGCTAATCCTATCAAAAATATACTATTTTTTCATGGTCATTTGTATTTTCTATTTAGTTATTTAATTTCTGTAAATAATAGACTTCAGAGAAGGCAGAGACAGTATTTTCTTTTGTTTTTTGCTATAGACCCAGCATCCAGGGT
Organism: Trachops cirrhosus; assembly: GCA_028533065.1. Taxonomy (NCBI): domain Eukaryota; kingdom Metazoa; phylum Chordata; class Mammalia; order Chiroptera; family Phyllostomidae; genus Trachops; species Trachops cirrhosus. Next base: position 93,180,766 of record CM052544.1, read on the forward strand.
GGTGAGTGGCACAGAGTGGGTCCTCACAAATCATTTGTTGAATAAATAATTGGATAAATGAAATACCATATAAAATAATGCCAACTCTTCAGGCATTGAATTTTGAGCACTACTGCACCATTTATTACAGATGAGTGTTTTCACAGTGGGTGGAAGGTGGAATGTATGAACAATAATATCAAACCCATGACATTTTGCCTTGTGTATCCTCCAGAGTGTTTGCACAGTAAATGAGATGAACTCCAAGTACCAATTACTTAACTGACGTATGGATAATGGTTTATGGAAAAAGTTTTTGGATCTGCCTTTAGATGTGTTTTGAATCATCTATATTCAGGGCTGGAGGTTTCATCAATTTAACGGTATGTCTCAGTTAACCTCAGTGTTTATAAGAGGATTAACTATACACTTTCACTTTACCTGGATGATAGTCAAAGTGCATAGCCTTTTATCAATATCTCAGAATACCTAAATTCTAATTCTTGCCAAATACTACCACTTTAAACACCCAGGTATATCCTCCAAACCTCTTCCGCAATGTATGCTGCCTGGAGGAATGACCAAGTTTGACTTGCTCCTCCCTCTTTCCCAACACTTAGCATAGAACTTGATTACTTGGTTTATAGTAGGTATCCAAAAGGCCTCAACAGTTTTTGAATGCATGCTGCTTGATTCTTATGAAAACTCATTTTTTGGAAAAATGATGAATATTGTCCTAAGTGATATACCTTCTTTTTATTATTTCAAGAGTCTTCATATTGGTATTTTAGATATTTCTGCAGAGACTAGATCTATAAATTATACTCTTAGGTCACCAAAGAGTTTATTGTTTATTTCCTCATACAAATGTCCTGAATTAATGATATTTAGGTTATATTTATTCATATTGAATTAAATTGAGCACCTAATTTGTTATTTAATGGAAAATTCTCTTTCTTTAGAAGTAATATATTTATCCTTTAATTTACACTTTTATTTTGAACACACATTAAAATACAGAGTATGGTGAAGTGCAAGTCAATGCATATATGTTGATCTTAAAATATATTCTAAATTCTTATTCTAAAATTTTGTGAGAGATTTATGCCAAGATACAGAAATATGACCTCCTACTTCTATAAAATTCAAACTGATATATGCAAGGTTATTTGATAACATACATAAAACCATATATAAACTGGTACATTTTTCTGAATAAATTTATTCACTAGTAATTAATTTAAAATATTATTTTAATATTAAAACTAGCTCATATACTTTATAGGGTAGAAAGCAAAATTCACATGAATTTTAAGATAAAATACATAGACTTCAAAGAATTCCTATGCCTAAAGAAAGAAATTTTTAAGCTATCCTTTTGGGACCACCAAAGAGTGTATATTCTCATGATCTCAAGTCAGAAATTCTTTGGTGGAAAAGTTTGATGTGAATTGAATCAGTTTTGAAAAAAGGGTCATCTCACCCTGGCTGGGTAGATCATTTGGTTAGAGCATCATCCCAAGTGCCTGGGTTTGGTCCCTGGTCAGGAAATGAGTCATCTCAGAACTAAAAAAGTGGTCCATCTAACATGACAGGATGAAAGGGAATCTTTAGAAAGGTGAAAATCCCAGATTCTTCAAGGAATTGAGTATGAAGAAAAACCTGAGTGAAGATGAGAGAAATGAGAAAACAGAAAACCACAACCAATCCCAAGAGCATCTTCTAATTACTCAAAGACATCAATCTCTGAAGGTAGAATAGAACTGACCATGGAAGTTCTAAGTTTATCCTCTTCGAGTTTGAATCTCTCCTGCCCAGATGTGGAATTCTCCAGGTCAGGAATCAGTCTTCACTGAATGCTGTGTGATATGAACAAACTGACTGAGAATATCACACCAGGGACTTGATGATCCCATCCTGAAAGTTAGAGTCAGAAAGGGCAACTGCAGTAGACAGAGAGATGCACTGCCCAGATCCCCTTGAGAGCAGTCAGCCCACTGTCTCCAGTTGCTCCCTTAGGGTCTGCCTCAGCTACAGAGAACTGCTTCACCTAAAGTCACAGGCTTCCCAGGTATCACACATTTTCAGACTTGGGCAGAGGCTAATGCTTGTCAGTCTGGCCCAACAAAAGACAATTCTGATGGGTAATATTCCCTCGAGAGTTCTGCATTAGCAGAGACTTTGTTGGGTCTGCAAGTCATTGAATTTCTTTTTTTTTAAATGATTATTTATTTATTTATTTATTTATAGACAGAGGGGAAGGGAGGAAGAAAGAGAGGGAGAGAAACATCAATGTGTGGTTGCCTCTCATGCATCCCCAACCTGGCCTGCAATCCAGGCATGTGCCCTGACTGGGAATCAAACTGGTGACCCTTTGGTTTGCAAGTCGGTGCTCAATACACTGAGCCACATCAGCCAGGGAAGCAGTTCAGTTTCTTCGTGAGCCTAATTCTGTTTCCTTCCCTTCCCCAGAGTTGATCCCTAATCAACTCTGTCTTAGCACATGCTTCTGAAGAATTCACCTGAGATGGCATGACACCTTGGCAGGGCCAGAAGCAGTGCGTGGTATTGGAGTGCATATCCATTAGCATGTGGCAGGAAGGTAGTGAATGAAATGAAGCTGGGAACAAACATGAAAAAGAGGAGATTAGTGGGAAAGGGAGCATCTGGTAATTGCTTCAAATTTGAGCAAATTTTTTAGACTTGTTTTTGTAAGTCAGCAAAAGAAAGATGGGTGAAAGCCAGGTTTATAGTACAACGGCTGGAATTGACGTAATCTGCTCCTGTTCCCTTTAATGCCCCTTCTATAAGCAAGACTGGTTATCTTGCTTTTGACTCCCAAGTTTTGACTCCATGTTTGTGTTGTGAGAGGAAGGTTTCCTTGACTAAAATTTCAACTTTATACTTTCATTTTTACCTGCTGCTAGCGTCAGCTATCATACTAATTGGAATCCAGTATTTCTCCTGCCACATATTCTCATTCTCCATCTAATTGTCAAGGCTGGAGGCAACTGGGGCAGTAAAGTGTGGGGAGTGAGTGAGCCAGGCATGGAGGGCAGCAACAGAAAACAAAGTGGGAGTGTGGATAGAAACAGTTGAAAGGTTGATGATCCCTCTGATCTTAAATGACCCTAAGTAGCATTCATGCAGTATTTTGAGAAAGAGCAGATGGTCCACATATATAGGAATAGAAACAGATGGTATCTCACTGTCAGATTTTCTCTCCTGAGACCCGGTGCCTGTCATTGTATGCTGTATACTGCTCTCTGGCATGCTAAAGGGAGTTTTTAAGAATGCCTTAAATAACCAGTGGCTCTTCCAGGATCTTTCTGGCCTTCTGCTAGGGAGGAACAAGGAGGTTTGAGTAAGGGATATGACTAAAAAGCCATAGTTACAATGCATGAGTGAATTCTAGTGGAAGGAGTGTAGTAAGCAATAAGCAGATTCCCAGGTGGTGAGTGAGATAAACCCACGCTGTTGTATGTACGATGTGCAGCGGTGACATGATCACAGGACGGTGATTAAGCATGTGGACTCTGGGGCTCCACTCCAGGCAATTTTATCACTACGCTGCAACCTTGGGTTATGTACATGGCCTCTCTGTCTCAGTTCTTCATTTAACAGTAGAGGTAATGTCATAGCATCTATCCCCTTATAGTTTTGTGAGGATAAAATGAGTTCATACATGCAAAACGCTTGCTTTAAGGTAAGTAATCAGTAAATGTTAACTATTATCATTATTGATTTATTCCATCTGGCTATTTGTTTCAAAGTGAAAAAGCAGATGGGTGGAACCAGAGGTGAATGGTTTAACTACTGTCTTCTGGAACTGGGTCATAACCCAGAAACAAGTTTAGAGAGGCTGTAGCTGAGTAATGTGAATTCTGAAAGCAGTTTTAATCAGTGGAGGAGAGGAGCTTGCTGATAGAATGCAGGCAAGGGACAAATTACCACCGTAATGGATCCTGCTCATAGCAGGGGTTGGCAATGAGCCATCATAAAAAAGTCTCATGAGCATTTGTAGGTTGGGGATGGCCATAGAAGTTCTTCAAGCCTCTTGAATGTGTCCTTGGCCTGTACAGGATCACAAGTGCTGATGATATATTACAGAGCATTTCTGGGGGACATCAAGTGGCAGTATCGAGTGTCAGTCTTCTCAACAGGGAAGAACAGCTGGTTACTTCAGTGAAAGGATGCTTACTCTCCCCTCTCACATTTCACCACCCCAGGCCCGGCCCTGGGCACCTAAATCAGATAACAAGCATAGCTTTGTTTAGGCTTCTGCCTCTGTCTCTTGCCGGTTTGCTTGAATCCTTTGCAATGAATACAGAATAACTAGTGAGTTGTCAGAGAGAAAAATTTCTTGGGAAAAGTGGATGCTTTTACCCCCTGAGGTTCTGGTATATGTGAGAGAATATTTGATCATTGGTTTTGGTTGCTCAGTTTATTTATCCCCTCACTCATTTATCCAGTTCCTACAAGGAACGAAGAACAAGGTATATATTTTTAAATCAGAACAAAAAGAAAACAATGGCAGGATAGTAAAATCAGACACAAGGATAAACTTAATTTTAGAACACACATTGTAAGTTCAAGCAAATTTGGTGGGTTTAAATTCAGCCAAAAAGTGCTTTTAAAGTTTGACCATATGTTTGACCATAATTGCACAGTGCTCATTTATTTATTTTATTTTGTTTCATTTTTACAGATTCCCATTATCAGTGATTTTGATGCAACTGAACTGAGATGGGGACCAGGAGCGTAGGTTCTAAAACCTTCCCTAGGGAGGCTCATGTGCAGCAGAATTTGAAACCACTGAAAGCAAACAGACAACTAGTTGATCATGAAAATCATCAACTCCCTCCCTTAGATATTGATTTAGTGCCTCACATCTATTTAACCAAACAATCCAGGTGATTCTAATCATTAAGAAATTTTGGGAAGACATTGATTTCCAGAATTAACAATTTTGGTCCAAAAAATAAATGTAAAATGCTAATTCTCAGGAGATATTTAGCTTCTCTTGGCATTGAGACATGAAAGAAATGTTCCAGTGGGTCCTCAGAAAGAAGAAGTCCCCCTTTACACACCTGTGGTCAACCATGGTCCAAAGTATTAAATGGAAAATTCCAGAAATAAATAATTCATAACTTTGTGTGTGCCATCCTGAGTTTCATGATAAAGTTTTATGCCATTCTACTCTACTTTTCCCAGAATATAAATCATCCTTTCCCGGCATCCCCATGATGCATACGCCCTCTCAGGTACCAGATAGACTGTTATGATACCGCACTGCTTGTGTTCAAGTAGCGCTCATTTTGCTTAACAATGGTCCCAAAGACATTAATATAACTTTTATTGCATTATATATCTTTATAATGGTTCTGCTTTATTATTAGTCATTGTTATTAATCTTTTACTGGTCCTGATTTATAAACTAATCTTTATCATAGGTATGTATGTATAGCAAGAAACATAGTACATATGGGGTTTGGTACAATCCGCAGTTTCAGGAATCCACTGGGAGCCTTAAAACATATTCCCTGTGAATGGGGCTGCTGTACTATAAACTCATAAAGAATATCCTCAAAAGCATCCTTTCAAAAACAATAGTAAACATCACTCTGATGCTTGATTTACTTCCAGTGTAGGCAGAGAACATAACACCAAAACACAATGTTGGTTTTTTTAAATAGAATTTTTCTCTAAATATGAAAAACTAAAGCAATATGGCCTAAATTCACAACTCTCTGGTTTTAATCAGGCATGCACCTTAAAATAACTTCTTTATTTTACTCATAAAAGTAGTATCTGAACATTGTAGAAAGTATAGAATTTCTGGAGATACTTTTAAAAGAAAATTAAAAGAATTGTGCATCAATTAGAACTTTCTCATTTGCAAGTAATAGAAACCAACTGTGTATGTTAAACAAAACCAACCAACCAAACAAACAAACAAATGCACCTTTGGAAGAATATCAAGGTCTCACAGAACCAACGTGATAAGGCTGAAAATGGGCAGGAATAAGGACTAATTCAGAAGCCCCGGAAGACGGAAACTCAATACGATTTGTAGTTGTAATAGCCTGGGAAGATGCTGCTGCCCCACTGCAGGACACCAGTAAGGCAAGGCTTCTTAAATTTTAATGTTCATCCATTCACCTGGGGATCTTGTCCAAATCCAGGTTCTTATTCAGAAGGGCTGCTGTGGGCCACAGTCTGCATTCTAGACAAGCTTTCAGGAGATGCTGATGCTGCTGATCCATAGACTTTCAGTAACAGGGTAACACCACATAGCCTCCGGTGCTGTATGTTATGAAATGACCCTCAACAGTTACTTGACATTAAATCTCTTGTTCTAGATGTAAATTTCTACTTCAGTTGTGCTGGTTGCAAGTCACATACCTATGTATATGTTGATTGGGCAGAACAGAGAAAATCAAGGCCCTTCTGTTAGTATAAGAGCATTAAATAAGGGAAGAACCTCAAGTAGAAAAGAGGATTGCAGAAGAGCCCAGCCCAAAAGAACTTTGCAAGTAAACACTACAATTTGTAATTATAGAATCCAGGGATAATCACAGTTAACATTATAACATTCCCATCAACAGTGTGCACTAGGGTTCTCTTTTGAAGCAGTCAGTGGTGGGGGGAATGGGGTAGAGTGCTCTGTGAAGTATGTGATTTTTCTAACCATTTTTCTGTATATCTGAAACTAATACAGAGTAATATTGAGTGTAAAAAATAAAATAAAATTAGTATCCAAATGCAAGAAGTTAAAATAGCAAAGAAAATTTAGAGAAGAAGAAAAATATTGGACAACTTATACAACCTATTTTCAAGAATTAATATAAAACTACAGTAATCAAAGCAGTGTGGTAATGACTTAGTACACACAAATAGGTCAGTGAACAAAAATAAAACCACATATAAATTGTCAGTTGATTCTTTGATAAGGTGCCGAGTTAAATCAAGTTAATTAGTGAAAGAAGAGTCTTTTCACTGATGATGCTGGGACAACTGGATAACTACTATGGAAAGAAAATGAATCTCTATATACACATCCAAGCAAACACAGGTCTATGGACCACTAACCTAAAAGTAAAGTTAAAACTATTAGGTTTGGAAAGAAAACATGGATGAGTTTGTTGTAATCTTGGAATAGGCAAACTATCCTTAGAAAGGGCACAGGAAAAACTAACCAAAACAGACATGCTTATCTTGTTCCTGACTTTAGGGGGGAAGCTTTTAGTTTTGTTGCATATGTTGGCTGTAGGTTTCTTGTATATGGCCTTTATTGTGTTGAGGAATGCTCCCTCTATTCCCACTTTGTTGGGCATTTTTATGATAAATGGGTGCTGTACTTTATCAAATGCTTTTTCAGCATCTATTGATATGAGGACCTGTACAGACACTTCTCCAAGGAGGACATACAGAGAGCCCATAGGCATATGAAAAGATGTTCAACATCACTAGCCATTTGAGAGATGCAAATTAAAACCACAATGAGATACCACCTCATAATGATGGTCAGAATGGCCATGATTAACAAATCAACAAACAACAAGTGCTGGCGAGGATGCAGAGGAAAGGGAACCCTGGTGCATTGTTGGTGGGATTGCAGACTGTTGCAGCCACTATGGAAAACAGTGTGGAATTTCCTCAAAAAACTAAAAATGGAACTGCCCTTTGACCCAAGATTCCACTGCTGGGATTATACCCTAAAATCCTGAAATGCTAATTCAAAAGGACCTGAGCATCCCTGTGTTCATAGCAGCACTATTCACAATAGCCAAATGCTGTAAACAGCCTAAGTGCCCTATCAGTAAGTGAGTGGATGAAAAAACTGTGCTGCATTTATACAATGTAATACCACACAGAAGAGAGAAAGAAAGAAAGAAAGAAAGAAAGAAAGAAAGAAAGAAAGAAAGAAAGAAAGAAAGAAAGAAAGAAAGACCCACATTTTGTGACAGCATGGATTGAGCTGGAGAGTGTTATAGGGAGTGAAATAAGCCAGGCAACAAAAGACAAATACCATATGATCTCACCTATAACAAGAACACAATGAACAAATAAACAAATGAGCAAAATAGAACCAGAGGCCTGGAAACAAGGAACAAACTGACGGGGACCAGAGAGAAGGGGAAAGGGAGATAAGGGAACAACAATTAAAAACAAAAAAGAACTAACCCAAAACAAAAAAATGATAAATTGAATGTCAAAACTTTAAAAACTTCTGTTCATCAAAGTAGACCATTAAGAAAATGTATAGACCCTTCCTCTTTTTCCACTGTTATCCCCTCCCCCTCTCTTCTGGTTACTATCAGTTTGTTCTTTATTTCCATGTCTCTGGTTATATTTTGCTTGCTTGTTTGTTTTGTTGATTAAGCTCCACTTATAGGTGAAGGATCATCAAGGACTATGTATATAGGACCCATGGACAAAGCCAAAGGGGGTAGGATCAAGGGTGGGAGGTGAGGATGGGTGGGGTAGGGGGAGTGTTGGGGGAAGATGGAGACAACTGTATTTGAACAATTAAAAAAATAAAAAATGCATAGATGCAACAGCATGGATGGACCTAGAGGGTATTATGCTAAGTAAAATGAGTCAGTCAGAGAAAGACAAATACCATATAATTTCACTTACATGTGGAATCTAAAGAACAAAATAAATGAACAAACAAAATTGAAACAGACTCATAGACACAGAGAACAGACTGACAGTTGCCAAAGAGTAGGGGAATTAGGGGAAATGGGAGAAAAAGGTGAAGGAATTAAGGAGTACAAATTGGTAGTTTCAAAAAAGGGACAGGATGTAAAGCACAGCATAGGACATAGAGTCAATAATATTGTAATAACTATGTGTGGTGCCAGGTGGGTATTGGAAATATCAGGGGTAGCACTTTGTAAAGTATATGATGTTCTAATCACTATGCTATACATCTGAAAGTAACACAAAATACTATTAAATGTAATTTGTAATTGAGAAATAAAATTTAAAAAGGTAATAAAATAAAGAGGTAGGAAAGATTTCAAAACCAAACTTTATAGAAAATTAGATCTTTGTAGGAAGGATCTCATGGTAAGAAAGTCCAGGAATGAGAGAAATATAAGGAAATTAGATATTGTTCACACAACCCGCTTACTTTATCCAACCTGAGACCAAAATAGAGGATATATTGTATAGGAAAATCTACATCAAAAACTCTTCAGTAAGAAAACTTGTCCTCAATAGTGAGTTATAAACAAGTCCATAGTTGATATTTGATAGGACTTGTTTAAAGTATCATAAAGGAGTGATTTTTAAAAGTCTGCACAGAAGGCAAAATGAATTTAAATTTCAATATGAAAATTCACTTATTCCAAATTCCAGGATAATAATACATTTATGCAGAATAACAAGAGAATTACAATATCTGTATTTCTGGAAAGGGGAATGGCAGCCATCTGTTTTGGATGTTTAAAACCATTTAGTACCTCTCTATTGCCCTCAAGATGAAACCTGAATTTTCCAAGAAATTTTACAAGCCCCTTCATAATCTGACCTCTCTTAACTTACTATCTTCATTTCTCATTGCTTCTTTAACTCCCCTTTGACTCATTCTATATCTCAACCATGATGATCTATGTTTAGTTCCCCAAATGCACGATGATCTCTTTCCTTTTGACATTTTATCTTTTCTGCCCAGAATGTTTTTCTGATCACCTTTCTCCTTTGTGTAATTCTTTGTTTTCTTTTTCCAGGAAAAACAGTATCACTAAGAAGTTGGTGTTAAATACAAACATGATAATGCGAAAAAAAAGTGTAAAATGCTGAGTTTTAAATGTTGATTTCAGTAGTGGAAGGGAAATAGATAACTTCATGCCTTATCTAGAAGAGAAGCTAATTTTAGCCAACTCTACAGCTCCATGGTAAAGGAGCACAAAATGGGCCATTCCAATGCAACAGAACCTATATCTAGGGACTGTATTATTGATGCCATGTCTCAGTCATCATTTCACTAAACTTCAAAAAAAATGTTGGACAACAGAGTATGTGAGGAAGATTTCAGGTCACCTCCCTTAACCTATCTCTAGAAGCTAAATATTCACAGATGAGATAAGGAAAAACAATGCCTTGAATACAACTGATTAGATGTATGGTTTTATGTTCACAAGTTCAAACAAGGAATAATTGTATTGCCAGTGAGAAACAATGGTGTGAAAATCAGTTATGAAGACAAAAGTTTTCAGCTA
>CM052544.1:93191476-93210307 GCA_028533065.1 Trachops cirrhosus
TAAATGTACCATAGTTTTTTGATCCATTCATTTACTGCTGGGCATCTAGGTTGTTTCCAGCACTTAGCTATTGTAAATTGTGCTGCTATGAACATTGGGGTGCATAGGTTCTTTTGGATTGGTGTTTCAGGATTCTTAGATTTTTAGCACTAGCAAAGTACACTGCTTGAGGATTCAAGGTCTCCTGCTGAAACAGTCACTGTTGATTACATATAGTTTTTGTATATAATTGTGTTTTGAATGTCTGTGTTTGTGGGTGCAGGTGTTGAGATAGAAGAAGAGTGTAAAAGGAAATAGAAAAAGAGGAAGAAGAAAAGAATAAATATTACACAAAATGTCAGCTTTGCAGGAATTTGAGTATCATATTCCAAACTTATAAGCACTGTCATAAAAATTTCAGAATGCACACTTTCGTTTACTTACACTTTCATTTTTTCAATACTGACCCCCTACCTTGGAACATCTTTTGCTTCTCTAATTCAGGGCTCATAGGGCTGCTTTACTACATTCCTCTCTAACTTCGTCTGTCCACATGCCAGTGGGTATCATGTCTGCTTAGACTCAGCGTCCTGTATAAGTTATTGGTCACTATAACCCTCTGGTTGAAGATTAACTTCCTAGTTTCAAAGGTGGAATTGAGAACTAATTATATCCTATCTAAGCATAACTCATTAAAAAAGAATAAAACATATGTTAGTCTGAATTCTCCCTACCAGTTTCCCTAGACTCAGCATGTAGGAAAAGAGAGAACTCATACCCCAAGGAAGAGTACAGATTTTCAAGAGGACCATTTATACCAGGAGGAGGTAAGTGAACATTTTCCCAGTCCTCGTGCGTCTCTGAGAGGTGTCCTATTCATCTCCTCCAGGGAGAGAGGAACAAAATTCTTCCAAGAGGTACCAGCAGGTATAACAGAGAGAACAGAGACTACAGTATGTGTCCTATCAACTCAGCTTCCATGGGCTCTTCTTCTCTTTATAGGGCTGCATGAGCAAATCCCAAATTTGTGCAAGAGCAGCCAGCCACCAGGGCAGTCTTCCAATTCTTTATAATTGAATTGCAAAAAGTCAAAAATTCTTCATTCCTGATATTGCATTATTTCTGTATTATTAAAAGAACACCCTATTGTATTTAAGCTTTAACACTTAAAAATGAGGTCATAGTCCTGAACCCAAAGGAAGAAAAAAAAGTTATCCTCATAATTATTGCTTCAGGGGCCTTTGAAAAGGATTGTCTACGAGTCCCTAAAGGTAACTACAGACCCAGTTCAGACTGGTCCTGTCCTGTTTCTATCAAGACCCAGAATCAAAGTTTAAATCTTACATACACCACTGAGCAGTAACACTTGTGAACATCACTCATGAGTAACAATCATGAACCCTTAACTGCTCTCCTCATGGAACAGAAGAACCAGGGATTGACTGAAGCCTGAACATCAGAACCCTTCTAGAAGAAAAGGATCCATCGTCCAGGAAGATGGGTGCTGAAACATCTTAAATCTTGCCTAAACTCTGAATCAGGGAGACAGATTTGAGCCTTACCCCCTGTCTCCTTGCTGGTGGATCTTACAATAAAAGCCTTTAAAATTTTTTTTAATTGTTCAAGTACAGTTGCCTCCATTTTCACCCAGCCTCAGCCCCCACCCCACCCATCTCAACCTCCTAACCTTGAACCTACCCCCTTTGGCTTTGTCCATGTGTCCTTTTTTTCTTTTCTCAAAAGCTAGTGCCATTGTATTGACTTCTATGTGCATTAGTCAGTGAGCCCTTGCTCAGGAACCTAAATGCTAGGGTCATCAAACTGTATGGACTTCCCTCTCAACGGCGGTCCAAATCCTGAGAGTGGAAGAGGAGGAGAGAGAGCTCTCAACATAGGCTGGTCACTGGTTTATTATCAAATAGAAAATCAGACCTTTGATACTGCCGAGGTTAGCCCCCAGCTAGCATATCTCCTTTGTCCTATTGTGAAAAGGGGTCTGTTTTGCTACTCTGATCTGTTTCAGCCTAAGATGTCAATTATCATGTGGAGAGAAAGACAAAATCCATCCTGCTATACACTGCCTCATTTAATCCTCAAAACAGCTATAGGAGGTAGTTATTATTATCTTCATTTACAGATGGAGAAATTAAGACTTAGAGTTTAAGATATTTGCCTTAAGTCACGTAGCTTACAAGTAACAGAACCATGATTAAGAAGCTTAGTTGCTTCCCTCTGAAGCCTGTTGCTTTTAACCACTGAAATATGGTGCCTATTAGATCTCAGAAAGATGATATCGTTTTCATTCATTCATTTGGTGAACAACCTTCTCTTAGTTCTTAATATGTAGCAGTCACAACATTTCAGGGCCTAGGAAACTCGTAAATTTGCAGAAATCCAACAAAAGACCTTCAAAAAAGAATTACTTACTGCACTCATGTCCCAAGGAAGACAGAGTCCTTGAACCCTTCAGGAGACTCCAGTCTCCTACTCACTTAATCAATTTGTCCCAGATTAAATGGAAGATCATACACTAAAAAAAGTTAGTTTATGTATGTTTCCCTTTCTCCCAGATTTAAAGCGTACACACTGTTAAAAGCTAGTGTCTGCAGCAGAGTTAGAACAAGGGCTCTTTGAGGAATGCAGGGCTGTGCAGGTGGAGACGCTCAGTGCTGCTTCCCAGCCCTGTCACCTGGCATCTGAGTCCCATAAGCAACAAGTCTAGGAAAGATAAATTGAAGAGGGATGTTTCTGTTCGTTATGTTCAGGTGTGGAACAGCTGGTAAAGGCCAGGGGACCCCAAAGCTGTAAGCAATAAATTCTGCTGAAACTCTGGCCACTTCATATGGCTCCAGATTTCTCACATTAATAATCACTGCCCTGAGCAAAATGGAAACTCGGGTGTGTTCTGTCACTCTGCTTTCCAACATATCCACATAGTCACCTGGTTTGGATTCACAGCAGGGCCTTGAAAAATGACAGGCAGAAAGCTGTGATTTATACGCAGAGTAAGTAATTAAGGCAAACTTCCTGGAAGGGCAGCCTCAGTTAAATTTGTTTCACAATCCTGATTAGAATCCTCTAAGGTCCAAAGAGCCAGTTTGAGAATATCCTGACTATGTGTATATGAGTGTACACACACACTCACAGAGCTAAATGTTTGAGAGGGGATTGAGCTGTTCAGACTATCAGCACTAACTCAGAATATTGTGAGAGTGTAAGCTATGCCATTAGATCACGAGCTTTTTATAAAAGTTTCACAGACAAAAAGAACAGAAAGGAGAAAATTACAATTTTTGCAATAAAATAATTTGGCAACTGCACCAAAATTAGGCTAATTTTTAAAATCATTCAATAATTCCCTTCAAGTATCTCTTGTATGGAAAATTCTTTTGCCACATTTTTATCTTTTGAACCACATGCATCTCTCCATATAAATATAGGGACATAGATGCAGAAACAAAGGCATCAATATATGGAACAGACTGACAGCTGTCAGAGAGGAGGGGAGAGGGTGAGACTGGGTGAAATAAGGTGAAGGGATTAGCCAAAGAACGTGTATGCAGAACCCACAGACACAGACAACAGTGGGTGATGGACAGGGGGCAGGGGGTGACGGCAGGGTGGAGGTGGGCAAAGAGGCAGCGAAATGGGGACATCTGTAATAGTGTAAACAATAAAAATAAAGTAAAAAAAGAAAAAGTTAAAATACTACTTTTTAAAAAGTGTAATTTTGCCCTTTGTTTTTGTTTTACAACTAAGAGCATATGTGCTTAAGGTCTTTATAAAAAGCATACTGTATGTTCATCGCAGCATTATTCATAACCACCAAGATATGAAAATGATTTAAATGCTCTTCAATGGATGAGTGGATAGAGACAATGTGATATATACTGGGGAGGGGAAAAGTAGGTTTACACTTATGAGTACAGGAGACAGTTTATTCTTGTATTATTATTTATTAATTATTGTATTGTTTTCCATACAAACCATTGTAAACCTACTTTGGCCCCACTCTGTATTCATCTTCAGTGAAACTAAGGTTTGAGTTCAGATAATATGACTTCAAATTTCATTCTCTTAGTTTCAATGCCAGTCTGCCTCCGGAAAAGTCAAGGGAGACTAAAACCTCCAGACAATTAGGAACACATGTGAGCATGTCGGATCTCTTCTCGCCCACTGTATCTGTGCCAGCAGAAATTCTGCCTCTTCTGTGAGGTCTGCCCTACGTGGTTTTAGAGCTTTAGGAAACCTATGGATGTGAATTCAAATCCAGTTCTGTTTTATACATTGTGTGATCTGGAATAGATTGCTTAACCTCTGTGCATAATTCTTACCTCTCAGGATTGTGGTAAAGAATATGTTGATTTTTGTAGAGTGCTCTCTTCATGACTGGCACATAGTAGGAGTTTAATAAATGTAGCGCCTGTCTGCTACCTATGCCAGGAGACTATATTTCCCATAACTAGAACTTTTTTTCTTTGTGGTTTTATGGATCATTGTTTCAGCCTTCTTCATAAGGGTATCATGATTATTTAGTGGTGCTCCACTTCTCCAATTAACTTATAAAGTATCTGATGTCAACATTGACCTCTTATAACCAACCATCTTTGCTCACACATCCCAGGACGGGGAATGGTGCATAATTTTGTCATTAAAATTCTGGCACAGAAATTCAGTCATACCAGGAAGAGACTATGTGAACAATTCTTTAAATATTTAAAAAATTCAATAAGTCAAAATTAGCAGATCCCTATGAAAACTAGAAGTTGAAAACTGAAGAAATATATGCAAAATTTTAAATGTTCCATAGTTATCCTTGACTCCAATCAGAGATATTGTGGATGATTATAATAATATTTTGAAATAGCACCATATTAAATAATAGTCACTTGCTGAATTAAATGAACTAATTAGGTCACTGGGCCATTATGATGACCTGTGCACATTATAAAACTGTCCAACTGGTGGTGTGATTGACATTGACACTGAACTATATTGTGAATTAAGCATTGCAAAGGCCACCAGCTTACATTACCCAAAGCTGTTTGAGAATGGACTAAAATAAAGACATAGGACAAAATTTTATGGACACATTTTTCATAACGGTTTTGAGAATATGGTGAATTATGCATATGATTATTTAAATAACCAAGAAATAAACTTAGGACTAACCATTAAAATAAGTCTTAGAACTCCATTTTGGAAATAATAAGCAAATCAAAAAACTTATGAATTCTTAAGAATAAGAAATGTGTAAGAAAGTATAAAATAGTGATATTCTATTAATACAAGTATTATTTTATGGAACATGATTGTATTAAAGGAATTCAGTCTCCCTTCAATTACGGTGAAGAAAGCAAAACAACAAACCAAATAATTAAAATTAAACTATCAAAAAATGAAATAGTTCATCCTAATACAATTTTTTCTGGGAAAACACAAATACATAAGGGCCCTATTGTAGGACTAGTGATAAGAATAGAACAATGACCACTTTATCTATTAGAAATCAGAACTCTCCAAAAAGACCAGGTGACTTGACAAAGTTCAGTAAGTGATTTGTAATAGAGTCACATTCATTCATTCATTCATTACATCTATTTATGCACACACTTGGTTTAATATTATTGAGCACGTGTGCACCCTGTGCTAAATACAAGATATAAAATACTTCCAACCAGGCCACTGCCCTCAAGGTAGATCATAGTTTATAGGAGGTCCCAGGCACGTACTCAATTGATTATGATATACAACTATTGTCAGTTTAACTGGGGCGTGAATGACTCTGCCTGAGGTTATCAGGAAAAGCTCCTCAAAGAATTGACATCTTAGCTGGGCTCTGACAGGTAATGGGTTTGGTGAGAGAGGGTGGAGACGGTTAAGGAAGGTATTCAGCCGACAGGTTAGGTTAGAAGGAAGCCCAGCGATCTCAGGCAGAGTATAAAGTAACCGGGACTGTTTGGTACGTAACAGTGTGGCCGTATTATAGACTTGAGAAATGGGAACATGAGTAGGGGTTAGAAAATTATTTGGGAATAGTTTTTAAGGGCCTTGTTGCCAGATTAAAAGGTTTTTTTGGCTTTATCACATAAGCAAAATAGATGATTTTGTTTTGAGGGAGAGAGAATGTCATAAGAAGATATTTGTTTTAAAACATCTCTAGCTGAAGTGTGAGATGAATTGGAGTTGAAAAAGACTAGATAAGGTGAAAATTACTAAACTCAGTAATGGGATAAAGGGATAAAAATCACATAATTTATTATCTTAATTTTTAAACAATGTAATAATTCCTTCTTGTAAATATCCATTGAGACTGGTTTCAATAAACCAGATATCATTTGAGAGCTTAAAAGATCAAAAGTTTAAAATTAATTAATGAAAACTAATTAATTGAAACTAATAAAATAGTTAAAGGAAAAATATTTTGATAAAGTATACAGAATTAAATGTACTAAATTCATTATTAAATATATACATGAATAAATGATAAGGTGCTAGATAATAACAAAATGCGTCACTTCAACAGGGACAGAACTTGTTCAAATAATGTATTATCATTGGCTTAGCAGACTTTGGTTATTTAAAACCTAATCTTTGTTTTTCATTTGGAACACAGTACTTTGTATAAACCTAGAGAGGAAAATATTTACAGTAAAATAAAAGTTATTGCATGTAAAAAGAATATGTTCAAAGAAAGAAATTAAACTCTAAGTTTACTTTCCTTTGGAGTGCTTTAGTGGGAATGAGTCTGGGTTTATACTGACCTAGAAAATATGCTCATTATCTAAATATTAGAGATAAGGTAGTGTCTGATTCAGGATATTCAACCAATTGGCTAAACTAAATCAATCAGAGTGTCTTGACTAGGAATTTGAACTTGGTATACAGGGACACTAGTTAGTAATCAGAAGTGTGAAGCTGGTGGGGGGACAAGTAAAGGGACAGGGTTGTCCTCTGTGTTCCAGGTAAATGGCAAAGGAGAGAATGTCAGCCTAAAGGAAGAGAAAGTAAAAGCAAACATCCAGAAAGAGATTAGAGATCACAAGACATTGAAAGAGAAAAATCAGAAAAAAGAATAGCTATCTTAGTTGCTGACTTCTTTCTCTATACTGGAGTAAATGTCTTTATTATTCCCTTGTATCACTGCAATATATTTTTAATTTTTTGTTCAACATTGCTTCAGTGAGTTTATCTTTGAAGTCAAGTTATTCCTAACCAAGATATATATGTTTTCTCTATCAACAACAGCAAAATTTGGCAAAAAAAAATTGGGTATACTTGGAGAAGAAAATATTCTGAGATTAAACATTCCCACAAATTAATGATCAGCAACTTTACCCTTTAGCTGTACTTCTAAAATTTATGAATTTTTAATTTAATTTCTAGATTTTTTGCTGCATAAAAGAGGGTCTCAAAATTTTAAAAAGGGATGTTTAATATTTACATGGCATTTCCTAGAGTGTGAAAGGGTTTTCCTCAAGCATCTTCTAAAACCTTGGCCTAGTGTCAAAACATGCTCTGCCCTGAGTGAGAAAAGCTGTTAATTGTCCAGGTCTGAGAAATAAAGTTAGCATGCATTAGGATAAAGGGATTCTCAGAAAAAAAATTCCTATTTTCTCAATTCTTATCACCTTTTAGTAGTATTTTCCCAGTACTTAGTATGCCTAGGGACAGATGCAGAGATATATGATGGATAAGGATGGGTGGATGAATGGCTGAATGAAGCCTTAGGATCTGAAAGAGCAGGCACTACATCTTTCATCTGTAATTACATATTTATTGCTCTTAGTTAAATAAGTGGAAAGTTTAACAACGACTCACAAAATTTCTAAAATTTTCCTTCAACCCACTCTGCATTATAAAGCTGCAGCCAATGATTTCTCACCTAACAGTAATAACTACCCTCAAACATTTTGAATGCAAAACAAAGCATCTGCTGCATGTAATTACAGGGAAGAGACAGGAGATCCAGAAATAACACAAATATAAATGTTGAAGAACTGTCTTTTTCAATCACTCCTAACAGAGATTTGTATTTATTGCTTTTTATAAAAACTTGATTATCCTTTTTATAGCTCTAGCTGTCCAGTATTTGATTTAACCAGGGAACATGCTAGTAATTTGCTCCTCAGTACAGACATATTTTTTCAGTATCTAGAAGTTATGGTAATGTCTTTGCTGTTCTTTCCTTAAATGAATCAGTAGTTCCTTTAGAATGAAAAGTGCATGTCAGACACAAGATATTGAGAAAAGTACTCTGTCAAGCAAGAAACTGTACCATTAGACTAATTTTAGATAGTTTGCCCTGGGGAAATTATCTAAGTTGAACACAAAGGATATTGTATTTTCCCATATGCAAAATTACCATAAACTATGGAGGTCATATAAAATGTTCTATTTAAGTAAAAAATTTTGAGGGCCATATAGATGTTGATCTTGCTGCATGACGAAAAGAATTTGCATTACTGAGTCTCTGTGTAGACATCCATACAAGAAAAAAACTTATCTATCCTTTCTTGTTTCTAATTCACCCACTCATATGTATCTTCCTGAGGCCTGAATCCAATAAGATTTCACTTTGGATTTGATTTAGTAATAATATTGAGGCATATGTTTTATTAGATTCTATTGCATGTTTGGATCCTCAAATGATGGCTAGATTTAGTATTGCTCTAGAGAAATATTAATTATTTATAATTATGGGATTTGATTCACTCTAAGAGAAGCAATTAGAACATTAGATATAATAGAAAATAAGCAATACATAATAAGCTCCACTGCAGGCTTCTGTCCCCAATTTTATCTAAAATTGAGATTTTAACAAAAACGTTCCTGTTCTTAAACATCCATTAGTTCAAGTGTGATTAAATTAGATGTGTGCTCAGTCAGTGTGCTGCTGCTGAGGAAACCCTTTGGGGGCTGAGGAGACTAATGGGAAACTATAAAGCTGTTTGGGTAAACAAGAGTGTAAATCATTCATGGGTTTAGTCAGCTCCAACTCCAAGAATATACAGGCTTGGAAAAGAATTACCCAAACAATATTTCTTTTTCAGGCTGCTGTTCAGAGAAAACAACTGGTTTAGATTGAAGGAAATAGATTTCAAAAAGGACTAAAATGTTTTGAGCACCTTACCAAATTCAGGTAAAAGAGAGGAAAAAGTAATGCATTTTACTATGTGGATTTATTTCTTCCCCTTTTACTTTGCTGAAGGAAATGTGATAGGAAAAGTATAAAGTCATGGTGGCTTTTGAATTACAGGTTTTTAGTCCAATAATGTATTACAGATTTACAAGACCCCACTGAATGATAAAACTATACTTCTCTTACCCAACCATTCTGAAATCATGGTCTGCATAGTAATGGCATACAAAACAGGTAATTTGATAAGATTATGCCAAAATACCAATTTTTGTACCTAAGTAGTCCTTATTTATTTATTACATATTGGATTCATCTGGGAAAGTGTTTTACCAAATAACAGGTTTTTCCTGAGACCCAGTTTGGTGCCTTTTACAGGGAATGGATAAAACTGCCAACCAGCAAACAGAGCTAGTAGTTTATACTATGTTTGCATAAGTTTAAAACCCAGTGAAGAGTGAAGGAGGTGAAAAGTGGTAAGGCAAAAACATCTGTTCTAACAGCCTGGAAGAATTTATAACAACCAGCAAGATTCAATTCCTATACACCTTCAGATACCTTGAGGCAATTCCATAGTTAGAGCTCATTGTGTATAGAATGTAAGAAGATTATTTTTAGCTGGCTTTTAAAAAGCAGGGGTAATACCATATTCTTGTATTTCTGAAACTGAGAAGTAGTGGAATTTCAGAACCTGGACACTGTACACAGCTCTGGTATTTTTTTCAGACTGACTTCTCAGACTTTCAGAGCCACATTGCTAATAGCACTTCCTCTCTTCTGCTTTCAATTAGCACTAGTTATTGGGGCTGATATTCCCAGAAAGAGACACCTTATTAAAATCAATGTAGCAATAGCTATAGCTCTTTGTAAAACTGCAAATAGGTCTGCTAACATTTTGTAGTGATTATCCTGCATATTTTGGAATAAGTTTAGCTTCCTACCATGTCTGCAATTATTTAAGTAGTTTAATAGGGATTCCAATAAATAAATTTTTTAAAGGTTCAAGCCATTTCCTATCTTCATGGCAGCCAAGGACAGATCCCCATTCTATCATTTTGCTTCTAACAAAAAGGGCTTCAGAATCTGATACTTAAGCCTCGGATTTATAATGCACTGATATTTGTTACACTTATCAATGAGAAAGTTGTGTGATTTAATATACAATAATATATCATTTAATTTTATGATTACTGTTGAAATTATGCCTCCAAAAATAACATGACAGGTAAGTCCTGCCTCATAACTAAGGGACGATGAGAGTTATGTGGAGATAATTGCCTTGCTCTGAATCAACAGATATCTTTCAGCTGTTCTTATTCCTCCTTATCTCTAACAACCCGAAAGCACAAACTGAATCTATTTGTCTAGAAATTGCCCATCAAAACAAAACAAAACCAGAAAAGGGAATAAAAGAAACAGTGTCTGTGCATCTTTTTGCTGAAAAAATCTCAGGGGAGTCTCATTTGTACCTAGAAAATAAATTTTAAAGTATCTTTTAAATTCTCACTTGATATTTTTTATTATTGATTTTAGAGAGAAAGGAAAGGAAAGAGGGAGGGAGAGAGAGAAATATTGATGTGAGAGAGGAACATCAATTGGTTGCCTCCTGTATGTACCCCAAGGGGATCAAACCCACAATCCAAATAATGTGCCCTCACCAGAATTGAACCCACAATGTTTTTGTGTACCAGATGACACTTCAATTAACTGAGTCACCCACCCAGGGCTAGAAAATAAATTTTCACACTGAAAAGAGATACGTCAAATTCTAGGAAAGCCTGACTTGCAGTCACAAGTCATTTATTGTTAAGGTAGCACTTCTTAACTGGTGGTGTACACCAAAATAATTGATTGGACTTTTAAAACTGTACCTCCTTTAGTCTCAGCCCCAAGGTTGTCATCCAGTTGTATAACTGTTGGTACATACCTCATATGATTCTTGTGTGCCCTACTACTTGTTTGTACTGAGGTTCTGTACACAGCAATTATGATTTTGAGCAATATATTCACCTTAATGTCTTGCTGTTACACTTAAATTATTTCCAATTATCTTCCATGTTAAAGGCTATCTAGACTTAACCCAGCCAGGTATGACCAGCAAATAATGTTTTAAGTGAAAGCGCAGGGTCAGGAAAATCTGTCATGATAAATGCCAACAAAGAGTTCACGTCAGGACAGAGAATTTAACAGAATCCTTAAGAAGGCAGACTCGAAGCAGGACGTTTCAGGCGGACCTGTCAGCACCAAGGACAGCACCAAGGGAACCCGCCGAAATTTGGTTTCCATGGGACTGCTTCATTCTAAGCTTTTTCAAAATTACGGAGTCAGGTCTAACTCTTGTACAATTCTTCAGACCTTGGATGGTTCTAAATCAGAAGTGTTTATCACATGTGGAGCTTTTTAAACCAATTCACATGTCTTACCTCAGATTCTCTAATTCAGATGTTCTTGGATGGATACAAGGACAAATATATATTTCATAAATCTTTACAGATACATATGAAAGAACTCTGGAGTCTTCAGAGACCTCAAACTCCTTATCATCTGATTGCTCAGCCTGATTGATGCTGCCAGATTCCAGGCAGATAACAGATGTTCTGTCAGTGGGAAACCTAATCATCAGTAAGATTTTTTATAAGGGAGTTTTCATTACTATTCTGATAAAAATATATGAGTGGAGTCTCACCTAGTCTTTACTGCCTTTTTACTTATTTTCCATTCCTTTCACTAACTATTTCTTTTAGTACTACTCCTTTATTATGGGTTAAATTGTGTCCCTTCAAAAGAATGTGACCATATGTGGAAATAGGAGCTTTACAGAGTTAATCAAGTTAAAATTAAGACCATTATGATAGGCCCTAATCTTCACAAAAAGGAGAAATTTGGGCACATGTATGGACATAGACACAGAGAAGATAATTGGAAGAAACCCAAGGAAAAGGTAGCCGTATATCATATATAGAAACAAAGAAAGGCCGATCACCAGAATAGAGAGTTAAAGAAGGATACTCCCCTAGAGAGGTCAGAGAGAGTGTGGTCCCATGGGTCTTGATTTCAGACTTTCAACATCTGGAACTGTGAGGCAATACATTTCCATGTATTGCCACCCAGTAATTTTTTTCTTTGTTATGGCAGAACTAGAAAACAAATGCACCCATCATAAGCTAAATATTTATGTAGCACTTTATAGTTTACAATGTACTCATATCACCATAGTTAATATAAGTAGCTAAGTGAAAGAAATTTTGGTAATATGTTAATTTGACAGATAAGAAATAGAGATTCAGAAAAATTGAATGGGTTTACATGCATCATAAAAAAATATATTAAATGGCAGGAACCAGATGCAGAAACCTGTGCTCCTTACCCTTTACCACCTTTTACACTTGCAATAATTTTCTAATCAAAAAGAGAAAACACTTGCTCCTACTGTGCAAGTAACATCATATCTTAGAAATTTCAAATTCTTTAGCTTTGGTTTAAAGCTATTCACAACAACAACATTGAAAGTTCTGTGAGTTGACAGAGGGAGAAACATAGGTTCAAAGCTCATCTTTGCTATTAATTAAATATATGGCTATAAGTATGTTAAGTATCCTATCTGAAACATGGTTTTTACTGTTAAAATTTAAACATTAATAATTATCATGTAGGGCTGTTTGGAAATATAAATGAGACAGCATATATAAAGCTTGCAGCAGAGGCCTTGCAGATGATGGATATTTAATGGATGTTAAGTTTCCTCATTCATCCTTTTGTCTTAGATCAGTTGAACACCACTTCAATATAAAAGCTTGCATTTTAAAACACATGCTTAAGAAACAATGATTCATCTTCATATACAGACAAGTGAGCATTGACTATTGATTAAAGTCTTATAGTTGACAGGAGAAAACAATCTGGACCACTTTAGTTTTATATCTTCGAGGCTAGGTAAAACAAGGTTAAGCTAGAGAAACTCACTTTTTGATTTTGAGACATTTAGCATTCAATTGCTATTTACTCAGGAACACATGTTCTTATCCCCAATCTGGAATAGACAAGGAAAGTAAGCTACAAATTAAGGATTTGATCATATTGATTGTTTCTGGGTCCTTGTGAAGCATAGAAGTCATTGGGAGTGATGGTTCCACAGTGCTGCACAGAGCGCATCAAAAGAAAAAACTGAGGCCAAGAAAATTGTCGTCCCTTATTTCCAGAACCAGACTATAATTTGTGACCTCAGCCACAATGGAGTCTGATGTCATAGACAAAAACTCTCCAAACATCTACCACTTATAACAAAACATAGACATTTTAGTGGTTTAAAATATATTTGTTTGCATAATCAGGTTCTTTGATGGCAGAGAATTGGATAGTAAACATTTCAGTAAACTCAGTTGAACAGAACTTTTTAAAAAATAAATTATTGTGAACTCCACTGGGTGGCTCAGATGGCTGGAGCATTGTCCCATACATCAAAAGTTGTAAATTCAATTCCTAGTCAAGGTACATACCTATGCTGTGGGTTTGATCCCTAGTCAGGGCACTTACGGGAGGCAACCAATCCATGTTTCTCTCTCACATTAATGTTTCTCTCTCTACCTTCCTCTCTCTCTCTCAAAACAATAAACATATCCTTGTGTGAGGATTTAAAGAATAATATAAATTTTAAAATAAATAAATCACTTTGTGCTGATATTATACTCCCCCAATTTTTCTCCACAGATAATGTCTAGAGTATTAGTGGTTAGGAAATATTCTATCTACAATCAAATACTGACAGATTAATGCAGAATAAGGCATTAAGGATTTAAAAATAAAATTCAAAGCATTCAAGGGCGGGTGCTCTGCAGATGAAATAATGTCCCTTAAGCATGGTAGTGATTGGGTTGATCAGAAAAAAAAAGATAAGCCCTGGGAGACTGAGTTAAAAACTACATGAAGAAATTAAATAGGCTTGACTTTGATGTGTTGCTCCCAAATGATTTACAGTGTAAACTCCAGGCAGATAAAACATATTTTAGTTACTGTGGATAGCAAAAACAATGTGAGATTTATAATACATGAGTGTTTGATAATATTTATTTTATTTCTCAAGTGTTTGGATTATTTTTAAAGATAGAATTCAAATTTGTTATATCTTTTCTGAAACTCCTTTTCTCTGTTTTAGCTCCTTTTTCTCAAAAATCATTTTATCTTTAAAATATATTCATTGGCTATACTAATTGTTCATTCTGATAACTGCTTATTGGAAATAACTATTCATACAATGATTATTGGTTATTGAAAATTTGGCAAAATAAAAACAGATAAAATCACTAAAATGCATTTGTAATCCCACCATTAAGCAAGAATGATATTTTAAGATTTTTATTATTATTCTATTACATTTTTCCCAACTTTTCCCCTTTGCCCTCCTCCACCCATCCCACCCCCCACTCCCTCAGTCAATCCCCACAGTGTTGTCCATGTCCATGGGTTATTTGTACATGCTCTTTAGCTAGCGCATTTGAAGTTTTTTGTGATGTTTATCTACATGTATATTTTAACAAAATTTGAATAATAATGGTTATAGCTTTGAATCTCTCATTTCCTAAATATAATTACTACAAACCATTATTTTCTTCAAAAACATACTTTTATATGGCACTGGAATAGTCTATATAATAGTTGTATCAAGACATTTCTTAAACAATTCCAATAGGGTGCCATTCATATTGTTTCTAATTCTGCATTATTTTAAATAGTGCTGTGTGAAGCATCCTTATGTGTGCATTTTTGTTGGAATTTTGGTGAAGCACTTGAATAAGATTGTAAAATGGCTGCTTTTTTAGGTAATCTGGATACATATTACCAAATTATTTGTAGGAGGTGGAGGGACTGAGCAAAAAGGAAAAAGGACTCATGGACATGGACAACAATGTGGTGATTGCTAGGGAAAGGGGAGTATAAAGGGACTAAATAGTAATGGACAAAAAATTAAATTTAAAAAATTTATATCTATTTACACTTTAAACCAGTATAGGAGGGTATTAATATATTTATTATTAAACTCATATATACAAACATACACATAAAGCATAAAATAAATCTTATTGTATCCCATTATTTTTTAATTTGAATGTTTTTGGTAAAATAAAGTTTTGTCTTGCTTTAAAAGGCACAAAATTTTCTGGTAGGAAAAAAAATCTTTTTGCCTATTTGAACATTGAGAACCAGAAGTGTCAAGTAATCTGCCCAAGGTCATTCCACTAGCAAAATTCCGAGTCGGGACATCCAACACCCAGTGTAGTACCCATTTACTTTCACTGTAAAGCCCTTAAGTCCTTGAAGGGACCATTAGAAGTAAGATTCCTACAATTATCATCTTTTAAAATTCTTTCCTAATGAAAATCTTTAAGCAAAAATTAACATTTTAGTTACACATGACATTATTCTTACTCATATGACATGGATAAGTAACAAAATTACATCAAGTAAAAGGTATTGTTGATTTTCTTATAAAAGATACTTGATTCAAGCATGAGCTTAGTTTTAGGAAAGGAAAACTATTTCCAAATATTCAAAGCAGTTGGGGCAGTCATGATGATGCACCACTCAGATCTCCTGTTGTCAAGATATAATTTTCTCATGGTTCCAGCTGCCACACACTAAACCCACCACTGCATTTGTACCAAGACCACACTTTTCAGGGGCATCTCTGAAAAAAAAAAAAAGACTGTGTGTCAGAGAAGCTAAGGTTCCTGTAAGATGGGAGACTCTCCTCATGGCTGGCATGGGCTTTTGGACTTCTTATTTTCCTGGCTGACCCCTTCTTAAAACTGTGCTGCTGTCTGAGACACTTTCTTGTCTAAACCTGCTTCCTGCTAGCTCTTCATTTGCAGGCACAAGTTTTGCATCATGGTCTAAAGCAGGAGTGTCAAACTCATTTTCAC
This sequence comes from Trachops cirrhosus, assembly GCA_028533065.1. NCBI lineage: Eukaryota > Metazoa > Chordata > Mammalia > Chiroptera > Phyllostomidae > Trachops > Trachops cirrhosus. Next base: position 93,207,512 of record CM052544.1, read on the forward strand.
CAGGGGCCACATCAGCCTCACAGTTGCCTTCAAAGGGCCAAATGTAATGTTAGGACTGTATAAATGTTACTAATTCTTAACAATTAAGCGCGAGTTCAGTGCTGTCACCAGGTAGAAACAAGGTGCTGAGCCAGATAATACAAGGTAGAGGGCCAGATTCGCCCCATGGGCCTTGTGTTTGCCACCATGGTCTAAAGACTCTCCCTAAGTTCTCTTACTCCTTCTCTCTCTAATACACTCTATTATTCTTTTTCACATCTAATTTTTTTCTTAGAGTCTATTTTTCAGTGGATCTGAACTAACACAGAAGACAAAGAATATAAAGCACTATTGGATCTACTCATGAGCTCATGATTTCCTTGCATAGAAGTAAGCAGATGTCATTCAAATGTTTTTTTTTAAAAAGTCCCATAGCTGATGGGATGTTCTCACTGTTGATCCCTGAACTGAGTCTGATGCTCCAAAAATGTCTTTACAAGGTCGAGGCTAGCTTTATAAAGAGCAAGTGGTAGAATACTTGTTACCCTGTCAAAACCTTTGTTTACTTTAAAATACAAAACATATATGTATAGTTAATTTAACTATGATATATATCTTAGGGGCAATTAGCTATACACTAATCAGAAATCCATAGATGGAGACAGGAATTGTTTTTATTGAAATCTGCAGCAGAGGGTATGTTAATTATCACAAGGGATAATAGATATAATTTTTCATTGGTGAAATGATTGTTTTTTTAAAAAAGATATATGATTGAGTAGATTTTATAAACCCTCCCTCTTTGAATGACCCTTCAGGGCATAGCACCAGATCTACAACTTCACTCGACTACACACACACACACACACACACACTTCTGGAGGTCTCCAAATTGTAACTAAACAGAAGACTAGATGACTGAATATTAGCACATCATCAGCCTTGGAGGAAATCTTTATCTCAAAGTGCTTTGTCTGACTGCCTTAAGAGAGAACAAGTGGAGAATGAACCAAACTGACAAGATCATGTTAAATGAGTGTGTGTGTATGCCTGCATGCACATGTGCTTACATATTTACCTACTAATAAATATTTGTATTTGTGCCAAAATTTAGACTGATATCTGATAATGAGGTCATAGTGTAGATAGTATAGTCACTATCTAGTTCTATTAGGGGGTTATGAGACCTGACAATTGTTGAATCACCAAATTTACTTAGGTTAGTTAACAAAGACATTTGTTTTATGCCAGATATCTAAAAGTGTAGGATGTCTTCAAATTTGAGAAGAGTGGGTGGGGAATTCTTTCATCCATTACCTGTCTCCGGTCCTCTGTTTAGGTCACTCCTGGATTTGTACAGAGGGACTCTTACAGTTTTGTGAGATTCAGCAGATGCAATCGGGCCATTAAATCAATGTAGCAGGATAAGATTTCCAGCCAAGATGGAGTCGTAGGTGGACACACTGTGCCTCTACACACAACCAAAATTAAGGACAACAAAAATTTAGAAACAAACAAACAACCAAAAAATACAGACAGAAAATTGAACTATACGGAAGTCCCGACAACCATTCATCCAGACCGGTAAGAGGGGTGGAGTCGGTGGCCGGGGGAGAGGGGTTGCAGCAGGAAAAAGCGGTGGCTGGCAGACCCGGGCGCACAGGGTGCAGACAGGGCTAGCAGATCCCAGTGGCAGACCCTGGGTGCAGGCGCAGGGAGGCAACGAGCAGACCCAGTGAGGCGTGCAAGGCTGCTGGCTGTCCGCAGTCACACATTCAAGTGCAGATAAACCAGATGAAAACAGGCAGCAAGACAGACTGCACAACCCAGGGCCCCAGTGCCGAGAAATAAAGCCTAAAAGCACTGATTGAAAATGCTTGTGGAGTTTGAGGTGCCAAGATAGACTCCCAGCCTCACAGGAGAGTTTGTTGGAGAGACCGACAGGACCCCAGAATGTGCACAAGCCCACCCACCCAGGAACCAGCACCAGAAGGGCCCAATTTGCTTGTGGGAGGGACTGAAATCCGACAGAGAGTGGAGCAAGCGCCATTGTTCCCACTCTGACCCCGTCCCCACAAACAGCATCACAACCCAGTGACTGGGTTGCCCTGCCCTGGTGAACACCAAAGGCTCCACTCCTCACTACATAACAGGCGCAACCAGACCCCCCAAAAATATATATATATACATATATATGTATATATATATATCTCAAACAGAAGAACAAATCAAAGCCTCAGAGCCAATACTTTTAAGTGACCAAGAGATAGCCAACCTATCAGATGCAAAGTTCAAAGCACTGGTGATCAGGATGCTCACAGAAATGGTTGATTGTCGTCACAAATTAGATGAAAAAATGAAGGCTACACAAAGTGAAACGAAGAAAAATGCACAGGGAAACAATAGTGATGGAAAGAAAACTGGGTCTCAAATCAATGAAATGGATCAGAAGGAAGAAAAAAACATACAATCAGAAAAGAATGAAGAAATAAGAGTTCAAAGAAATGAGGAGAGGCTTAGGAACCCCTGGGACACCTTTGAACATTCCAACATCCGAATTATAGGGATACCAGAAGGAGAAGAAGAAGGAAAGAGGGAGAGCAACAAGTGGAAAGCTTATTTGAACAAATAATAAAGGAGAACTTCCCCAATCTGGCAAAGGAAATAGACTTCCAGGAAGTCCAGGAAGCTCAGAGAGTCCCAAAGAAATTGGACCCAAGGAGGAACACACCAAGGCACATCATAATTACATTAGCCAAGGTAAAAATGAAGGAGAGAATCCTAGAAGCACCAAGAGATAAGGGGACAGTAACCTAC
>CM052544.1:93210407-93224049 GCA_028533065.1 Trachops cirrhosus
CTGATTTCTGAAAAGAGAGCTTCCAGGCAAGAAGGGGCTGGAAAGAAGTATTCCAAGTCATGAAAGACAAGCCTACATCCCAGATTGCTCTATCCAGCAAAGCTTTCATTTAGAATGGAAGGGCAGATCAAGTGCTTCTCAGATAAGGTCAAGTTAAAGGAGTTCATCATCACCAAGCCCTTATTGTATGAAATGTTAAAGGGACTTATCTAAGAAAAAGAAGATAAAAAACATGGACAGTAAAACGACAGCAAACTCACAATTATTAACAACCACACCTGAAACAAAAACAAGAAGAAACTAAGCAAACAACTAGAACGGGAACAGAACCACAGAAATTGAGGTCACATAGACGGTTAGCAACTGGGGAATGGGAGGAGGAGAGAGGGGGAAAAGAGAATAAATAGCATAGATGGTAGATAGAAAATAGACAGGGGGAGGGCAAGAATAGTATGGGAAATGTAGAAGCTAAAGAACTTATGACACATGGACATGAACTAAAGGGAGGGAATATGGGTGGGAGGGGGTGTGCAGGGGGAGGGGAGTGAAGGGGGAAATGGGACAACTGTAATAGAATAATCAATAAAATATATTTAAAAAATCAATGTAGCAGGACTTTTTTCTTACAGAGCTTCCACAGAGTAAAAAGGAAAAAAAATGTAGTTTTGGTTTTTTAGCTCACTCAAAATCTAACTGAAATAGTGAGCTCTCAGTTAATGAAATATGTCATAAACTTTTTTGTATCCATTAACTTCTTTGCCAGAATACTACATCATCATTTATTCCTACCTGTGGTAGTGTTAAACCCAACTTACATTCTGACACTTCAGAAACCTATTCCTATAGCAGAAAAATATTTCATCAAATCCATTTACAGAAGTGCCTTATTGGAGAAAGGCATAAAAAAGTGAAAAAAATGGAAAGCCTAAATTTTTATCCAATATATCTTCTAAGGAAGATTAAATTGCATTAAAAGGTAACAAACCTCAGATTATATCCCAAGAAGGCAAAATTATCTCAAGTTTAATAAAAATTTTACAAAACCAAATACAAATGGTCCATGCCAGTCAATATCATTGATAAAGTGAATACTTTGGCTAAGAGTGGAGAGGGAAAAATTAAATGAAAATAGAATTGTAACATAAACTGTTTTACACATATGTAACAATAGCAAAAATTATGTTCTTGTGTGGAAGAGACTGTAATGTATGTTATAGTTGTGCTGCACATGACAACTACATCAAGAAAGATGGATGTGAGAAAACAGACGTAAATAGTTACACACTTTAAGTGTTTTCTATGAAAAGGTAAAATCTAAACTCTGAGTAGACTGAGAAAAGCTAAGAATGTATATTTCAATCTCCAGAGCAGCCAATAAAAATTAAAGCAAAGTGATATAGTTTAGCTAAAAAGATAATAAATAAAATAAAATTTAAAATATATACATTAACTCAAAAAAGGAAAAATCTAAAATGGGAAAAAACAAAAAAGGTATAAAACACAAAACAAATAGTAACATAGTAGGTCAAAATACAACCACATCAAAAATTATGTTAGATAATAGTGGACTAATACTTCAATTGAAAAGGAGAAAATTCACTTAGTATAATGTTCTCCAGATCCATCCATACTGTTGCAAAGGGTAAACTTTTCTTTTTTATGGCTGAGTAGAATTCCATTGTGTTTAGTCCCATAGTTGTTTTATCCACTCATCTATTGATGGACACTTGGGCTGCTTCCACATCTTGGTGATTGTAATGACGTTGCAATGAACATAGGGGTGCTTATGTTCTTTTAAAATAAGTCAGTCAGAGAAAGACATTTGTAAATACCATATGATTTCACTCATATGTGGAATCTAATGAACAAACTGAATTAACAAGCAAAACAGAGACAGACTCATAGATGAAAAGCAGATGACAGAGTGTGGGGGGTTAGAGGGTAGAAGAATTGAGCAAAAAGGAAAAAGGACTCATGAACATTGTCAACAGTGTGGTGATTGCTAAGGGGGAGGGAAGTATAAGAGGACCAAATGATAATGGAAAAAATACGATAAAGATTAAATTAGAAAAAAGAAAAGCAGACATTGTAAGAATGGATAAAAAAAAAACTAAATGCCTAAATGCTTTCTGAAGAAATCCACTACAATCATGAAAATGAAAAGTCAAAAATAAATGGATGGACAAAAATGTATCATGTAAACATTAGAAAACAAATGACATTTATAACGATAAAAGGATAGCACATCTGGAAGACATAATGATTATAAATGTCTATGTACTTAACAATGGAGCTTCAAAACACATGATAAAGTATGGACAGAAATTAAAGTAGAAATAGAAAAGTTTAAAAATATAGTTGTAGATTTAACAAACCTCTTACAACAATTGATAAAACAACTACACACACAAAATGAAAAAGATATAGATGTTTATAACTCTATCAACCACATTCAGCTAAATGATATGTATGGAAAAGGTACAAAGAACAACTATACAATTAAAATTTTTATGTGCAAATGATATATTCACCAAAATAGAATATATGCTGGACTATAAAACAAATCTTGGTGATTTTGAAAGTGTTGAAATAACACATAGTATGTTCCCTAACCAAAATTGAATTAAATGAGAAATTAAAAAAGAAAATATACAGAAAAACTTCGCTCCCATATTTATAAGTTTAAAACTCACCTAATATATAGGTTAAAGTAAAAAGAAAATAAGAAGTAGAAAATATTGTAAATTGAGTAGATGAAATACTATACAACAAATTTGAAGGCTGCAGCTAAGTGAATGCTTAGAGGGACATCTATAGCTATAAATGATTATATTAGATAAGGAGAAAGTTCTAAAAATGAACTTAAGAGAAATAGAATGAAATAAATATTAGAAAGCAGAAATAAGTAGAAAATAAGTAGAGACAAAATTGTATTCTTTTAAAAAAGTGAATTACCTAAAATCTTAGATTCATGAAGAAAAAGGGAGGGAGAGAGAACACCAATTACCAAAATCAGAAATGAAAAAAAGAAAGTGTTTTTACTAGTAATTCTACAAAATTAAAGAGATAAAAAGGATTACTATAATATACTTTATGCCACACTTAAAAACTTATACAAAATGGACAAATTTTTAAAGAAAATCTTATTAGTCTTCTGTTTAAAAAATAGATTTTATTAAACATCTTTTCATAAGGGAAATCTCAGGTCCTGACAGGTTTACTGGTAAACTCCATGAAAGATTAAAGTCAGAAATATCACCAACATTAAAAAATATTTCAGGAAATATAGATGGTGGCTATAGTTTCTATACTATTTTTGTGGCCAGCTTAACCCTCATAGAAAAACTTGGCAAAGAAATTACCAAAAATAAAGAAAAAAAGAAAAATTAAGTTATAGATCATTATCTCTCACACAGCAATTCCTTTTCAATATTATCAATTAAAATTCAGTATATAATACAACAGTCCAACACGATCAATTGGGGCTAATCTCAAGAATGAAAGATTGGGAGTGAGGGATCCCAGATAGCAATATAGGAGGATTCTGAACTCCAGTCTTCCTATGGACACTAAACCTATACCTACTAACAGAATAATTACTCCTGAAGAAGTGAGAGTTGACTAAATAGCTCTGTACAACAAATGGGAGAGAGACTACATAGAAATGGGTTAGAGAGACAGAGCATGGTATCCAAGGAACACCACCCAACACACTGACCTGCAATAGGGACTGAGGGGCTACTTGCAGACTTACACAGCCTGGGGAATAGGGGAAAAACAGTGGTTTAAAGGGCACAAAGATAAAAGGAAGGAAATCCACTTAGTAACCCTAGAACATCTGCCAAATGGAAGAACTGCAGGAACCTTCTCTGGTGTCAGAGGGACCAGAGAGTGTTATTTGCTCCACTCGCCCTCCACTTCAATTGCACACGCAGAGAAGCATGTATGATTTAGAGACTCTAGCAAACTTGCCAAGGAAAACCCAATGCACTCCAGGACCCAGGCCCACACCAGTTTCCCAGCTTGCCCCCAAGTATCCTCATAGCCCATGCTCTCTGCACCCACATCTCCTGTCCCAGTGCATCTTTCCACCAGGATCCATGAACGTTGTACCTCCTCCAGCTAAAGCTCAAGACCCTGGTGAGGCTTGCCCCGGGACTTCCCTAAGCCTGAGCCTATTTCATCTACAATTCCAACTGGTTTATCATGAAGTCCCAGCATGGCTTGCCCCTGGAATACCACAAGGCAGAGACCCACTCCAGCTAAAGCTCTGGCCCTGATGTGGCTGGCTCATGAAATTCCTCACAGACTGAGCTCACTCCCACTATTGCTCCAACCAGCCTGACAAGGACGTCTCAGTATGGCTTACCCCATGGACTCCAAGCAACCTGTATCAACTACAACTATAGCTTTGATCCCCAATGTGACAGTCCCCCAGTCTCACCAAAATCTGAGCTTCTTGCATCTACAGGTTTAATTGGCCTGCAGGGTGGACCCAATGCAGCTTGCTCATGGGACTTCCAGGAGCCCATGCACCACCCCACTACCAAATACAGCTCCAGGGACTAGCATGGCTTACCTGTAGGATTAACCACAACTTAGGCCCACCCCAGTTACAACTACAGTTTGCCTGCCAAGGGAGCCTCAGTGCAGCTTGCCCTCAGAATTTCTTGTGGCATGCACTTGATACAGCTATAGTATCAGCTGGCCATATGAGGTGGTCCTGGCACAGCATGCTCCTGGGACTCTCCATGGCCCATGCCTCCTCCAGCTCCAGGTCCTGCTTACCTGCCAAAGACACCCAGCACACATAGTCTACAAAGGAAAAGTTCCTGAATAAGGCCACTCCTTCAAGACCAGGAGAGGGTGCTGTTTTGCCCAATTCATAAAAACAAACACAATGAGACAGCCAGAATAAGGAGATTAAAACTATGTTCCACATGAAAGAACAGGGCAAAACTCCAGGGGCGGGGGAAACCTAAATGAAACAAGACAAGCAATCTACCAGATAAAGAGTTTAACATAATGGTTATAAAGATGCCCAACACATATGGGAGAAGAATAGATGAACTTAGTGAAAATATCAAGAGATAAATAATATGAAAAAGAACCAATCAGAAATTAAGACTACAATGACTAAAATACAGTATAGAGACTCAGCAGCAGATAATATGACTGAATTAGCAACCTGGAAAACAAAGTAGCAGAAATCACCCATTTGGAATTTCAAAAATATTTTAAAAATGAGGGTATTTTAAGGGACATCTGGAACAATATCAAGTATACCAACATTTAAATCATAGAAGCCCCAGAAAAAGAGCGAGAAAGGTAGAGAAAATCTATTTTAAAAAATAATGGTTGAAAACTTTCCCTACCTGGTAAATGAAAAAGACATCCAAGTCCAAGAAGCAAGGAGAATCCAAAAAGACCCACACCAATAAAGGCATATAATTAAAATGTCAAAAATTAAGGATAGCCCTGGCTGGACTGAGTGCTGGCGTGAGAACCAAAGGATCACTGGTTCGATTCCCAGTTAAGGCACATTCCTGGGTTGCGAGCCAGGTCCCCAGTGAGAGGCATGTGAGAAGCAACCACACATTGATCTTTCTCTCTTTCTCCCTCCCTTCACCTCTCTCTAAAAATAAATAAATAAAATCTTTAAAAAAATAGTTAAAGATAAAGAGAGAATCTTAATAACAGCAATAGAAAAAGCATTCAGTTACATAAAAGGGATTCCTTTTAAAACTATCAAATGATTTTTCAAGAGAAATATTACAGGCCAGAAAGGAATGGCACAATATATTCAAAGTAATGAAAAGGAAAAAAACCTAAAACTAAGAATACTCTATACAGGAAGCTTATCATTCAGAATTGAAGGAGACATAAAAAGTTTGCTAGACAAGCAAAAGCTCAAAAAAGTTCTCATCACCACAAGAAATATTTAGCAGACCTCTTTAAGAAGAAAAAAAGCCCAAAACTAAAAATAAGAAAATATAGCAAAGAAAAATATCTCACTGATAGGCAAATACTTAGTAAAACTAGTGGATCAACATATTACAAAGCTAAAATGAAAGTTAAAAGTCAAAAGTCATAAAATCATGTGTAACTATGGTAATAATTAAGGCATACATACACACACATAAAAATGTCAAAAATATAAACATAGGAGGTGAGTAAAATATGTACTGTTATAAACATAACTTGTTATATATAAATTTCATGGTAACCATAAACCAAAACCCTACAATAGATATACAAAAAATAAAAAAACACCTAAAACTCAGTAAAAAAAAATTATCAATGTACAAGAGAAGAGAATAAAACAAGAAAGGAACAGAAAACTACAAACAACCAGAAAACAATAAAAATAGCAGTAAGTAGATGTCTTTCAATAATTATGTAAATGTAAAATGGCTAAATGCTGCAATTAAAAGACATGAGGCCCTGGCCAGGTGGCTCTGTTGGTTAAGCATCATCCCATGTACCAAAAAGTTGCAGGTTTGATACCCAGTCAGGGCACGTATAGACCTGGGTTGTGGGTTCTTTTCTGGTTAGGACATGTGAAAGAGGTGACTGATCGATATTTCTCTCATACGTCAATCTCTCTCTGTCTCTCTCTCTCTGTCTCTCATCATCTCTCCCTATGTTCCTCTGTCCCTTCTTCTCTCTTTAAAATCAAGGAGTATGTCCTCAGGTGAGGATTTAAAAAAAAGAAAGAAAAAGTAAAAGACATGGGGTTACTGAATGGATTAAATAAGAAGACCTGTGCATAATATGCCTACAAGACATTCACTTCAGTCTCCATGACACACACAGACTGAAATCGAAGAGACAAAAAAAGATATTTCATGACAATGGTAACTAAAATACAACTGGCATAGAAATACTTCTATAAGACAAAACAGACTTTAAAAAAGGACTGTAAAGAGAAATAAAGAAAAGCATTACATAATATTAAAGGAATCCATCCAACAAGAAAATTTAGCACATATAAACATCTACATATCCAATACATGAGCACATAAATATATCAATCAAATATAAGCAGTCATAAAAGAGAAAACTATAGTGTAAAATAATAGCAGGGGATTTTAGCATTCCATTTACATCAATGGATAGCATCAAGCCAGAAAATAAACAAGAAATAGAGACCTTAAATAATACAGTGGACCAGATGGATTTAATCAATATTTTTAGAGCATTTCACTCCAAAACAGCAGAACATATATTCTTTTCAAGAGCTCACAGAATAATTCCCAGGAAAGACCACAGTTAGGCCACCAAACAGGTCTCAATAAATATAAGAAGATTGTAATTATGTTAAGTATCTTCATTGAACAAACTGGTATGAAACAACAAATTAATTACAAGAAAGACACTGGAAAAAACACAAACACATGGAGGCTAAACAACATGCTACTAAACAATCAATGCATCAATGAAGAAATCAAGAAAAAAATTTTAATTTTTGAAATTTTATGAAAAAATGGAAACAGCAATTAATAATCAAATGAAAATGGAAAAACACAATTGAAAATAGAAACACAACAATTCAAAATCCATAAAATATGGCAAAATCATTCCTGTTATAAAAGGAAAATTCATAGTGATAGACTTACCTCAAGAAACAAACAACATAAAAAAAAAAACAAAGCAAAAGGAAAAGCTCTAACAGTCTAACCTTATACCTAAAGGAACTAGAAAAAAAAACAAACACAGCCCAAAGTGAGTAGAAGAAAGAAAATAATTAAGATCATAGAAATATGTAAAACAGAGACTAAAGAACAATAAGAAAATATCAATGAAAGTAAGAGATGGTTCTTCGAAAAGACAAGGAAAACTAATAAAGATATAGCCAGACTCATTAAGGAAAAAAAAGAGGACTCAATAAATAAAATAAAAAATGAAAGAGGAGAGGTGATTACAGACATACAAAAGATAATAAGAGAATACTATGAGCAATTATATGGCAATAAACTACAAAATCTAGAAAAAATAAATAAATTCCTAGAAAAAACTCCCAAACAGAACTCCAGGACCAGATTGCTTTATAGGTGAATTCTACCAAATATTCAAAGAAGAATTAGTACTTATTCTTCTAAAGCTACTCCAGAAAAAAAGAAAGAAAGAAAAAAAGAAAGAAAGAAAGAAAGAAAGAAAGAAAGAAAGAAAGAAAGAAAGAAAGAAAGAAAGAAAAAGAAAGGCCTCTAAAATCATTCTATGAGACCACCATTACTCTGATACCCAAATCAGATAACAGCACTACAGTAGAAAAGAATTATAGGCCAGTATTCTTGATTAACAAAAATAGAAGCAAAACTCTTCAATAAAATATTAGCAAACCAAACTCAGATATACATTAAAAACATATACCACAATCAAGTCAGATTATTCCAGGGATGAAAAAATGCTTTAATATCCATTATCTATCAATGTGATACACAACATAAACAAAATGAAAGATGAAAATTATACAATCAGAGCTAAATTAAATTACATAGAGACTAAAAAAAAAAAAAAAAACAATTCAAAGGATCAAGAATCCCAGGAGCTGGCTCTTTGAAAAGATGAACAAATCTAACAAAACTTTGACCAGATTTATCAAGAAAAAAAGATAACAGACCCAAATAAATAAAATCAGAAATAAAAGAGAAGTTACAACCAAAACCACACAAATACAAAGCATTATAAGAAATTACTATGAACAATCATATGCCAAGAAATTTGACAAACTGGTTGAAGTGGAAAAATTTCTAGAAACATACAATCTTCCAAAACTGAATGAAGAAGCAGCAGAAAGCCTAAACAGACTGATAACAACTAGTGAAATTGAAGTGGTAATCAAAAAACTTCTGGCACACAAAAGCCCTGGACTGGATGGCTTCAGAGGTGAATTTTACCAAACATTTAAAGAACTAACTTTCATCCTCCTCAACCTGTTCCAAATAATTCAAGAAGAAGGAAGTCTCCCAAACTCTTTTTACAAGGCCAATATCATCCTAATTCCAAAACCAGGTAAGGACACAGCAAAGAAAAAACTATAGGTCAGTATCTCTGACAAACATAGATGCTAAAATCCTCAACAAAATATTGGCAAGCCAGATTCAGCAATACATTAAAAAGATCATACACTATGATCAAGTGGGATTCATGCCAGGGATGCAAGGAATGTACAATGTTCACATATCAATAAATGTAATATATCACATAAACAAAATGAAAGATGAAAGCACATTATCATATCAATAGATGCTAAAAAATAATTTGATAAAATCCGGCACCCATTTACAATAAAGACACCCAGCAAAGTGGAAATAGAGGCAATATACCTAAACATAATAAAGGCCATATGTGAGAAACCTAGAGCAAACAATATTTCAATGGACAAAAACTAAAAGCTTTCCCCTTACAGTGAGAAATAAAATAAGGGTGTCTGCTTTCACCCTTGTCTTATCCCTGGAAGTTCTAGCCACAGTGATCAAACAAGAAAAAGAAATAAAAGGCATCCAAATTGGAAAGGACAAAATAAAACTGTAATTATTTACAGATGACATGATCATATACACAGAAAATTCTATACTCTCCACCAAAAATCTACTAAACCTAATAAGTGAATTTGGCAAAATGGTGGGATAGAAAGTCAATGTTCAGAAATCAAAGGCATTTTTGTACACCAACAATGAAATATCAGAAAGAGAAACTAGGAAAAATCCCATTTACTACAGAAACAAGAAAAATAAAGTATCTAAGAATAAACCTAATGAAGGAGGTAAAAGACCTATACTCAAGAAACTATAGAACACTAGAGAAAGACATTAAGGAAGATACAAATAAATGAAAGCATATACTGTGTTCATGGATTGGAAGAATTAGCATCATTAAGATGTCAATACAACCCAAAGCAATACATAGATTCAACACAATTCCAATTATGCATATTTCACAGATCTAGACCAAACATTTCAAAAGTATATGAAACCAAAAACACCCCATATAGCTTCAGCAATCTTGAGAAAGAAGAACAAAGTAGGAAGAATCACAATACCTGATATCAAACTATACTACAATGCCACTGTAATCCAAACAGTTTGATACTGGCATAAGAGCAGACACATAGATCAATGGAAGAGAATGGAGAGCCCAGAAATAATTCTATGTCTCTATGGTCAATTAATATTTGACAAAGGAGGCATGAACATACAATGGAGTAAAAATAGCCATTTCGATAAATGGTGTTGGGAGAACTGGAATGGTACATGCCAAAAAAATGAAACCAGAGTGTCAATTTACACTACATACCAGAATAAACTCAAAATGGTAAAAGACTTAAATATATGTTGTGACATCATAAAAGTCATAGAGGATTGGTGTTTCAGGATTCTTAGATTATAATCCCAGCAGTGGAATTGCTGGGTCAAAAGGCAGTTCCATTTTTAGTTTTCTGGGGAAATTCCATACTGTTTTCCACAGTGGCTGCACCAGCCTGCATTCCCACCTACAGTGCATTCCCACCAACAGTGCACTAGAGTTCCCTTTTCTCTGCCATTACTTGTTATTTGTTAATGTATTAACAATGGCCATTCTGACTGGTGTGAGGTGTTATCTCACTGTGGTTTTAATTTGCATCTCTCTGATGGCTAGTGATGTTGATCATCCTTTTATATGTTTATGGGCCATCTCTATGTCCTCCTTGGAGAAGTGTCTATTCAGGTCCTTTGCCCATTATTTAATTGGATTGTCTGTCTTCCTGGTGTTGAGTTGTAGGAGACTGTTCTGCATGGCATGGGCCTAGCTCCCACTTGGAGATGCACAAGACCCACGCCCAGGGATACGTTCTCCTGTGGGGAATCAAGCCTGCAATGAGCCTAGGCTGCTTTGAGTCTTGCTTTTTGCTAAAAACTCCCTCACTCTGAAATGAGGACATTTACTGCAAAGTAACTTCCTAAAATCCATGCTAAACCTTCCAAGGATGAGTGTAACCGGTTCAACCACTTTTGCCTTTTCATTTGCAAATATCCCTCTTCTGTGATGAGATTAGCAGCATTGGCTCCTTTGTTTTCTGTAAAAGGTAACCACCTAAAGTGAACCTGTGCATAGTAAATGAGGACCATCATGTAATGGGCAGAGAAACCCAATAAAGGCCTGTCATGGTGGAAGCTGCAGCTTTTGCTCCCCTTGAGAGAAAAATTATGCTGTCCCTTTTCCTCCATTGAACTCAGTAGTCTGTGTGAATGTCTCATTTCATCCGTAATGATGCAGACACTGCGGGCCGGTGTCTGCATCATTGAGTTGTATGCGTTATTTATATATTTTGGAGATCAAACCCTTGCCCAAGGTGTCATTGGCAAATATGTTCTCCCATAGAGTTAGTACGCTTTTCATTTTGATGATGGTTTCTTTAGATATGCAGAAGGTTTTTAATTTGAGGTAGTCCCACTTATTTATTTTTTCTTTTATTTCCATTGCTCTAGGAGATATATCAACAAAAATTCTGCAGCGTGGGATATCTGAAATTTTAGAGCCTGTGTTTTTCCAAAAGACTTTTATGGCTTCAAAAGATCCTATGAATCCCTATGTTCATAGCAGTGTTATTTACAATAACCAAGTGCTGGAAACAGCCTAAGTGTCCATTAGTAAATGAGTGTGTCAAAAAACTGTGGTACATTTACACAATGGAATACTACACAGGAAAAAGAAGAAAGTCCTACCTTTTGTAGCCGCATAGATGGAACTGGAGAATACAAATTAAGTGAAATAAGCCAGGTGGTAAAAGACAAATACCATATCATCTCACCTATAAGAAAAATTTAATGAATGAAACAAACAAATGAGCAAAATAGAACTAGAGGCATGGAAACATGGAACAGACTCACAGTGACCAAAGAGATAGGGGGAGGAAGATAATGGTGGAAAAAAGGGGAAGGGACTAGTTAAAGAATATGTATGAATGATCCATGGACATAGACAACAGTGTGGGAATTGACTGTGGGGGTGGAAGGAGGGATGGGTGGAGAAGAGCAAAGGGGGAAAAATTGGGACAATGTAACAGAATACTCATTTTTTAAAAACTCTAAAAATGGTTATGATGGTACATTTTATGTTTATATCTTACCACAATATAAAAACATTTACTATCACCAGAAAAAATGAATAAAAATAAAAATATCATATTATCATCTCAGTAGATGCAGAGAAAACATTGAACAAAATTCAATATCTTTTTACAATAAAACTCTCAACAAAGTGGGTGTAGAGAGAACATACCTCAGTATAACAAAGACCATATGTAACAAATCCACAGTTAACATTGCACTCAATGCTGAAAGCTTTTTGTCTAAGATCAGGAACAAGAGGGGCATACCCACACTCACCACTCTTATTTATTTAAGTTTTTTTAATCCTCAACTAAGGATATGTTTATTGATTTTAGAGAGAAGAATGGAGGGAGAGAAGCACTGATGTGAGAGAAACATTAATAGGTTACCTCCTATATGTGCCCCAACTGGGAATCAACAGCACAACCTAGGTATGTGCCCTGATTGGGAATAGAATCCACAACCCTTTGGTTCATGAGATGATGCTCCAGCCAATTGAGCCACCTGTCTAGGGCCTTAACACTTTTATTTTATAACACTGTAAGTTATAGTCTTACCAATCAGACAATAAAGAGAAATAAATTTATCAAAATTAGAAAAGAAATACAACTGCCACTATTTGCAGAGGTCATACTCTATATACAAAAGTTTTCACCCCAAAAATGTCAGAACTATTTAAAAATTAGGAAAGTTGCAAGATATAAAATTAATATTAAGAAGTCCATTGCATTTCTACACACTAATAACAAACTATCAGAAAGAGAAATTAAGGACACAATCCATTTTGAATGGCATCAAAATACCTAAGAATAAATTTAACAAAGGATGCAAAATACTTGTATTCTGAAAACTAGAAAACATTAATTAATTACAGAAGACACAAATAAATGGAAGAATATTTCATGTTTCATGGATTGGAAGAATTAATGTCTTTAAAATTTCCATACTAACCAAACACTCTAAAGATTCAGTGCAATCCCTATCAAAATTTCAATGGCATTTTTTTTCAGAATTAAATAAACAATACTAAAATTTGTATGGGACCACAATAGGACCTAAATAGCAAAAGCAATCTTTTTTAAAAAATATATTTCATTGATTATGCTATTACAATTGTCCCATTTTTCTCCCTTAACTCCCCTCCCCCCTGCGCACCACCTCCCACCCATATTCCCCTCCTTTAGTTCATGTCCATGGGTTGTACATATAAGTTCTTTGGCTTCTATATTTCCTATACTATTTTTAACCTCCCCTGTCTATTTTCTACCAACCACCTATGCTACTTATTCTCTGTACCTTTCCCCCTCCTCACCCTCTCCCACTCCCCAGTTGATAACATTCTATGTGATCTCCACTTCAGTGGTTCTGTTCCTGTTCTAGTTGTTTGCTTAGTTTGCTTTTGTTTTTGTTTTAGGTGTGGTTGTTAATAATTGTGAGTTTGCTGTCATTTTACTACACATATTTTTTATCTTCTTTTTCTTAGATAAATCCCTTTAACATTTCATACAATAGGGGCTTGGTGATGATGAACTCCTTTAACTTGACCT
>CM052544.1:93224549-93277243 GCA_028533065.1 Trachops cirrhosus
CCTTCATTTTTACCTTGGCTAATGTAATTATGATGTGCCTTGGTGTGTTCCTCCTTGGGTCCAACTTCTTTGGGACTCTCTGAGCTTCCTGGACTTCCTGGAAGTGTATTTCCTTTGCCAGATTGGGGAAGTTCTCCTTTATTATTTGTCCAAATAAGCTTTCCACTTGTTGCTCTCCCTCTTCTCCTTCTGGTACCCCTATAATTCGGATGTTGGAATGTTTAAAGAAGTCCTGGAAGTTCCTAAGCCTCTCCTCATTTTTTTGAATTCTTGTTTCTTCATTCTTTTCTGGTTGGATGTTTCTTTCTTCCATCTGGTCCACACCATTGATTAGAGTCCCAATTTCCTTCCCATCACTATTGGTTCCCTGTATATTTTCCTTTATTTCACTCAGCATAGCCTTCATTTTTTATCTAATTTATGACCAAAATCAACCAATTCTGTGAGCATCCTGATCACCAGTGCTTTGAACTGTCCATCTGACAAGTTGGCTATCTCTTCTTCACTTAGTTGTATTTTTTATGGAGCTTTCATCTGTTCTTTTGTTTCAGCCATTTTTTTTTGTCTTGACGTGCCTGTTATGTATGAGGGATGGAGCCTTAGGTGTTCACCCAGGTGGAGCAATCCACATCACTGCACTGTGATGCTGTATGTGGGGAGGAGGTCTTAGAGGGAACAATGGTGCTTGTTCCACTCTCTGCTGGATTTCAGTCCCTTCCCCCACTTCCCCAAGCAAATTGGGCCCTTGTGGTGCTGATTCCCAGTGGGTGTGTTTGTGTATGTTCTAGAACCCTGTGGGTCTCTCCAGCGAACTCTCCTGTGAGACTGGGAGTTTCCCCTGCTGCCACCTCACCCCCCACAGGTGTTTCAATCAGTGGTTCACTGGGGCCCTGGGTTGTGTAGTCCATCCAGCTCCCCAGTTGTTTCTCCTGGTTTATCTGCACACGAATGTGGGACTGCCCAATCCACCAGCCGCCACCTTGCCAGCCAGCTGTAGCCTTGCACACCCCGCTCCACAATTTGCTGCCTCACTGGGTCCACCAACTATGGCCTTGCCCGCCCCAGTCCTCTAGCACTACTTTGCTGTGAGTCCTCTCCGCCCAGCTGTGAGTCTCCACCCCTCCAAACAGTCTGGATGAGTATGTCTTCTTTAACTCCTTGGTTGTCAGACTTCCATACAGTTCAATTTTCTGTCAGTTTTGGTTATTTTTTGTTTCTAAATTATTGCTGTCCTTCTTTTGGTTGTGTGAGGAGGTGTGGTTTGTGTACCTATTCCTCCATTTTGGCCAGAAGTCCCCAAAACAATCTTTATAAAGACCAAAGATAGAAATATCATATTCCGTGATTTTAAACTATAGTAAAAAGATACAGTTATCAAAATAGTATCCATAGATAAGTGGAACATAATAGAGAGTCTACAAATAATCTCATGTTTATGTGGTCCATTAATCTTTAATAAAAGGCAGGAATAGACAGTAGGGAAAAGACAATGTCTTAAATATATGGTGTTTGGTAAATGGAACAGATACATGCAAAAATATTAAACTATACTACATATATAAGAATAAATTATACTACATATATAAGAATAAACTCAAAATAGATTAAAGACTTAAATGTAAAACTCTAAACTATAAAACCCATATAAAAAACATAGGTAGTAAACTCTTTGATATCATATTTAGCCATATGTTTTGGGGTATGTTTCCTAAGGCAAAGGCAACAAAAGTATAAATAAACAAACAGAATTACATCAAACTAAAAAGCTTTTGCACATAGAAGGAGACCATGAACAAAAAGAAAAGACAACCTACTGAGTGGAAGAATTTGTTTGCAGATCACATATGCTATTAGGGATCCATATCCAAATGAAGACTTACAGATGTCCAACAGTTACGTGAAAAGATGCTCAATATCAATAATCATCACAGAATGCAAATCAAAACCTCAGTGAGATATTCTGACCCAACATCTGTCAGAATTTCTATTATCTTAATACAAGAAA
Source organism: Trachops cirrhosus (assembly GCA_028533065.1). Taxonomy (NCBI): domain Eukaryota; kingdom Metazoa; phylum Chordata; class Mammalia; order Chiroptera; family Phyllostomidae; genus Trachops; species Trachops cirrhosus. Next base: position 93,226,555 of record CM052544.1, read on the forward strand.
TATCAAGTGTTTGTGAAGCTGTGGTAAAAAGACAAATCTTGCACACTATTGGTGGAACTGTAAACTAGTTCAGTCCCTGTGAAAAATGGTATGGAGATTCTTCAAGAAAAATAAAAACAGAGGTACTATACAACTTGGTAATTACACTTCTAAAGAAAAATAAAACAATGTGTGTTTAAGTTATGCAAAGTATGTTCACTGACAATAGAATTAACTTAGATATCAATAGTAAAAATCTGGGAAGTTCCCAAATATTTGTAAATTAAACAACACATTTCTAAATAACCCATGGATTAGAAAAATATATGGAGGAAGTTAGAAAATATTTCTAGTGAACAGAAATAAAATTTTAATGTATCAATTTTTTAAATATATTTTATTGATTATGCTATTATAGTTTTCCCAGTTTTTTTCTCCCCTTTATCTCCCCTCCACCCCGCAATCCCTAACCCTCCAGTATTCTCCCCACCCCCTTAGTTCATGTCCATGGGTCGTACATATAAGTTATTTGTCTTCTTTGTTTTCTATAGTTAATTCTATATATCCATTTTTGTGAGATCGTGCTAGAGCAGAGCTTAGAGGGAAAAAGGAAATTTTTATTACATAAGAAGATCTCAAAACAATCTGTGCTTCCACTGAAGAAAATAGAAAAACAAGGGCATATGAAATCTAAAGCAAACATAATATAGGAAATATTAAATATAAAGCATAATATAAATATTAAATATAAAGCCTGTCAAATTGAAGACAAGTAAACAAACAAAAAAATCAATAAAATAAAAGATCAATAAAAATTAATAAACAGCTAACTATAACAATAAAGAGAAAAGAGGAAGATAAAAAAACAAATATCCATTAACAGGAATGAAGGAGGAAATATCACTACAAACTCTAAAAATATTTAAAAATAATAAGAAAATATTATAAATAACTTTACATCAATAAACTTGATAACATAGATGAAAATAACAAATTCCTTGAAAGATATGAACAAATCTCATTCAAGAAGAAATAGATAAACTTAATAGAGCTATTTCCAAGAAAATAAAATAAAATAAATTTATTGTCAAAATGCTTCTCACAGAGAAAACTACCTGTCTAGATGGCATACCTGATAAAGCCTACCAAACATTTAAAGAAGAAATTACATCAATTCTACACAAACTCTTCTAGAATATAGAAGAGAAGAAACACCTTCTATGTTTTGTAAAGTAGTTTTAATCCAATACAAAAACCAAAGACAACACAAACAAAGAAAACTACAGACAATATTCCCCATGAATATCAATGCAAAGATATTTTACAAAATTCAACAAAAATTAAATCCAGCAATACATGATGGCCAAGTAGGGATTATTGCAGAAATGAAAATTTAATTCAACATTGAACAATCATACAATATAATTCACCATAACAGCAAACTAAAGAACAGAACTGTGTATCACTATAGATACAGAAATAGCAGTTGACAAAATTGAATTACAGTTTCTGATAACAATTTTCAGCCAATGAGAAATAATTTAAAAAAACAAAAACAAACTTCCATCCTAAATAAGGATGAATATCAAAAAGCATTATAGTTAATGAAAAAAATTGATTTTTCCCCTCAAGGTAAAGAACAAAGCCAAGATGTTTGTCCTTAGTATTTCTATTCATCATTGTACTGGAGTTCCAAGCTGTCTAATAAGGAGGAAGAGGAGGAAGTAAAAACCAGACAGGTTGGAAAAAAGTGGAAATGTCCTTTTTTCTCTCCCCACAGATGGTATGACTTTGTTAGAAAACATAAGTCATTTCCAATAATTCTACTTGAACTATTAAGTGATTTAGGGAGGCTGCAGAATAGTGACTACACAAAAATCAATTGTATACATGTATACTAACAATAAACAATAAGACATTGAAATTTTTTAAAATTTAATTTGCAGTAAGGTCAAAAACATGCAATATTTAAGGATAAGTCTGACAAATACATGCAGACAAGCATACAGTAAAAACTAAAACTCACCAGAGAAAAATTAGAGAAGACATAGTAAAATGAAGAGGTAATTGTCCCTTTTGATATTCATTGTTCCTTTTCTGAGTCCTCCCCCACAGACTCACAGAGTGACCAGACAGGTGCCATATCTGAGACTCCATCAATCTGGCTAGTCCTGCCTTCCCCTCCTGGAAGATCCCTTGAGACTCCATCCCAACCCAAGCTGTTAACTGTGACTTTTCCATATGAATGACTAGTCTTGACTCATGCTTCACAACTTCCTAAATCCTATCAAATAAGCAAAAGCCAGCCTCAGTAAGCTCCCAACCCATATACCTCTTGCTAAATTGCCCCTGACTGGCACTAGAAGCACCCAGCATAGATGCACAGCTTGGCTTCACCTGGGAATCTCTAAGCCCAGCACAAGTAGCAGCCAACTCAGATTCCCTTATAGCTCAGTCAGGATGACCCTGGGAAAAACACTGGTGGGATCTAACCTTGGCCTGCACCATTCACTATTCCTCAGAGCCTGGCACCAAGCAGACAGCTACAGATCATATTGGAGTGCCACCACCCTTCCCCTGCACAGCTGATCCTCCACAGAGGGTGAAAGTTGGTGGCCTGTGATCACAACCAGTCCTTGAAGCTAATTGGCCAGGTAAATCCATTCCATTGACCTGCCAAGAGCAATCAAGCAAGGCTCAACTACAAGAGGAGAGTTTACTCAGCCCACACAAAGGGTGCATCTCAAGTACCCAACTTGGGTGTTGGGGGAGGCTGTGCTACTGAACTCTACAAGACACCTACTACATTAGGGCACTCTACCAGCATGGGAGATAGAGCAACTCTATGTAACACATAGAAACAAACACAGGGAGTCCGCCAAAATGAGGAGACAAAGAAACATGGCCCAAATGAAAGAACAGATCAAAACTCCAGAAAAACAACTAAACAAAATGGAGATAAGCAATCAATCACAAGCGGGTTTGAAACACTGATTATAAAGATGCTCAAGGACCTTAGTGAGAACCTCAACAGCATAAAAAGATCCAGTCAGAAACTAAGGATACACTAATTGAAATAAAGAACAATTTACAGGGAAACAATAGTACAGTGGATGAAGCTGAGAATCAAATCCATGATTTGGAACATAGGGAAGCAAAAAACAACCCATCAGAACAACAAGGAGAAAAAAGAATCCAAAAAAATGATGATAATATAAGCACTCTCTGGGACAACTTCAAGAAGTCCAACATTTGCATCGTAGGGGTGTCAGAAATAGAAGAGAAAGAGCAAGAAATTGGAAACCTATTTGAAAACATAATGAAAGAAAACTTCCCTAATTTGATGAAGGAAATAGACATGCAAGTCTAGGAAACACAGAGCATCCCAAAGATGGATGTGAAGAGGCCCACTCCAAGACACATCATAATTAAAATGCCAAAGGTTACAGGTAAAGAGAGAATCTTACAAGCAGCAAGAGAAAAGCAGGGAAGTTCCTATAAGACTGTCAGTTGACTTCTCAAAAGAAACTTTGTAGGCTTGAAGGGATTGGCAAGAAATATTCAAAGTCATGGAAAGCAGGGACAGACAGCCAAGATTGCTCTACACAACAAAGCTATCATTTAGAATTGAAGGGCAGATAAAGAGGTTCCCAGATAAGAAAAAAATTAAAGGAGTTCATCATCACGAAACCATTATTATATGAAATGTTAAAGAGACTTACTTAAGAAAAAGATCAAAGCTATGAGCAATGAAATGGCAATAAATATATATCTATCAACAGTTGAACCTAAAAAACAAAGTAAGCAAACAAAAAGAATAGAGAAAAATCATGGATGTGAAGAGCATTTTGATGGCTGACAGATGGAAGGGTGATGTGAAGAAGGGGTCCCTAACCTCTTCTCCCAGCCCAAGAACAGTGCTGCATTACAACCTGAGCTCTGCCTCCTGTCTCCTACCTCTCTTCCTGGCCAGAGTTCGGCTTCCTGACCCCCGCCACCACACCACAGTTTGTGAAAAATTTGTCTTCCATGGAACTGATCCCTGGTGCCAAAAATGTTGGGGACTGGTGGTATGGAGGAATGTGTGAAGAGGTGAGGGGATTAAGAAGTACAAATAGGTAGTGAAAGAATAGCCATGGGGGTGTAAAGTACAGTACAGGAAATGGAATAGCCAAAGAACTTAAATGCATGACCCATGACATGAACAATTGTGGGAGGGTCACCTGAGGGGTTGGTGGAGGGGAGCAAAGGGGGAAAAACTGAGAGAACTGTAATAGCATAATCAATAAAATATCATTTAAAAGTCTAGAAAAAGCACATATATATATATATATATATATATATATATATATATGTATACATGACTGTATTTTCTGGTTCCTCTTTAGTTTTTTAAAACATATTTTTCAAAGAGATTGATTAGTAAGTGTGGGGCTAAAGTCCTGTTTCTACTATGTATTTCAATACCTAGAGACTCAGAGCATGTTTTATTTTATCATTCTTATGTTGGCTATAAAAATAGCATTCTTCTACAGAGTTTCAAGAAAAGCATTTTGGGTACCCATGCCTAGGAACATGTGAGCTATTGTGGTAAAATTTATTGGAATGAAAACAAAGGACTGTCCCCATGTACCCATTGTCTCATCTATGACCAGGTGGCTCACCTCTCTCTCACAGTAGAAGCCCATCCTCTAAGGCTACAAGCTCACTTATCAGGCCCCAGAAGGCCAGGGACCAGAGATGAATAACTTCCCTGTGTCTCATTTCCCCACGTGCACATTTTCTGCCAAGGCTACACTTGGGCTGCAACTGGTGCTGCATGTGGGCTCTCACCATGACCCTTTCTTCCCCTCCTACAACTGCGAGGCCCACAGTGTTGCTCCAGAGAGAAACACAGGAATGAATGAGCAAACCCACCTCCAGGCTTTTGTTAAGCTTTGATTATATTATCTAGGGCTTGGTAAAGAGCAGGTGTTCTTTCAAACTAACCAATCTCTTTTCTGGCTCTTTCCAGGCTTGTGCTAGGCTTTCCCCCTGTGCTACCTTGGCTTCTACTGCACATGTGCACAGGAAAGAAATTTTTCCTTTACTGATCTCATGCTCCCTGGTAATCCCTGGGAAGGGGTGGGAAGGGGCCAGTTGCCAGGGGCCAATCTCCCTTTGGAGATTGGAAAATTGGTCCGTTCTCCCTACTGAGAATTAGCATCCTTTTGGCAGAGAATGTCACTATCCCCTGGAAGTCTGGAAGCTGTAGTTTCCTAGTTAATCTGTCTTTATTAAATGTCTTGCACCCTTCTCTTTTGTTACTATCTAACTAACTGCCTACACTTACACTTAAAGGGAGGAGGGGAAGCCTGTATTAAAATCAGCATGAATTCGATAAGACGCCTAACAAGTGTAGCTCATGTAATTATCTAAGGACTCCAAGTTTCCAATCACAAATACACCAGTCATTCTGAAAATGTATGGAAGGCAATAGCCATATCCAAGACATCACTAAAAATGGTATTTCTCATCTTTTAGAAAGAGTTAGAAGTACAGAGGCCACTTACAGATTTTGGCTTTGACTCCAAAGATCCCAGACCTCTCTGTGATATAGATTCTTACATCCCTGGTTTCTAATGCAATTCTACTCTTTACTCTTAGAATCGAGTTCTGACCAGAAATTTAAAATTATATATGTGTGTGTATATATATGTGTGTGTATGTGTATATAAATGTATATATAAAAAATAAAATATATTTTAGGGCAATAAATAAAAATTAATTTTAGAGTCACAAGTACTAATGGGTAACAAACATGGATTTGTAAGAGAATTCCAAGTCAGACACATATAAATTCCCTATATGGTATACATACTTACTTTCCTATTATAATGGATTAGTGTATAGAAATATAAATGAATGATTATATTGCTATAAATATATAAAAATATTTAGAGGTCTATGTTTTTATATTGAAAGAAAATATACCTTCCAATACGCTAGAACAAGAATTATGTAATCTTTCCTACAATCACTTGAATAAAGGAATTAAAATACTTTTCAAGTTTTGTTTTACTTATGGAAATAGTATGTTAATTCAGTTTATTTAACAAAACAGAGAAAGAGTTCACAAAAATCCATTAATTTTGAATGGAGTAAAACTGAAGTAGCACTTATAAATTCAGGATTTTATTTTCCTAATACTATTGCCATTCTATAAATAAAAGTTCATTGCATTCTATGCATTGTATAGAAGCCATTATGCATGTAACATGGTAAAATATAAAATCTTGGTTTCTTTAGAGAGTTGCCTAGATGACAGATATAACATAGAGAAGTAAAATATTTTTTTTAATTCAGGGCACATAGGTCAATGGAAGGAAAGATGTGCATGTTAAAATATGCCTGAGATATCCTTAAGAACAGGGAGCACTTTTAATAAAGAATAGGATTGACTGTTGTAATAATTGTAAGATATTTGGGTTATGAGAAATATTATGCTATTAGTCAATAGTAAATCATGGTTGGTCAAGAGGGTTTTATTCAAACCACTAACATGTAAATTCTGTTTGGCTACTTAGTGTTTATGACATTGAGTATATTTTAACCCTCTGATCATTAGAAGTTCCCTAGTGTTCTGTATGGCTCAAAAATGAGAAAATGCATGCAAAGTGATTACCATAAAGTTTGGTATAATAAACATTTGGAAAATATAAGCTATTAGTAGTAGTAGCAGATTTACTGTTATTTACTGTTTTATCATAATAATAATTTATAAATTAATAGAAGTGACTGAAGAAATTAGAATTTTTTTATAATTCTTTTAGAAAAGATCATTGAAAAAGGTTTAGGGTTTTATCCTATAACAAATGATCTAAACTATAGGTTTATAAACTGTATTGGAACTATTTCAGTGGCATAAATAATAATTTTGTTTCTTATTTTCAAAAGACATAATAGTTCTATAGGTTACCCAAACTTTGGTGGAAGTGGGAGAAGGATAACCTAAAAAGAAGGGTACATAATAGGGGTCTTCCATATGTTAAGCACTGACCTACCTGAAATCAGTGAGGCTTTATCAGACTACCACTTATATGGAATATTTCTTTTTAATCCTGGATCTTTAACAACTACATGTGTCTTTTGGGGAATAAAATCCTGCCAAGTGGCTTCAAAGCTGCAATTATAATGCCTCTACATGAGACAAAGGTGGCAGATTGGAGTGTGAAAATTGCTGAGGAGATCTCCTGTCAATCTACTCTTGATAATGCTCTGGCAAGAATCTTTCTCAACTGGCTGCTGCCTGGAGTGCTAAAATGCACTTCTACCAGAGAGCCGGCTTGGCTTCAGAGGAGGAAGTGTTGCTGATCTTTCCTCTCCATAAGTTCTAGGAAAAGGCATGTGAAAAGTGCCATCTGTGATACATGACTCTTTCTGGTCTAATGCAGGACTTTGACAGTATTAATAGATGAGTGTTGCAGCAACTTCTCAGAAAATACAGCTGTCCAGAAATTGTACATGGCCCTTTTTAAATCTACCATTGCCATCTCTAGAAGAATTGATCAGGGTAAGATTTAGTAGCATCTTTTCCAGGTTCTGTCACAAGTAAAAAGGAGGGAAAGTAGTAGATGAACAGCATGAAAATGCTGTGAGACTGGTTTGATATTCATGTTCTCCTACGGGGTCTCTGAGGATATTATTTAGAGCCATTCTGAGACCTTCAGATATATATTTACCTTTACATTATTATTGTTTTTTTGATGAGTAGGGAGCAGTGGAGGGGTAAAGGTATTACTAGACTTTGGGGCCACAGAATTGTGTAGCTTTTTTGCATGGGTAATTTTCTTCATTTTAAATTATTTTTTATTTTTCAGTTGCAGTTGACTTACAATATTACATACTTTCAGGTGTATGCCCCAGGGATTAGCCATTATATAACTTACAAAGTGATCATCCTGATAAGTTTCATACACATCTGACACCACATATTCTATAATATGTATATATAATTAGAATACATATCATACATATATAATATATTATACAATATGTACAGATAATATACAATTAAAATATTATTGACTAAATTCCTTATGCTGTACTTTACATTCCCATGATGATTCTGTAACAATCAATTTGTACTTTCCAATCCCCTCATTTTTTTCACCCATTCCCCAACCTCCCTCCCGTCCAGCAGAAGTCAAAATGTTCTCTGTATCTATGAGTCTGTTTCTGTTCAGCTTGTTCATTTATTTTTTTTAATTCAATTGATAATAGATATGAATTATTGCCATTTTACTGTTCATAATTGTGATTTTTTTCTTCTTGTTAAAGAAGACCCATGTAATACTGATTTTGTAGTGATGAACTCTTTTAGCTTTTTCTTATCTGGGAAGTTCTTTATCCTCTGATTCTAAATAATAGGAGTAATCTTGCTTATAGGATTTTGCTTTTCATCACTTTGAATATTTTTTGTCAATCCCTTTTTTCCTGCAAAGTTTCTGTTAAGAAATCAGCTGACAGTCTCATGGGAGCTCTGTTGTAGGTTACTAAATGTTTTTCTCTTGCTTCAATATTCACTCTTTTTCTTCAATATCTGCCATTTTAATTGATATGTCTTGGTGTGGGCCTTTCTGTAATTATCTTGTTTGGGACTCTCTGTGCTTCCTGGGCTTGTATGTATATTTTCTTCACCAGAAGAAAAGTTTCCCACCATTATTTCTTCAAATATATTTTCAATTCCTTGCTCTTTCTCTTCTCCTTTCAGCATCCCCATGATGAGAATGTTGGTACGTTTGATATTGTCCCAGAGACTCCTAAAACTATCTTCATTTTTTGGATGTTTTTTTCTTTTACTCCTCTGACTGGGTTGCTTTCTGCTACATCATCTTCTAAGTCACTGATACAATCCTCTTTTTCAGCTAGTCTACTCTTAATTTCTTCTAATGTATTCTTCATTTCGGTTATTACACTCTTCATTTCTAATTGAATTTTTTAGGTTTTATATCTGTGATTTATGTTTCCTAATTCTTGTTAACTTCTAATAGAGATCATTGAACATCCCTATAACAAGCACTTTGAACTCTGCATCTGGTAGATTGCTTGTGCCCATTTTGTTTGTTTTAGTTCTCCTTCTGGAATTTTGTTCTGTTTTCTTCCATTTGAGACATGTTTCTTTGTATCTACATTTTGGCTGCTCCCCTCAGTTTGTTTATATGTACTAGGCAGATCTATTCCATCTTCTTGTCTTGGTATGGTGGCCTTACATAGTAGGTTTCTTGGGGAACTCAGTTGTACAGTCTCCCCAGTCACCCAAACCAGGCACTGCAGGGAAACCTTCATGTGTACTGTGTGCATCCTCCTTTTGTAGTTGAACCTTGATTGCTGTTTGCAAGTCAATGGAAGAGTTTGACCTCCAGACCCACTGGCTATGAGAATGAGCTGCCACTATAGTGGAATAGCTGCTGTACAGGGGCCTTCCCCATGGGACAGGACTTGTTGTAGCAGAGCTCTAAAACTTACTGAGTCCAACCTTTCAGTGTGTTGCCTGTGGAGGTGATTGGGTGATGCCCTGGGTTGGTCTGAACCTGGACACCAGATATATTGGCCCTGGGGTCTCCCGGGAGGTGCAGGTCAAGTTCAGTGTCACCTATGCCCTGCCAGGGGTCACCCAGCATGAGCTGCAAACCAATCTGCAGATGGTTGCCACTTCTTCTGGACTTGGAGGTGCCTGGGTGTGGACAAGCAGTGAACTGAGGCTGGCTGCCACTAGTGCCAGGCCTGGGGCTGCTTAGCAAGAGATGAGAAAGCTGAAGCATGATGCTACTTATGTGGGGTTTTGAACCTTTGAGTCATTTTAGGAAAGTCTGCAGCACAAGCCAAGACTGGCCAGTTGTGTGGAAAAGCTATTAGAAGCCAATTTAATGGGCCTGCAAGTTGGGTGGGGCAGGGCCTCAGGGAATCACCAGGGCAAGGTGGAGACTCAGAAATGACAACTGGCCCTGGCTGGTGTGGCTTAGTAGATTAAGCGTGGGCCTGTGAACCAAGAGATCGCAGTTCGATTCCCGGTCAGGGCACATGCCTGGGTTGCAGGCCAGTTCCCAGCAGGGAATGCACAGGAAGCAACCATACACTGATATTTCTCCCCCTCTCTCCTCCCCTTCCTCTCTAAAGATAAATAAATAAAATCTTTTTAAAAATCTTTAAAAAAAAGAAAGAAATGACAACTGCTTGTGCCTTTATCGGGGAGGGGAAGGGCCCAACAAATAAACAATGGCTTCTTCCAGCACTTTTGTCTGGGAGAAAGCTGACCCTCCAGCCCTCATCCAGAAGCCAGACAATTCAGGTTCTTCCATATGTCCTTGGTGCTTTTTGAGCTGCTGTCTCAGCTGGAGCTTAGAGGGAGTGAGTCCATCAGCAAGTAACTCTGTGTATGGGCCATTTAAGAGGAACACCTGGGACTCCAGAAGTCCTCTGTCTCATTCCTTGTTGTATGTTCCTTTTGGATTTTTCTGTCTGGGTAAACAATGCATAAATACTTCTCTTTAGGTCCATCTCTATTCTCTTCTCATGACCCTCCCATTCCCTCTGCTCAACCCCACTCCTGAAGGCTCCTATTATCCACTGAATTGAAAACCAGGTAAGAGTATATCACGTAGACAGGACATGGAAATTTATTAGTGGTGAAATGTACTTAACAAGTTTATTTCCTCATTATCCCACATGTCACTTTCTAGGGTGTTATTGTCCCAGACTTCTCATTAGCACCTCATTATTATGCTGTTCCATATATTGTGTTTGTTTTTAAGTTTCTCTGAAAAGCCCTGCTAACAAAATGTCAGTCAATGAATTCCCAAGACTTCTATTGCCATACCATTGGAAATGTGTCTGAGATCCCTTAGAAAAAGAATAGTTCAGCAATTAGGGGCCTAAACTGCCAAGTAAAACAAATCAACTGTAGTCAAGGAGAAGTGACCAATGAATGCACATTTTCATCCTTAGGCTCCTGTTAATCCCTAATTGCTGGCAAACAGGTAAGAGGATAAATTCCATAGCTATTGTTCTGCCAGAATGCAATTTGAATACCCGATTAATTATTGGTCTGTCATGATGTTTAATTAGATAAAAAGGCTCTTTAGCAAACTGTTGCTTTCCTGACACACAGCCAAAAATTACCTGAGCAGGACTTCCAGTCAGGGTGACAACGTAGGTAAATGTGGTACTAGCGTTCTCCCACAACCACACCAAAATTACAACTAAACTACAGAACAACCGTTACTCAGAACCACCTGAAATCTAGCTGAACAGAAGTCCTACAGCTAAGGATATAAAGAAGAAGCCACACTGAGACTAGCAGGAGGGATGGAGATGTGGAAAAGGCTGATCCCATACCCACATGTGGCAAATAAAATTGGGAGAGATACTTTAAAATGGATTGAAATGTAAAATAATTAGTATTTAATGAACATTCCTATGTCACACAATAGCTCAATTCTATGATCTAACTTCATAAACTTTATAAACAAATGCAATGATGTTGTAAAATGAATTAGTTGAAATTTTTATTTTATCTTTTGAAGTAACATGATTAAGCAACTATGTACAGAATATGTAATTACTCCCATATGATAAAAATATTATAAATGCTCCCTACGTAAAAACTTTTAGAAATGTTAGCTAATAAAACTGACTCAATCTGATCATCAAAACAGGATACAGCTCAAAATTGCTTAGTCTTTATTTGGTTACTCATAAGCAGTATTAGTATCTCATATAATATTTGAGAGTATAACACAAGACCCAAAATAGCTAGATTAAAAGAGAAAAGTCAATCAACTTTATGTTTCAGTTTATATGTTAACATCTAGTCAGTTAGAAATGCATATATCTTACTTTCATGTAGATATCACTTGAAACTTTTAGTATCATCTCTTCATTTCCTTTACTGATTTTATTTTTTTTCTAATTTTTACCGTGACACACATCTTAAAGAATAATTTTTGAGCTAATTTATGGACTTGTTCCTGTGGTAAGTACTCTCCTGACAGCCAGTGCTAAATCTAATCAATCATCCCTTAAATACATCATAGTGTAGATTCACCACACTCCCTCATTAGCATTCATTAACAATTAATCAACACAGCAGGAGTCTCTAGAAAGTTCAACAATCCATAGGTACGTTTACATTAAAAGTGAGCAAACATGAGGAGACACAGAAAAGAAAAAGGACATGTGAAGTGTCAGATCTGTGGGAGAAAATTAAAGTTTGACTTGCTCTTTAAAAAACAAAAATCAACAGAATTTGGTTATTCGGCCTAAGACTTAAACTCTTGATTAACAAGCAGCAGCCTGCATAACTCTATTATAGTCGTCACAGACAGATTTATGCTCCTGTCAGCTTGCTGAGTACATTTGTTCCACTTCAAGTAAGCCTTATGTATTGTCATTATATCTTCAAAAGGAACGAAAAGATGTTGTATCCAATTTTTTGCAATTGTGGGCAATAGCTTAATTTAGTCCCAAATTGTTCTTTCCGAGAGCTGAGGGTTATAATGGAAGCCTATTTCACTGCGGGATGAAAAGAAGCTCCCGCTGTGGAGTATAATACCCCGAGCCCATGGCTGAGAACTGTATTGTGCCCACTGAAGTGTCTCTCTTCAAAATGGGGGAAGTGCAGAGCGGGTAGCCCTCCCTGGTCAGCATCTGCATAGAATCAGAAATCACGAAGTCCTCTCCTGCCTAACCTCACTGAATTCCTTTGACTGTTCGGCCAACCTGGCCCCAGTTTTCCCATAGGGAAGAATCTCAGAAATTATTTCCTGAAGGTGAAAAAATTAATAATGAAAAGAAAAATTTGCATGCACATTATTTCAATGCCTCAGTTTAATTATTCTAATTTACCATCTGATTTTAAAGTAATTTGAAATTGTGCTTGTGTGAGAAATGGAGAACTAGTTCAAAATTATATTAACGCACAAATATATGTTGAAGGGTACCATAAAGGTAACAACGACTGAAGCCATCCTGAGCTAACATAAATAAATACCAATTTGAAAACAAATGCTAAGTGATAATATGTTTTAGCATGTGATACATTTAACATAGACATACAGAGGAATTTGTGTACGTGATTATAACAGGGTTATAAACAATACTCACTGAGTCCGCACATGTTGAAGTCTTTGGGTCAGGCCATGAATTGGAAGCATTTATCCCCAAACAAATAATACCTCAAACTTCAGTATAATGCAAACATCCTGCCTCCGTAAACTTATCTCAGCAGGCATGAGCACCGAATTGCTACCGACAGTATTGCGTGATTTGGGGAGTAGTAAATGGCCTTGAAAGATTTTGGTCTCATACTGCAGTAGAAAGAAAGACCTATTTTTTCTTCATTTCTCTGTAAAGAAAATCTTACAAAAGTCACCGTTTGTTGAATTGGTCCAGTCTGGTTTTCATGGTTATAATTCAAAATCAGAGTGAAGTACCTGGCAGCACAGTGTGGCTCATCATTGGAGTTTCAGAATACACTTCCAAACTCTTCTGAGCTGCTGCGCTTCCCTTCTTGTTGAGTTGTTCTGGTTGTTTTCTAAAAGCAGACTATATTCTGGAATTATTTTGAAGAAAAATAGTCTTTTTAAAATGTTGTCTAAATAATTTATCTTTATTTTCAAAAACCTTTCTGTCAAGGTTCAGACTCGCTTGTGGTGCACATTTCAAAAATCTGGTCGGGCGATGCTTAGAAATTTTTTTCTCATCCTGCTTCTCCATTTTATCCCTCCAGTTCATTGCACTGAAGGAAAACAATAGACTCTGGATAGGAAACTGAATTAGCTGATAAAAGCATTAAATTAGAGACATGTTAAGATATCACTCAGGCCATTGAAGACTCTACAGTGTTCTACTTATGTCCAGCAGTAGCTCACATCCTCATCACCAGAGCTTCTGACTGCAGTCACTGGCAGAGACTGACAGACTCACATCAAGAGGCATCAAACCTTCATACATTTTTAAATATCCCAAATGATCCTAATGGAGAATTTAAAACAATTTGGGAATTCAATATAAGGGAAATGCGTTCAAATGCAAGATCAGACAAACATATTAGCCAATACACAGAGTATTAATGGACCTAAGAAGTAAATCTGTCCAACTGAAGATAATTCATAAAGCTTTCTGGACACCAAGGATGGTCTTTAGGATGGGGGTGGGGAGGACACACTCAGGAAATGGGAATAAAGGTGAACAAGATGGAAAAAGGGAATGGAGGTCTGTGGCAATGAGATAGATATAGACAGAGAAGTGATTTTTTTATCTTTTGTTTTTTAGAAAAACCAAATTATGTATTATACCACTTTCCAGCCACCCAGTTATATAAGGCAGCATTCTAATTCTCATAAAGTCATGAGTTCAAAATTTTTAAGAGTAAAAAAATTCACAGGGACACTATGTTCCCAGTAATAAGGCAATGCACTGCAGTATTATTCCAGAGGTAGCATATTCCCAAAGCACAGGTTTAAGATGCAGTTCAGTCTCATTTTTAAGGAAACTTAGGAAAAAAAGAAGGTCAGACTTGTATTGGGGCAATTTTAGGCACATTATTTACTAGCTCTGATTTAGTTTTCTCAAATATATAACAAACATAATAATAGTACTAACCTCTCAGGTTGTTCTGAGGGAGGGTTTTGTGATTTAATTTGTATAAAGGACTTTTAAAAAGCCTGGTATATACAAAGCATTATACTTGTGTATGCATTACTGTTGTTATTAAAGCCTCAAGTCTTGGGATTTCTTAATTATACAATAAAGAATTTTTGGAAAAGTTGATTAGAACGTATTAGAAAGTCTTAATTGTTTTTAGAATGGAGGTGATTTGTGCCTCTTCAGATTGTTGATTCATTCTTAAGTGACAATGTGGACATAGTTTCTTATTCTCCCATCTCCTGATTTTCTGGGGTACACAGAAAGAGAAGTTATGAAATGTAAAATTAAAGAATTCTATCTTCATGGAAATTGTCAGCCTGTAAAAACCATTAATAGGTTTCTTAATGAAATGCAAAAACAGGGATCAGACATAGTGTAGAAAATGTGGACATGGTTCCCATCTTTTTGCTTCCGTGGCTGTGAGAAAATTGCTCAGTCTCACTCAAAATCAGTATTTCTATTTTATAAAGAAGTTGTGATAATTGAAAGTTACTATGTATATAAGTTTCCTAGTTTAATTCCTGGCTCAGTAAATGGTAGGTATTAGTTCATTATCATTGTGGTTATTAAAAATAAATAGTTAAAAATCCCAGAGAAAAGATTAAGGAGTGAGATTCAGAAACACTTTGACAATTTTTTTACTGTAATGTATGGAGGCATTGTCCCAGTTTATATTCATGTTTTCAATATTTTTATATATATGAATGAGTTTATTAAAACAATGGACCCACCCCCATTGTCTCAGTTGTCTGATACATTTTCAAGAAGACTTTGGAAGAAAAATATAGATATTGCTATACTATAAACTTAAATGCTATATGACTTTACCAATAAACTATCTGAACTATCTGAATTTGTGGCCACAAATTGTGACTTAAGAGTGAGGGATCTTTCTACCAAGTATCCATCCATGTATCACACAGTAGAAGTATCAAAGAGAAAAAAAAATTTTAATTTTCTTCATAAAGTGTCATAACTGATACTAAGGAATCATAGAGAAGAAGCCATTAAATGAAAGCTCTGAAAGTGCAAATGACTTCAGGGTAGGACAGGTACACATAAACATGAGTTCAAGGGCAGACCACAAAAGTAGACAAAGAAAGCATATCACCATCAAAAATTGACTGAAACCCTAGTGGGAAATCCAAATGGATAAAAAATATATAGAGGACTAGGCTGATGCAAACAACCAATGGATGTCTATAAACCAGAAGAAGGAGTATAGGAAGGTAGATGGCCACTGTCAGAAATCAAATAATAACATGAAGTCTGAAATTTAGGGATGGAATACAATCACTAAAAGCATGAGATATTGGATGATTTTCTGATAAAATACCAACTAAGCAAAAAGAGACAAGGGGAAGGTCAAGTTATGGAAGAATTAGAAAATAAAGTAGAAACTTACTACCATAGAGCTGGAATACTTAAGGCATAAGGTAGTCACAGAGGAATTGGAAGATAAAGTAACAGACTAATTTCCAGAGAATAGGGTATCAATGTCATATTAGGAGCAGCAGCCAGTGCTTCACAATCCTAAATCACTGGACTATCTATCCTGAGCATCTTCTTTCTATCTGTGCACTAGACTGGAGACAAGATTGTTTCCTTGTTCTCTATAGGGAAAAATCTTTTGGATAATCAAATGATCCCATCTGTTAACCTCAATGATAGAAGGCCAGCGAAGTTCTCAATTCCAGGGTAATCCAGCAGCCTTACTTTAGCTTCTTTCTTTGTTACTTTGACTTCTTGGACCCTGACCTTGAACTGTGGCCCTCTTCTGGCTTAAGATACATTTTTATGTAAATGCTCTGGATTCAGTGAAATCATAACTACTTAATGTGCAACTACTCTTATAGCGAGAGCTATAAGAATGTTTAAAATGAAAAAGTTGGGAATCCACATCATATGTCACCAGGGAAATGCAAATTAAATCAACAATGAAATTCTGCACACCTATTAGAATGGCCCAAATCCAGGGCCCTGACAACACCAAATGCTGGTGAGAATGTGAATCAAGAAGAACTCTCATTCATTGCTGGTGGGAATGCAAAATGGTACAGTTACCTTGGAAGGCATTTGAAGTTCCTTGCAAAAGTACATATAATATTACCATATGATCCGGTGATTGGGCTCCTTGGTATTTACCCAAAGGAGTTGAAAACATGTCTGCACAAAAACCTGCATGTGGATGTTTATAGCAGCTTTATTCGTACTTGTCAAAACTTGGAAGTAACCACGATATCCTTTATCCAGACAATGGAATAGTATTCAGTGCTAAAAGAAAATAAACTATTAAGCCATGAAAAGACATGAAGGAACCATAAACACATATTACTAAGTAAAAGGAGCCAATCTGATAAGTCTACATACTGTATATTGTCAACTATACTACATTTTGGAAAAGGAAATACTGTGGAGATAGTGAAAAGATCAGTGGTTGCCAAGGCAGGGGTGAAATGAAGGGATTTTATGGCAGTAAAAATACCGTGTTTGTACCATAATGATGAATTAATGTCTTTATACACTTACTTAAACCAATAATGTATAACAGCAAGAGAGAATGTAAACTATGGACTTTGGATAATTATGAGGTGTCAGTGTAGCTTCATGGATTACGACAAATGTACATCTCTGGTAGGGGATGTTGATATGGAGGAAGCCCTATATGAGGAGAGCAAAGGGCATATGGCAAATCTCTATATTTTCCCTTTACATATTCTGTGAACTTCAAACTGCTATAAAAAATAAAATCTTAATGAAGAATTTAAAAAATAGAAAGAAGAATCCAAGAATTCACCAATTTTCCCAGATGTGGATGTACTCCTTGCTTTAATGTTCCTGCACACTCAAGTGCCCTGCTGATTCTCAGTGGCCATAAGTTATTTGGTCAACCTTCATTCTTAACATTAGAAAATTTGTAGATAAAATCTCTAAGATGATTTTAGGACAGTAAATTTTTTATGTTAATTACATGTATGTTAGAAACGAGAAAAGAACAGCTAAGAATTGCAAATATAATAGGACCTTGGAAAATAAAGAGAAATGTCTATGAAAGAGAAATAAAGGAAAGAATATAAGAACTTTCTTGTCTCGTTCTTGTTCATTTTGTTTGCTAGTTGTTACAGTACGATTTTCAAAGAGGCAAAGTCATGGCATATAAAATAAATACATATCAAAAATTTTAATAAATGTAATAATTAGTAAGGAAAACAGTAAGATTTTAAAGGTGATTCTAAAATTTTTTGATAAAGTAGTATATACAGGCAATTTAACAAAACAAAGTTTTGGATAAATTGCTATATTAAATATAAAAGTGGGAAGTGTCCAACAAGGCCCAAAACTAAAACATTTGAGGTGATTTCACTGGACAAATCTTATTTGCTCTTCCTCCATCCCTCCCCAAGAAAAGCACAAGTTAATCTTTACCCTTAGTGTTGAAATTGCCCAGCCAATAGAATGTCAACCCAAATACTGCAACGAATGATCAGTAATCTCTTTATCCTATTTAAAGTTTTGAATTATTTTTCTGAGATTACTTTCACTATATTTCATGCATGCTTTCATTTTCCTCTTCTTTTTTTAATTGAATTTATTGGGGTTACACTGATTAACAAAATGATATAGGTTTAAGAATTTAAGGTATACTATTCTATAATATATCATCTGTATATTGTGTTATGTGTCCACCACCCCAGGTCATGTCTCCCTCCATCACCATTTGTGCACGCTTTCTTTCAAAAAGAAAATGTGTGCACATTTTAACCAGATGTTTTTAGTAACAACAAAGCCGTAACTTTCATTTGCTATCAGTGTGATGATACTGTTCACATGAAATACCCATTTTCACTAAAATTCTCAGGGATTGTTTTCTTGAAAATGCTAGACTATTGCTGAGAAGCTTATCCAGAAATCAAACCAACTTCATTAAGTGACACTCATGCAATATTTTGCTTATAATCAAAAGTTGTTCTTAATTAAATCAAAACTGGAAAAAATGTTAAACTTTTCACAGTAATAATCACAGATCCATTTAGGTAAGGATTTTGGGTTGATTGTAAGTTATATTCACATAAGTACTTAGGCTAAGACTGAATCCCTATTCAGTCTTTATAAAGCAAGATATATCAAAATTAAGATACTTGTGGTTATTAATTATTTTGAAATGGTAAGATACAGTATGATTGGAAATGAATATTATACCTGCTAAGAATATTAAACTTTTCTTTCTTTCTTTTTTTTACTTTTTAAAAAGTTTTATTGTGGTATAATTTTAAATGTACAGAAAAGCTATAAGAATAGGTAGGACAAGGAACCTCCCTATATTCTTGACCCAAATAGGCTAATTGTTTAAATTGTTTATATTTTCTTCCTCCCTCTCTCCCCTCTTCAGTATGCATTTCCTAACAGCAATGACATGCTCTTATGTAACTACAGTACACTTATCAAAATCAGTAACATTAGTGACACAGTGGAATTATTAACCAAACAGGTTTGATTATAGTTCTGTCTTATAAAGGACAAATGAAAACTTGGTTAACTATTAGTTGCAGAGGATGAAACTTCTTCAAAATATTTTTCATTTTGATTCTTAATGAGATTAGGTTACAATTAAAGAACATTAGTCAGAGCCATATAACTAATTTTTATACACAGAGAATTGTCTTATTTCAGTTTAGAGAATCCAGGAATAAGGTTTGAAGCATGTAGCTTTTGTAAGTAATTTGATAAGGTTATATCCTAAACAGTAAAATTATCCCCGATACAGTCACAAAAGGAGTTCAAACCAAAATTAGGGCAATTACATTCACATGGCCATCTGATATCTATTTACATGTGTACTTCTGACTACGCACATTCAAATATAGAGCTTGAAGGAGGTGGTGATTATATTCATTAAGAGACTTCTCTGTATAACAAATTTCCCTAAAACCTATAAATTGTGATTCAATTGAAAAGATTCCATTTACTCAGAATGATCAATTATCAATTTATTATTCATAGCCACCTTTATGAATGCATTCTGTGAGTACTTTATGAGTACATTTGTGTATATCCCATGTAAACATGAACTCAACTTGATATTTCAGAAATATCCTAATATCAAGGTTTAAATCACAATTAAATTAATTGTTAAAGTATCTGATTGACCTGTAAAGATGAGTACATAAGCAGTAAACAGAAAGTATCATTTTTAATCTTATGAAAGTATCCTTATTAATTGCAGTATTTTAGATCACTAAATATCTAAACTATTTTTCATCTTCCTTCCGGGCTCTTTATTGTGAACTCTAAATGAAGCTCTTCTTTATATTTCACACTTGGAATTGCTAAATTGCTTTATTTTTACATAAGAACCTTGAATCACTCTCTCACACCTTTGGTTACTAATTAGGCCCAAGGAAGAACATCAAAAAGACTGATGATTTACCCTCAGAAGGTTTATATTCAAGTAGTCCCAGCATCCTTGTGCACTTTATGGATTTGTCCATGAGTTATTTTTCGTTACCGCCTGTGTTGGATTTTAGAGTTTAAATGAGTAAAGCAATTAAATCATAATAGTATACTATTTTTTGCTACATGTCAGTTTGTTAGGAAGGCCCCTCCTAATAGTAGTTTATATACTTCATATTGGGCACAAGAATAATGAAAACCCCAATTTCAAAGGATGCATCTGGTCCGTATACTTAAACTCAGTAATGAAGCATGTGTTTTCAACTATGTCAATTCCAGATTTTCCTGTATGCTAGAAGTTGCATGAAAATTTAAATTGCATAGTTCCTGAAACCACTCACAAATATATGCCAGCTATGCATATTGGTCAGAAAAGGGGGAAAAGACACAATAATCTAAGTTTTTCCATTTCCAGCATTGGCTTCAAAACTACTATTAGGTTTGGCCCTCTTCCTCAGAAGTCCAATTAGGGTAAATCCCACCCCCTTGAAAGACCTGGAACTAATCATAATTATTTGAAGCATGATGTTAATAACTCTCAGAGAATGAGTCTCAATGCTTTGACTTTCAGAGTCTGGCTCTAAGCAGAGGCATAGAAATGGGCAATGGGTATGAAAGGAAACAGTCCTCTCAGGATTCCTTGTGTCTTCTCTTTAGTATATACGCTCTCTCAGTCAACAGTGAGACTCAGTCCACCTAAATCGGCAGCAGCGTACTTGCAGGTTCAGGCATAGTGTATTAAAAAGGCACTTTAGAGTTTTTGACTTGGAACTGAAAATTTTGGTTGATTTCTTTATCAATATATTTCAGGCACCTAGAACATTACATGACACATAAAATAATCTAATAACATTATAAACAGAGTGAATGAAGGAGAAAAGATTTATGAAACAAGTAGGAAACAGGAATATCCAGTTTAAAATATTTCTGGGCTGATTATACTCTATGAGTTAATAAACATGTTAAACAAGAGAAAAAATCAGCACTGGCTGCAGTTAAAGAGAAAGTTGTTACTAAGAGGGAGGATTTGCAATGGTCTTTGACTGGTTGGCAGGACTGATGAGGCAGAAAATCGTGGGAGGGCTCTTGAGTGTGAGCGGCTCTGTGGAGCACACTTGCACTGTAATTATATTCACTGGACTTAGTGAGTTTTATAAAATTTGATGAAATCCAACCATCATAATGACAGAAACTCAATAAGAAGCCTTAATTTGATAATACCCACTTTGTTTTCATTGAAATACCAGTTACTGTTATTTCGCATTACATTTTGTTTGTGAATTCATTCAGTTAAACGTTTGTTAAATACCTACAATATAGGAGGCTCTGTGCTAAAAGCCAGAGATTCAGATAAAACCCTGTCCTTGCCCTTGAATGTCTGGCAGTCTTATGGGGATGACTGGCAAGTGAGCAGAATGGTACACACTATTACAAATACCAAGAGAATATTCTGAGGCCACACCTCCTCACTCCTCACAAAGGCCAAAAAGCTCTCACTTTCTTTGGGAGATCAATTTCTCTGAGAGCTATTGTTTGCCTTATTTCTTTATAGAGAGGATTTAGGGGCAGTTAAGTTTTATTTTTTTCTCCTTTCCTGGATTTTTAGCTAATACTGTGCTATTAATTCAATAGACTAGCATATTAAAGACACAAGCAGAAAAGGGTTAGTATTGAAAGCCATTCACCCACAGACTGGTTGTTTTTAATAAACTATCCATCATCTTCTGTTTGGTACTAAAGAGGCCCAGGAAACTCAACTCATTTAATCTGATTGGGGAAAGCTGTTAACTTACTATTATCATGAGAGTCTAACTTTTCAATAGCGCTTAAGCATCTAACTGCTGCTTTTACATGATCTTAAAGTTTCTTAAAGCTCAATAAAACAGACTCAAAGGTCTGTTTCCTGCTTCTTCTTTGGTTAAATTTATTGTGAGTTGGAGATAATGAGTTGTTCAACATCTGACCCATAGCCAGCCTTTAATATAAGTTAGACATTACATAATGATAGTAATGATGATGGTGGTAATGCTGGTTTTACTTAGAGCTCACTTCTCTACTATGTTAGAGGTACATATGTGAGGAGGGGTCTTTCCCTAACCCCTGGAAGGGTGAGCAAACTAGAATACTGCTGCCAGTTATTGTGATTTATTGAGAAGTTATTTTGTCCCAAACTCTTTATAAAAGACATTACTTCTTTTAATCCCAAACAACATTTAAGGTAAGAATTATTATCCCTATTGCACTTTAGAGATTATGAAATAGTTTCATAGAGGTAGAATAACTTGCCAAACACCCCAGAACTAGTAAATGATAGAGCTGAGTTCTATCTAAAGTTTTCAATGTTCCTAAACTCTGAGTGATACAGCTTTCTACACCTGTGAAAGGCTGGGGATAAGCTTAGTCCATTTCCAGAAACTTTCTGGACAAATAGAGAGGCATAACTCATGAGTTTTATATTCTTTTTCTAGACAACTTGAGCTCCATTTACTTTTGTACATGTAACTATAAAGAAAGGTCTTCCTCTAGGATTTTTATTTAGAAGGTCAGGAAAGCTGGTTCAAATTCCATGCACTAAGAGGTTTTCACCACCTAGTACATAGGTTCTCTGTTTCTCAGAATGTCAATTCAGAGAAATCACCCGCTTATGCTTATACTGAGAGACTGAGTGTAAGAGGTAAGATATGGTAATGCTTTGCTGGGACAGATGAGTGACTAGAATATTCAGAGAAGAAACCTGTGGTATTGCATAGTTTTATGTATCTTGGGGGCAGAGGCCATGTAAGAGGTACATGATTTCCATGCCACACAGACATTGCCTATTGGCATCACAAATCCATTCTCCCTCTTATTTTATAAATCAAAACTTGATTTTGTGTATGATGTTAAAAATATTCACCTTATAGACTCTCTTACAGTTAGAGAGGTGTAAAGAGAGGTGTAAAGGGAGCTTTGGGAAAAACTATATTGTTTTCCTGTTGAAAAATGACAGGCTCAGCTTCTTTCACCCTTTTGCTCTTTCCTCTTTCTGCCTGGAATGCAACAGTGATACCTGAAGGAAAAGCAGAAATCTGTGGCAAGCTGACAGATCAAGAAGCTGGACAAACTTATGTCCTTATTAATTACTTGAACAGACAGATGTGCCAGGCTGGGATCAGTTATTTCAAAAGTGGAAAAGTCAGCACTTACCTGATTAGGCAGTTCTAGCAATGCTTATGTTACATTCATTTCCAAGGAACATAGATATTGATCCTACTTTTACTTCAATACGTTATTTATTTAGTCCTCAGCCAGAGAGAAATCTGTTAAAATAGCCTCACTTATAGTAAATCTCAGCTATAGTTTTTGCTCATGAGCACATGTAGCTATCAATCTCTAGCTTTCTCTTCAATATCATGTAAGTAAGTCTAGAATTTTGCTACCATTTAGAATGGATTTAGTTATATTTATATGTAGTCTACATCAATGTCTCATGTGAAAATGATTTAAAATATTTACAGTTATACTGGAAGAATGGAACTATTTCCATATAAAATACAATAATTAGTAATGCATTAATAGTTTCCTCTGATTACTGCCTGCTATTCTATATTTGTTTCAGGTTGTTCAAATATGTTATGAAAAACTTTAATGAATTATGAGTAAAATTCCCGCAGAACATGGCACTGCTTTTTCTATAAATTTGAATGCAGTCAGTTGGCTTCTGTAGGCTCTAGAATTAAGTACATGTAGGCCACAAAATGATCAATTCTAGAAATAGGATAAAGCAAAAAGATAACAAGAATGGGGAAACAGAGACAGAGAGAGGCATAAGGGAGCATATTTTTATGCTTTTTAAAAAGGAAGAGTGTTTCCTCAAATGGGAATCACCAAAGTGGTTTTAAAAATTGATCTCATTAAAGTGAAAATAATTATTCTGTGCATAATGCTATCATACTATGATTCTAACAATTGAATAACTATTCCAATAAAGTATTTTAAATCCATTAACTATGGTTCACAAAGAGAAATTTAAACAAGAAAATGAGTATGAAAACAAAAAGGTGCAACTTGCCAGTGAATTCAGCTGGAAATGTCATCCAATCCCAGTTCTCACTGATCTGAATTTAGGGACACATGTATTTTGCACATTGAAGTTCAGTAAGATTCATTTTCTTTCCCCAATTAAAAAGTAACACACTTGACTCAAATTAGTGAGTAATTATAAAAATGACTATAAGTGGTAAAAATATATATTAGAAATAAGAAAATGCTACATAAATTCTTTCTTATCATAGACTTTTTGAAGACTTTCACAGAATGTTTTTAATTGTAACTTCTACACAAAATTTAAGAGTGTGCCTAAAACTAAACTGCTGCCCTTAGAATAAGAGGTACCACTTTGAAATTTTGCGGTTAGATGATCATTCAATTTGTAGAAAATGTGACTACATAAATGTCAATTTGGCAGAATTGTCATCAATAAAAAGTGATCACAAGTGGTGAAGTTCAGAACATGGAGTGATCTCTTGTGAGGGCCACAGGGGTTGACGGGAAGCTCTTGTCTTTAACATCTGGATTATTGATGTTAGAATTAGAATGTAAAAGACAGGGCACACAGCATGTTAATACAATTTGCAGATGTTACAAAGTTGGAAGCTATTGCACACACTAGGTGACTAAGAATTAGTAACAAAGGGTCTAATGAGATTACAAATACAAGTAGAAAAGGAGAAAATGAGATTCCATTTAGAAAAGTGCAACTAATCAGTCTGGGGGGAAGTAATCAGAAACCTGTTTACTCAGCAGGTCTAAACATGAACCTGAGAAGTAATCAATTTAAACAGAAATGCAAAGCACAGTAATAAGACTGCTGGGATCACATTGCCCCCAGATCACTCAGCAGTGCCATACTCAACCTTCCTTAGCTGAAATCGCCCCAGAGTGAGTAGATCTGAAGGAAGAGGCATGACAACAGGGGACTACCAATTTGGAAGCTAAGAAGTAAGAGCAGTGTGCTGGTGCAATGACAGCACCAACAACCACTTCCAAGCTTGGAGTTGAGTAGCTGTGTATGCACAGACTTGCTAAGTGTTGAAAGAAGGGGTGCTAAGATGCTATCAACATTCCCATAGCCTATGCATATTCAGGTTTGTGATCCAATGCATCTTCTGATGCCAAAGGGACTGATGGCTTTAGGAAATGGAGTAGGACTGCAAACTAGTACTGATCTTACTCAAAGATATAAATTAAATCCAGGGGGATGTAGACCAGAAAGGAAGAACACAAACCTTTGGTGTCAAGTCCATTAGTTATGAGCTATGTAACTTTGGGAAAACAATACACCTTGTTCTAAGTTATTCAGCTGCCATAATATATTTAACTGCTATGAGTCTTTGTTTCTCATAAAATAGATATAATAATACCTACTTTTCATAGTTGTTGAAGGATAAGAATAATGTGCGTAAAATTGTTAGTGTAATCCATAGTAATTTCACTATGAATTTTGTTGTTTGTTATTCTATGACTCTATATAGTTCTTTGAAACTGAAAGGTCAATTGTAAGTCCTTGATCAATTGTTTCAGGAATATTATAAGCTAAAATTTTAATTTTTAGAGCCAACATGCAGACTAAATTAGACTAGGAATTATAGTCATGAGATACCATTACCAGGCAGCACAATGAGCTGTGGTGTGATAATTAGTGGTGGCAACTAGAAAACCAAACCACCCAGGCCACCATGTCCTTAGAGAGGTAGAAGAAAAGAGAAACAGTGTAATACTGAACACTGGGAAGTATCAGAGCTAAGCAAGTGGTGATGAGGACTCAACTCTAATGACTCACATCTGAACATCACCCTCATTCAAAGATGGTGTTCAGAAATCAAACTGGAAATATAACATGAAATCTGCAAGAGTGAGTCCCTAATAGGGGTGTCCAACCCATGGCCTATGAGCTGCATGTGGCCCAGGATGGCTATGAATGTGGCCCAAGACACAATTGTAAATTTAGTTAAAACATTTGGTTTTTGCTCATCAGTTTTCATTAGTGTTTGTATATTTAATGTGCAGCCCAAGGCAACTCTTCTTCCAGTGTGTCCCAGAGATGCCAAAAGGTTGGACACCCCTGCATCTAGAAGGTCATTTTCTGAAGGTCACCACCAAACAAATGCTTTCTGTGTCATAGACCTGCTGGGTTGAATCAGCAGAAAGGACAAATAATAGCAGGAGTCCTACAAATTTGACAAAGAAAGGTGGAACATAGCCATCTATAGTAGAGTGAGTAGAAGGCAACTTTAAAGCCCAAGCGGTAGTACAACATGAAGACAAAACAAGAAAAAGTTTCCAAGGCAGAAGAGATGGTGACATGATTGGGCTTGGAATATGGACACATGCAGGCTCAAGTTAATCAAATCTCTAGAGATAGAAACAACAGAGGACCCGAAACAAGAAACCACCTGGCCAAGTCCCACAAGCCCTGAGACCCAGAAATCATACTCAGCATGTTTTTCTGAATCATTTCCCCATATTGAATCCATTCATTGGTCCTGATGATTTAACCTCTGACATAACTCTCAATATGTCCCCGTTTTTGCATTTATATGGCCACTATCGAAGCTCTACTGAGTCTACTACACTCTCTCCTAAGGACTACCTCACAGGCTCCCAACTGACCCCATCATTTCTACTTGGCTTCCTCCTGCTGGCACACCCTTCTTAATCCATTCACCAAACTATAGCAAGAGTGATCTTTTCAAAGGACAAATACTCAATTACACTTATTCCAGTGCAGGCTTATTTAACACTCTTCAGTGACATTCCGCTGAGCTTAGAATAAAGGTTAAATTAGTGGATGTGGTGGCCAGGCCCTGCAAGATCTGGCCTTTTTTCTTCTCAGCCTGCATCATGCATGATACCCGTCACATTTTCCAACCTTCTTTCTGTTCATTCTGTTCCCATGTTGAAAAGGACTGTCATTATCCTCTATCTCCCTTTTTTACCTTTTCATGTAGTGTAAGTCTCGTTACCCCTAAGCAATCAACACTTCCCCAGACAAGCCATTTATAAGTGAATCACTCTCCCTCTTTTAAAAACCATACTTCATCATTATAATATTTATCAGAATTGAAAAATTACCTTTTGCGGGGGGTTCTGTGATAAGAGTATTTTTACACACTCCCTGCAGGCTCATTGAGGGCAGATTCATGCTTTTATTTATTTATTTAATTTTATTGTTGACACTATTGCAGATGTCCCCCCTTCACCTCTTGGTTCACCTTCCCCCAATCCCTTTTCACTTTCACCTTTCTACTGCCCAAAACATCTACAGCTAAGGTTACTATTTGGAAGATTCTATAATTGGCTAGAGCATTTGGGTATACATTTTTTATTTAATTAAATTTGTTTTAATATTCAGAAATTGAATATAAAATATTTGTAGCAATACATCGGTCTCCTAAACTTTAAAAGAAAGTTTACTTGTCTTTGAGATCCTAAAATGGGATGCCCAGAATGTAGACCTCCACAGTTTGCTATAGATTTGAACTTTTGGAATCATTTTATGTTGAATGCTTCTTAGTTGTTTTACTTTGCCTCTATCCTCTCATTAGATAACTCCCATAGCTTTTCTTTTTTTGTTGTTTTTAATTTTTTTAATTTAAATTATATTTTATTGTTTATGCTATTACATTGTTCCAATTTTTCCCCCTTTGCTCCCCTCCACCCAAACCCTCCCACTATCTTAGGCAGTCCTTAAACCATTATCCATGTCCATAGGTCATGCATATATATTATTTGGTTACTGTATTCCCTATGCTGTATATTATCCCCATGACTATTCTGTAACAACAAACTTGTACTTCTTAATTCCTTCACATTTTTTGCCCATCTTCCTGACCCTCCTCCCATCTGGCAACCATCAAAATGTTCTCTGTATCTATCATCCTGTTTTTGTTCTTTTTGTTCATTTTATTTTTCAGATTCAATTTTTGATAGATATGTATTTATTGCCATTTTATTGTTCATATTTTTGATCTTCTTCTTAAAGAAGGCCTTTTAACACTTTATATAATACTGGTTTGGTGGTGATGAACTCTTAGTTTTTTTCTTGTCTGGGAAGCTCTTTATCTGTGCTTCAATTCTAAATGATAGCTTTGCTGTGTATAGTAATTTTGGTTGTAGGTCTTTGCTTTTCACCACTTTGAATATTTCTTGTCAATCTCTTCTGGCCTGGAAAGTTTCTGTTGAGAAATCAGCCGACAGTGTTATGGGAGCTCCCTTGAAGATAATTAATTTCTTTTCTCTTGCTAGTTTTAAGATTCTCTCTTTGTCTTTAACCTTTGACATTTTAATTATGATGCATCTTGGTATTGGCCTCTTTAGGTGCATCTTGTTTGACACTTTCTGCACTTCCTAAATTTGTATATCTATTTACTTCACCAAGTTAGGGAAGTTTTTGGTCATTATTTTTATAAATAGGTTTATAATTTTTTGCTCTCTCTTCTCCTTCTGGCACCTCCATGATACAAATGTTGCTACAGTTGAAGTCGTCCTAGAAGCTCCTTACACTATCCTTATTTTGGGAGATTCTTTCTTCTTCTTGCTGTTCTGATTGGGTGTTCTTTGCTTCCTTATATTCCAAATCACTGATTTGATTCTCGGCTTCATCCATTCTACTGATTCCCTACAAGTTGTTCTTCATTTCAGGTAGTGTTTCCTTCATTTTTGACTGGTCCTTTTTGTGGTTTCCATGTCCTCTGACTTTATTGAATGTCCTTATAGCCAGTGTTTTGAACTCTGCACCTGGTATATTGTTTGCCCCTACTTTGTTTAGTTCTTTTTCTGGACTTTTGTTCTGTTCTTTTATTTGGGCCATGTTTCTTTGTCTCATTTTGGCAGCCTTCCTGTGATTGTTTATATGTATTAGGTAGAGCTGCTACATCTCCCTGGCTTTGTAGAGTGGCGAAATATAGCAGGTGTCCTGTGTGGTCCAGTGGCACAGCTTCCCCATCACCCAAGCTGGGTACTCAAGTTGTGCTCACCCCGTGTGTTGTGCATACCCTCCTGTTGTAGTTGAGCCTTGATTGCTGTTTGCAGGTCAATGGGAGGGATTTGCCAAGGTTGATCAGCTTCAAGGACTAGCTATGACCACTGAACACAAACCTCTAACCACCATGGAGGGTCAGCTGTGCAGAGTCCCATTTTACAATGCAGTACTTACTTCAACAGGGCTCTGGTATCTACTGACTGTGTTGCTTGTGGAAGTGGTTGAGTGGTGGTGCTCCAACATAGTCTGTAACTGTCCACTGGGTGCACAGGCTCTAGGGACACCTCAGAGGTGCAGATCAAAGCCAGCCACCACCTGTGCTCTGTCCAGGGCCACCTGGCATAAGCTACAAAGTGATCTTCAGATGGCTGCTACTTTGTGCTGCGCTTGGTGTTGCTCAAGGAAGGACAAGCTATAAACCAAGTCTGGCTGCTGCTAATGCTGGCCTGGGGTCACTTATGAGAGATACAGGGCTCACTGAGGCCAGATGTTGCTTGTCTGAGAGAATTTAGGACCCAAAAGGTGGGTGAGTAAGAGCCTCAAGGAATCACCAGGATGGCCAAACTGTGTGAGCCTGGTTGATGGAGTCTCAGGTATGAGGCCTGCCTGCTGGCTCTGTTGGAGAATAGCTCAGAAAGGACCAATGGCCTCTGCCAGCACTTCTGTCTGGGAGAAAGCTTCCCCCAGGTCTCAGCCTGATGCCACACTTCAGTTCCCCCCTATATTTTTCTGGTGCCTTTCAAGCTGCTGCCCCAGTGCTGGATCTCAGAGGGAATGAGTCTAAGTAAGTGTGTGCATAGGCCCTTTAACAGGAACTGCTTGACTCTGCAGCAATTTCTATCTTCCACAGACTCAATCCCCACTGATTTTTATTGCCAAAAGTTATGGGAACTTCTTTTCCTGGCACTGGAACCTTGGGTTGGGGGGCCTGCAGCGGAGCTGGGAACCCTCACTCCCAAGATATCCTTCCCTATTTTTATCTGCCATATGTGAATATGAGACCAGCCTGGTCTGCTCTCTGCCCCTCCTACCAGTGTCTGTGTTGTTTCTTCTTTAATTCTGTAGTTGTAGGACGTCCATCCAGCTCAATTTCTGGTGGTTCTGAGTGATGACGGGTCTATAGTTTAGTTGCAATTTTGATGTGGTTGTGTGAGGAGGTGATCCATGTTTACCATCTTCTCTCTCTTCAACAAATTCCATGTTGAAAGACTTGTATGGTATGTAGAATAATGGTCACAAAATAATGCTTAAGTCCTAATCTTCAGAATCTGTGATAATATTAGGTTACATGGCAATAGGGAGTTAAGGTTTCAGATAGAATTAAGGTTCTAAACAGCTGACCTTAAGATATGGAGTTATCCTGAATTGTCTGGTAGGCCCAATGTAATCAGAAGGGTCCTTATATTTGAAAGAGGGAGGCCAGAAAGTCAGAGTGAGAGAGAGACATGGCTACAAGAAAAATATCAGAGTGATGTGATCTGAAAAGAACTGACCTGATATTTCTGGCTTTGAATAGGGAGGAAAAAGTCTAAGACCTGGAGAACATTATGCTAAGTGTAATAAACCAATCAGAGAAAGATAAATACCATATGATTTCACTCATATGTAGAATCTAATGAACAAACCGAAATAACAAGCAAAATATAGACAGACTCAGAGATAGAAAGCAGGATGACAGAGAAAGGGGGGAAGTTAGAGGGTGGAGGTATTGAGCAAAAAGGAAAAAGGACTCATAGACACGGACAACAGTGTGGTGATTGCAGGAGGGAAGGGGTGTCAGAGGGTTAAATAGTAATGGGAAAACTATACAATAAAGAACTTCTGTTTGTACCGCCCCCCCCAAAAAAAAGAAAAAGCCCAAGAGCTTAGAAACCCAGACTGTCTCTAGAAGTCAGAAAAGGCAGGGTTATGGATTTTCCCCTACAGAATCTCTAGAAAAAACGTAGCCCTGACAACATTTTATTTTAACCCATCAGACTTCTAACCTGTGGAATAGGAAGATAATATACTTTTGATATTTCAAACCAGCAAGTTTGTGGTAATTTGCCACAAAGCCATAAAAAACACCCCAAATAGTAACCTTTATTTCTATTGAATCTAAGTCAACCTTCATAGTCATTCATACTGTCTTGAAATGGTTAAGAGGGCTGGACATGACCTCCTCAGCTGAATGTTCTATCTTCTCTAACCATTGGCTGATTCTAAAAATAATTGTTCCTACTGAGCTCTTCTCCTAATCCACTTTCCCTGGGGGCACTTGCAGCTTCCTGGGATGGCAGTAGCTGCCTGCCACAAAGGCACTCTCTGCTCTATCCGGTCTTTGCAGTTTACAAGCAGGTCCTCCTATGAGTGGCTCTGTTAGGGTCCTCATTTGCCTAATGCTTATAAACAATAATCATATTCTGTAGTGACTGAATAGATCGAGACTACTTCCTCCAGGAAGGTGGCTTACACTTGTGGTATCTTGGCCCACAAAGCTCATTTTGTTTTTAAACCTTCCTTTATTATATGAGAGAATCAAGACTGAAAAGTATTACACAGTGGTGCCATTGAGCAGCCTTTCCTCACTTTCTCCCTTTGTTTCTTTATGCCTTTTTCTGAGGTGAAGCAGGGAGTACTCAACTCTCTGCTAATTTAAGGTTAGAGCTCTAATGTATGCAGAAAGCTTCTAAGAGAGCTATGGGTAGAATCCACCACTCAGATACCTAAAATTCATGGCATCACCTCAAAAATATGTCTATCTTCAGGCCACTAGGAGCATAAAGGCAAATTTGCCCTCTGAATGTTCAAGATGGCCCATAGTTCCATGAGGTAGATATGCAAATTGTACGCTGATAACTATTTGCTTACATGTGCAACCCAAACTGACACATCATAAGAGGCTTACCAGCTGAGACACAAAGTCAAGTTTCAATAGTTCAAAGTTGAATTATGAAAGAGCACAGCATAGGAAATCTAGTCAATAATATTTTAATAACTATATGTGGTACCAGTTGGGTATTGGAAATATCACTGTGTAACATATATGATTGTCTAACCATTATGCTGTGCACCTGAAACTAATACAAAGTCATATTGATTGTTAGCTATAATTTAAAATAAATAAATAAGAAAAAAGAAATATTATGAAAGAAAGGCAGCATAGCACAACAGGAAGAGCACAGACTACCAACCATGGGCACGCTAAGATCAGGGATGTCTGTCCTTGCAAACATATTTCTGTGCCATTTACCAGTCATGTAACTTTGGAAAACTTCTTAAACTCTTGGAGTTGCAGTTTCCATATATATAAAACAGAAATGGGAATATCTCTCTTGTGGTTTTAAGAATTAATTAAAACAATAGATGTTTCCTATTTATCACTGTGGCTGGGTGAATTTTGGCATTCAGAAAATAAGTCTTTGATGTTCTTAGAATAAAGAAGTTTTATCAGTAAATTCTTCCTATCATATAAAACTAGTCATGAAAAAACTTACTAATATGAATTATTTGTCATATATGGCATAATAGTTTAGATCACTTAATCTGTATCCCTTAATTTGTCCTTTTCCCATATTACTCCTTG
This sequence comes from Trachops cirrhosus, assembly GCA_028533065.1. NCBI lineage: Eukaryota > Metazoa > Chordata > Mammalia > Chiroptera > Phyllostomidae > Trachops > Trachops cirrhosus. The sequence goes on from CM052544.1 coordinate 93,259,260, forward strand.
AAGTCACCTGACCCTTTCTTTTATTTCATACTTGAGCAAATACAATTAGGAAGTGCCAAGTCCATTTGGACACAATTCATAATCCCTCCTAAGGCTCTGCCTGGCTTTCCTTCCTGCGATCGTTTCTCTGGTCACACTGTTAATGTAATTACAGCGATCTGATGAAGTAAACTCAGGGAAGTACTTGGATTTCAGCCCACTTTTTTTTTATCAACAGATAAAATGTGACTCACCTACACCCAGAAGTGCCAACATATTAAAGAACTCAAGGGTAGCTTCGACCCTGAAAAGCTTAATATAACGCTTCCTACAATTTATTAGACACAATATACTTGCTTAAGACAAGTATAATCTGACTCAATACATTCAGTCAAATAATAATTAAAATAGCATTTACTGGATATTTCCTGTGTGGCAGGCACTGTGACCCATATCATCTCATTTAATCCTCCCCACAATCATGTGAGATAAAGATTTTCATTACCTCCATTTTACAGATGTGGCATAGTGGAGTAGAATATATAAGCAGCTTGATTGTGTTAGTGACTTAAACACAAAAGCCACCTGTTTACTAAACACTCAAACTTTCCAAATTCTGTAGCTTATAATGCTCTCCATGAATGTAAGTTAAAAGCAATTTCTTCTCATGACACTTTAAAACAAAATCACTCATTTTATTTTAATCAGGGCCCTTAAACTCAGAATTTGGGTAGTCAAAAGTAAAACAAAAACTACAACAAACTAAAGACTTCAATGGCCATTACCACAATAGTGAAGCTTTAAGCATTTTATATTTTCATATTTATTCCTCTCACTTTTAAGTACTATATTTATTTTTTACTTAAACACTGAAATGTGTCAATATAAATCCTTGCTATGTGCAATGAACTGGCAGGAGTAATTTAACTTTAAAACATTATAAAAATTGTAAGGAAAATAACTATTTTTACATTTTTAGAAATTTTGATGGAATATTTTACTGAGTGACAGTCAATGGGAACAGACAAGCGATGCAACATGGTTAGACAACTACCAACATATGGAGCTGTTGGAATTCTCAACCCCCCACGGGCAACAGAAATGGTAGAGCAAATTTCTGGGACATTTTACACATTAGTACATAAACAGTCTGTTAAGGAATCACACTTTTCAGATGTCTACATCCTCCAGTCTTTAAGGCATTACAAACTATCACAAATGAGATTTGCAAGGAAGAAGTTAGTCTCAATAGAAAGTGACTTTTATCACTGACAAAGTCCAGGAATGTCAAGTGAAAAATAATAAACCCTTTAAAAACTGATCTGATTGTTTGTTGTGCACTATTACAACCTTAAAAAATATATTCTATAAAGTTTTTTTGAGAGATGTAGTATTTTGCAGCAAGAACAGATTTGAGCTATATTGAGCAGGAAACCAGATTTCAAAAAGGACATATACAAAAAAAGGGGGGGGGAATCACTTGGCAACACTTTGTTAAATGGGATAAATCAAAATCTAATTAAGAAATCAAAATATATGGAGCCAATATCATAAAAGTGAGGGAGACAATATAGGCAGCTTGGAAGCTAATTAGAGTGGAGAGGTGATAATTGTATGCACTGGGGGAAGGCAAACTGTAGTGTTGAATGAAAATGAGGCAGAGTTGGAGAAGAAAAAAAACTCAAACACTTCTGCGGTGTGGTAGTAAATATTCAAACACAAAAATGTGAGAAATTAACCCCAAGGTGAAGTGAAGAAAACCTTTTACTAACCCTCAGCTTCATGGCTTAATAGATTCTAAAAGGCCATTGTTCCTTGAAAAATTAAATTGTGGATTAACTCTTCTCCACTGTAAAGAGGATGCTCTCCAGTCATCTGTACTCCAACCCCCTTTTTTTAGAGTGGACTTCAGGAAGTCTAAAGGTTGGAGATTAGGGATCAAACTTTAATTTGTAAACATTCCTCAAGCAGCGTGCCAACATTTTAATTATTTTTACATTATTTTTTTTCCTTGATTGTTTTTGAATTATCCAGTCTCCATGGCTCTGGGTCTGGTATTGTTTTATTCTGTTCTCAATAAAGTTTGTCACAGACTATTTTATTGCGTTTCCACTTTTTTTTGCATAATACTAGCTTTTCCAAAAATTTCTGCAAAGTCTTATTCTCTCTCTCTCTCTAATTATGACCTATTTGATGAGAATGCCTGTAGAGTTTTACTCCAGATGGCAAATGAAGCAAAACAATGCTTCTTTTAAAAAATTAATCTGCTGAAGTGACCACTCCCAATATATGGCTGAAAATCACCTTGAATTTTTGGGAAGACCCAAAGTTTCTATGTTATCTTGTCCTTAAACCTCCTGAGTCTCTGAACACAGAAGTTCTGAGCAGTTAGCTTCCCATGGCCTTTGTCAATGCAACAAGATGCTTATATAAACACTCTTGTAGACAAGCTCTTCCAGACTGTTTGCATAAGTTCTATCTCTTTATAAAGTGGTAAGAGAGATAGTTACTTCCATGCCATGATTAGATTGTTTTTGTTTAATTGCTTGTTTGATTCTTTTGTTTTAAAGATTTTCTTTATTTATCTTTTGAGAGAGGGGACGAGAGGGAGAAAGAAAGGAAGAATGACATCAGTCTTTGGTTGTATTTTGCATGCACCCTACTGGGGACCTGGCCTGCAACCCAGGCATGTGCCCTGACTGGGAATTGAACCTGTGACCCTTTGTTTCACAGGCCAGCACTCAACCCATTGAGCCACACCAGCCAGGGCTGCTTGTTTGATTCTTACCCAACAAAATATTTTTATAAATGTCTGAAAATATTAGTCAAATAAAAACACTAAAGCCACATTCTCTAATTTTTCTAAGATTCAAAATCTACACAAAAGAAAGAAAACACAGGATAGCATACATATAAAGTAAGTAAAAAAATTAATTTAATGTATCAAACAAGTATAAATTGAAATGGACTTAGAAATTAGTGATAGACTGAAATGAGGTAAAACAGAATGGACTGATTTGTTTTCTCCAAATAACTAATTTCTTTAGAGAACAGATGAGTTTTAACCACCCTAAAAACTCTACAATTATCTATTCCTCTTAAACATAAGCATCTTTTCCCTCTAGAAACTATTTATTATAATTACTGCCTTAGTATAGTTTGAAGAAGTGAACACAAGTACAAAACACAACACAAATCAAAACCACACTGCTGACTTTGGTTTCTAATCAAAATGGAGTAATATGAAATGGATTTACCCTCCCACCTGAAACAACTAGGAAAAAACAGGCAAATATATAAAATAATCATTTTCAAGCTATTGAACAGCAGGCAACAAAGGAGAATAATTCACCAGAAACAAAAGAGTTGAATTCTGTAATTGTCTCAGAAGATGGCAAAAATGCACTCTGTCTTGAGAGAATTTCCAAGACATGGCACAGAAATTGAGAACCCGTACAGAGCCTGGTACACGTCTCAAACTGAAGAAACAGAGCTGAGAATTCAGGGAAGCCAAGTAGGCTAATGTTCACAAACAGAACCTGGAGATATGTATATATTGCTCTGTGGTGTTCAGCAGAACATTGGTCATCACATGCACATTAGGAAAGTACTCAAGGAAAGGACCACCTAAAGAATTAGAAGAAACAGTAGTACCTAGAGCTCACATACGGCCATGAATAGTACCTGTACCCAATAGCTGAAGTAGAAATTTCAGAACAGAGAACTCTGAAGGGCCTTAACTCAGTAGTGAGAAGATAATTAGCCCTACATAAAACATGATACCATCTGGAAAGAAAGACACAAAAAGACTAATCTGCTTATAGGAATACATAAAGTCTAGCACCCAACCAAATAAAATTTACCTTTTCTGGCATCCAATCAAAGATTACCAGACATGCAAAGAAGCAAGAGGATATGACCCATGATACAGAGAAAAAAAAAGTAATCAAAACTGATTTATGAATATTAGGGTACATAGATTCTTATGGATTGGTGTTTCAGGGCTCCTAGGGTATAATCCCAGCAGTGGAATTGCTAGGTCAAAAGGCAGTTCCATTTTTAGTTTTCTGAGCAAGTTCCATGCTGTTTTCCACAGTGGCTGCACCAGCCTGCATTCCCACCAACAGTGCACTAGGGTTCCCTTTTCTCTGCATCCTCTCCAACACTTGTTTGTTGCTTTGTTTATGTTGGCCATTCTGACCTGTGTGAAGTGGTATCTCATTGTGGTTTTAATTTGCATCTCTCTGATGGCTACTGATGCTGAGCATCTTTTCATATGTCTCTAGGCCCTCTGTATGTCCTCCTGGGAGAAGTGTCTGTTCAGGTTTTTTTTTCCGTTTTTTAATTGGGCTATTTGTCTTCCTAGAGTGGAGTCATGTGAGGTCTTTATATATTTTGGAGACAAACCCTTTTCCGAGGTATCATTGGCAAATATGTTTTCCCATATAGGTGGTTCTCTTTTCATTTTAGTGCTGTTTTCTTTAGCCATGAAGGAGTTTTTTATTTTGATGAGGTCCCATTTGTTTATTCTTTCTTTTATGTTCCTTATAACAGCATAATTTGCAATAGCCAAGAGCTGGAAGCAACCTAAGTGCCCATCAGCAAATGAATGAATCAAAAAACTATGGTACATGTACACAATGAAATAGTACACAGCAGAAAGAAAGAAGGAGCTCCTACCCTTTGCAACAGCATGGATGGAACTGGAGAGTATTATGCTAAGTGAAATAAGCCAGGCGGTGAAAGACAAATGATCTCACCTTTAAGTGGAACCTAATCAACAGAACAAACAAGCAAGCAAAATAACTAGAGACATTGAAATTAAGAACAACCTGGCAATAACCACAGGGGAAATGGGAGGGGATAATGGGGGGAAAGGGGAAGGGTTTTCAGGAACAACTCTAAAGGACAAATGGACAAAACCAAGGAGGGGTGGAATCAGGGGAGGGAGGTGAGGATGCCTGGGGTTGGGGGAAAGTGGTGGGGGGTAAATGCAGACAACTGCACTTAAACAACAATAAAATAATTTTAAAAAACTATATTGCATATATTCAATGAACTAGAGCAAAGATTGAATATATTAAGGTACAAAAGATACTTAAGAGGGTTTGAATTGAGCTTCTAAAATAAAAACTACAATATGTGAGATAAAATCAAGTATGCTAAATGGAATTTTTAAAAAATTTGATATTTCAGAAAAAACTTGATATAAAGCACTATAAAATACAGAGAAAAATTAAAAAACAAAAAGCAAAATCAGAGCATCAGTGAGCTGTGTGACAACATAAACAGCTTAATACATATATAACAGGAGTTTCCAATTCTGGAGAGGAAAAATAGAAAAGAAAATATTTGAAGAAATAATCCTTGATTATTTTCCAAACTGGATGAAAACAATAAACCTACATTTGCAAATAAAAAAAAAACACGAAGAAAATGATACTAAGGTACATCATCATCATCATATTCTTCAAAAGAATAAAAAATGAGAAAGTCTTAAACACAGCCAAACAACAGAAAAGGGCACATTATGAGCAGAGAAACAAAATAAAGATTAAAGCAGATTTATCACTGAAAACAATTCAAGTGAGAAGATTATGGAGCATTATTTTTAAGTACTGAATAAAAAAAGAAACTCAATTTAGAATTGTATACCCCCAAACAAAGGTGAAATAAAGACTTTTCAAGCACACAAGAGCTGAATGAAATCATACCCAGCAGACCTGAACTATAAGAAATATTAGAAAATAAGGGGAAAAAACAAGCAGATAACAGCACAGGGAAAGCTGTCTACTGAAGAAATGAAGAACACTGGGAAAGGGGCCTATTTGCTCTTACCCCAGATAACATTGTCAGCACCATAGTGGTGACTAAACCAGTCGCCTTCCCTTCTATAGTGAGTGAAAGTGCTGGAAATCTGCCACTAGCTAAGGACTATACTTCCCAGCTTCTTTTACGTCTGGCTGTGTCTGTGTGACTGGAAGAGTGATGTGTGTTGAGGGCATGAGCTCCTCTCTTTCTTCCCTGGCAATCTTGTGGGGTCACAAGTTGATGATGGAGGAAAACACATTATGGAAGGAGGCTGTGTAATAAAGAATTTGGTTTGTCCATGTCTGTGGTTCCTGGGAAGTATTTTCTAAACACTTGGAATTTCCAACGTAATAAGAGTGTCTTTGTTATCCATGATGGACCCCCATGTGAACAGAGGGTTTGGGCTTTGAGCCACGTGATATCAGTTTAATCTCCAGGGAGGGGATGGGTGATGGAGGTTAAGTAAGATAACCAATGGTTCAATCACTCATGCCTACATAATGAAACCCCAATAAAAACTATGAACCTCAAAGACCAGGGGAGGATCTCTGGTTCTCAAAACTCTGTGTAATGTCATTCATCATTAGGCCAGGACCCTGCCATAGCTTGCTCCATGCATAGCTCCTTTGGTTGGTTAAAATTTGTATCCTTTTGTCATAATAAAACTGTAATTGTAAGTATAGCACTTTTCTGTGCACTGTGCGTTGTTCTAGTGAAATTTAAAACACGGCATGGGTAATGAAACCCCTTGAATTTGTAGTCAGCTTGTCAGAAGGAAGCGGAGCCTGCGGATCGCCAAACTTGCCTGCGGCGTCTGAAGTGCCGCCTCGTTGCGCCTCGTTGCGCCTCGTTGTGGAGTACTGTTCCCTTAACCCGGGGTGTTTGGCCGGACTTCAGGTCGTTGGTGTCGGACCTATGTCCTGAATCATCACATGGAAGCCTGTAAGCCTTCCTGCATTGACCTGTTATGCAAATTAAAAAATACACATTTAAAAAAATTAAGCCAATATGTTAGAGCAACTATAGTAACCCTAACTGCATTACAAATAGGTTCCTTCTTCCCTTAGGTTCTTCTCAAAGTTCTCCTCATAAGACTTTCTCCATCCAATCTGAAATTTTTGCTCCCCCACCTAACATTTCATATCTTCCTGTACTGTTTTATTGTTCCCCTTGGCACTTGTTACTGTAGCTGTTCATATATTTTACATCTTTATCTTTTATTTTCTGCCACCTTGAGTAGAAGTGAAGCTCTGAGAGGGCAGAGATTTATGTTTCACTTGTTTTCAGCTCTACCTGCGGTGTTTAGAACAGTGTAGCATATAGTAAATGTTTATTGAATAAATGTATGAATCAATAGGCAGAATGTATTAGATGGATAAACAGATGGCAGTGAGACAGTTCATAAAATATATTAAATTGCTATTACCCATAAGAGAGAAAATAAAAACTTTAAGTAAACTAGTGACAATAGTAATTGAAAGAAAATGGTAAATGCTTGAGTCATTTAGAAATAGAAGCCATAGAGCCTGGGACCTGTTGAGGAACCAGGTAAAGAGAAAGATATTAATAAAATCTTCATCTTCTATAACTGGGGGACTGAGGAATTATGAAGCAGTTAACAGAATTAGGGACATCAAGTAAATTCGGTTCAGGAGAGACAATAAGTTTAATTTGGAACAAGGCTTCTAGAATGCCTTTCAAAATCACATGGCCAAACAATAGAGTCAAGAAAGCTGCAGTTCTAAGAATAAAAAATAGGAGTTAGAAGTGGAGGAAGTACAGTTTGTGCTTAGGAGTTAGAAGTGGAGGAAATTTCCAAATTAAGCAGAAATATCACAGGTTTATTTATGCCAATGATATATGTTGTCTAACTTAACTTTTAGTGGAATAAAAAAATTGTTAGACCAGTTTTAATTTAGGTTCAATTAATTTCTTTAGTTTATATCTTTTAGAGACTCCCAAGTGAACACTAAGAGATCTAATATTAGAATGTTACTGGGACTATTATATTAGAAAATCTCAGGCATAGAAAATTCATTTATTATGGGCCAGCAGGGATATTTACTACCTTCAGCATCTTCAAAACTCTTGAGAATTGAATGGATCTTATCTTTATGGATGAAAATAAACCTAGAGTACTTCATTACTGCTTCTTAATAACAAAGCTCTTTTGCAAACAGGCAGGTCATGAGCAGAACTTAAGATGAGTAATCACATCCAAACAATTTAGATGATCAATCATCTTACATATGCATAAAATATTAAACATAATGAACATGTGAGGGATCTATTGATATAGTCCTGTCCAAGTCACAACAACACAGGAATGGTTCTTAGAGACCAAAAGCATTTATTAGACCCTGGGGTTCATAGACGTGAACATGTACAAGGCCTTCGACGTGTGACTTCCAGTCGAAACCAAGCAGCTGAATTTCTGACTCACCCAAGATCATAGCAACCTCTTTTTATTGAATTAATAGGAAAAGGCTTTTTTATAATGGGGCATATATTTAAAACTATTCCCATTTGCAATGTCAATTTTATAACCTCAAGTTATATTCCACCCACAAGTCCCCCAGGAATGTTTGTCTGCCTGGTTTCCATTTCAGAAATCATTCCACCATCAAGCGTCTTTCCTCAGCTCCCTTGCTCTCCTCCTTTTACCCTTGTCTTTTTCTTCGTCTGCTTTGCCTAATTCTCTCCACACCCCTGCGGTCATCTTCACTGACTTCATCATTTGATTGGTTCCTGCTCTATCCTTGGGCCTCTCTGTGGGATGTCCCTCCTTTCCTTTGCAGAGAACTCCTACCCAAACTTTAAAGCAAAATTTCTCCAAGTGTGGTCAGAATAACCTAAAGCGCTTGAATCAAAACAATTTATGAGAAGTGTCAATCTTACTCAAAAGTTTTCATTTTTAACAAACTCCTACAAAAGGTCTTTTTCAGGCACAAAATGATCCGTTCCACTCTGGCTCTGGGTTGCAGCAGATAAGCAATTGTTCATCGGGCTGGCCTCCGAAACATATGTAGAGTCTGACAACTGACGTCAGATGCCTAATAATTGCTACACGCAGGTTCTTTAGGATCGACAATGATAGATATCACACCTTTGCTGTTAATTATCTCAGAATGTGGGATGACGGACGTGGTGGAGGAGATAGATATAAACGTCCCAGAGTTGCTTAGGTCTCCCCAGACTTGGTGGCTTCTTGCTCCGCCCAGAAAACTTCTCCCCCCACACTACCTCCATGTGCCTCTATAAGCAGTTAAAGGAACACCAGGGAGCCTGCCCACTCAGTGGGTTTTAACTTGAAGTTTATACTTCATATTTTTCAATGCTGATTTAATAATCAAACATAATGGAAATAACTTTATCCAGGATCTAATTGTAATTTTTGTCCGTACTTGAACCACATAAGGCTGGCACATCAGTGCCTCTGAGGATTTTTATATACACAGAAGTTTATGAACTTTTTTTAGGTCTTGGTAAATTGTAGTAAAGGTCCCAAATATATTCGTACCTCACTGTATGCATATCTCTTTGCCATTTCTGCCATCAAGAGTGAAATCTATTTCTCCATTTCTTGAATTTGGTGTTGATTATATGACTTGTTTGACCAATGTATCTATAATAAATGTGACCCAAACAGAGGGTTTATGCATTGGAACTTGCTGTGTCTTGCTCCTGGAAACCCTTTCCCCACGTGAATAAACTCAGGCTAGCATGTTAGATGGAGAGAGACTGCCTTAGAGAGGTTCCAGCCACTCCAGCTGTGTCAACCCCTCGAGGCATCTCAACTAAGGTCCCAAACATGAGAGTGAGGCCATTCTAGACCCTTCATCGCCAGCTGAGTTAGCCCAAACTAGAAGACCCAGAGAGCCAAACCACATATTTGTAAGATATAATAAATATTCATTATTTTAAGTCACTGTGTTTTGAGGTAATTTGTTTCAGAGTAAAAACAAACTTATGCAAAGGCATGGCTCAAAAAGTCATACTCCTTCACCTCCCCCTACCCCAGAGCACATCAACCTTTCTCTTCTGTTTTCCTAGAGTACTACATTCATAACACTAACCAGAAAACCCACTGTTTGGCAGTGTATTCAGTTCCAGAATTGAACTAATACTCAATGTATCTTCAGGAAAGATAATTTTATCCCTATGTTTATAGATGCAGAAACTAAGGCTTAAGGAGGTTATGTAAATTACTCAAGATTATACAGATACTACTAATGGCAGATGAAGTATTTAAATTGAATGTAAATTCTGAACACCTTGAGATATCACGACAATTTTTCATTTGTTTTTTAAACCAGATACTGGGTATTATTCTGGGAATAAAACAGGGCCTCAATAAATAATTATTGAACTGAATTCACCTTTAATGCTATACTTAACCTTCCCAAGCCTTGTTCCTGGTTTGCCTTTTTTAATTTTTACCTATCACTGTCTCAAAACCAAAACCAAAACCAAACAAACGTGAACAAATACCGGGAAAGCTGAAATGACATTTTACAGTCTCAAGTATTCTGAACTATAGGATCTTTGAAAATGGCCTTCACAGGCCCATGCCACTTTTAGGTTTTGACTGTGGTTTTATGCCCTTCTGATTATAGTCATGTTATAATGTGTTTTGAATGGACAGGTATTTGTATGGCTCACTTAGACATCAAGACCTTGACACTTGTGTAAAGAAAACATTTTAAGAACAAGGCATAAATAAGAACTATGAATATCAGTCTATCCCTTACATTGCAATAGGACTTAATGTTTTAACCCTGGTCCAGTTTTTCTAGATTTATATCAACCAAACCAATAACTTTGAAACCGTCCATGTTTGTTGTCATTCTGTTTAAATGAGGACTGTGGTACTATGCCTGAGTGAAGTATAGTACATTCAAGACTGAATCTTTTTTTTCTCTACACTCACACTGCTGACAAGCAGTATCCAGTTAATCTCAGTGTCCTGTGTGTGTGCGTGCGTGTGTGTGTGTGTGTGTGTGTGTGTGGTGTATTTGGAGGAGAAAGAACACGTGACATCACCAATGTGAAAGATGAAAACAGGGGTCTGGAAGGGTTTTTAACTTTTCCTGATGTGACATAAGCAGCAAAACAGGACAGCAGTCATAGCGTTCTTGAATGAAGTCTTATTTTTTCTTATTTTTCCAATAGGCGATTCTGGTCTTGATTGAATGTTGTCAAGATCTTCAAACTTTTCTCCAAACATTTGGAGTTTTCAAAAAAAATGGGTTCTGCTCCCAGGCAGTTTTCCCTTCACTGTGAAAGAAAACATTTGGAGTTTTCAAAAAATCATTCTGCTCCCAGGCAGTTTTCCCTTCACTGTGAGAGAAATTGAAACAAATCCAAAATTTCTTATTCAAGTTAGCTTAAATCATTATAAAAATTAAAACATACTCAATGTCCAAAAGTGTTTAAGAATTTTAATGTCCTTTGTCCCATTCCTTAAAATTACTTTTCAAATGGTTTGGATTTAGACAAACCTAGAGGAGACTTTTGCCAAGAGTCTTCCCCCCCACGTTAATTTTTAAACCCATGTGCGTTTTAAGGGAAATTTAATACATATGTTTCTAATTCGTGTGCACTTAACTCATCAGAATCTTGTTTTGTAAGCCCTGTTTGAAGTTTAAGAAGTCTTTTTGGAGCCTCCCTTTAATAACTCTTTTCAATCCTTTATTCTCAGAAGCAGGAAGTCACATTTTGCCAGGAGTAAATGAATTTCCATCCCTAAAAGTTTGCATTTAGTCCAAACCTGACAGCTAAGGAACTTTATGAGTAACTTCCCAAAATGAGTTCTTTTGTTCCTGGAATAAAATTTGATGTTTTTAACCTCTAAACTCAGAAAACATAGATGTGCTTTTATCTATTTTCTTTGAACATATAAAAATGATCAGTGATATTTGTGAAAGAACGTAACTTTAATTATTCTAAATGCATCCTAAAATTCCTAAAGATTTGCTAGTAGACTTTTCTAATAAGCTAAGATTGTTTACTCAAAATAAAAACACAACACGTTGTAGATACTAAACCAGGAATAAATGTTAACGGGAAGAGGGGGTGAGGTGGTGATGGGAGATACAGAGAGCTATCATTTACAGGCTAACAGATGACAACAGCTCAGTGCACATAAATACAGCAACACAAAGATGTTGATGAGTTTGTATCACAGGTTCATGTATCAGAGAATCTGACATATATGGAATATGAGGATTAAAAAAGAACAAAAGAACTCAAGACAAGATGCTGAACAAAATGTCACTAATGAATTACAAAGACAAGGAAGACAACAGAGAAATCTGTGTTTAAAAAATCGCTACTTAGGATAGGATAACATCTCATCAGATTTCGTTTTTACTTCCTGCTGATGTTTGCAGCTGTTCTTTCTGATTTTCTATCTTTGTGCAGCCTCCGAGGTATACAGCTGATACCCAGGGAGAAGAATTGTCATATATCTAGTTGGTCAAAAGAAGTGAGAATCACAAAGGCCAGGAAATTCCAGTTACCTTGGTTTCTTTATAATTAATTCATTGCTTTCAAATGAAATAAGTAATGTTCATGATTATAAGTAGAATAATAAACATTATGGTTTTTATTTTGCTTTCTGTTGAACTTGTGCTCAACCCAGTATCATTTAGAAGACTATACTATCTGGCCTGGAAGAACATCAGAGGTTAGCAAATAATTGCTCATGCGGAGTTATCCTTGTACTTAAAAAGATTTTTGCCTACTTGATGGAAGTTCTCTTTCCATCTCTCACTAAGAAAGCAGAGACAGAGGTGGCCCCACAGTGAACTGGGGCAGCCTGCCGGGGACCTAGCCCATTTGGACCAGACTGCACAGTGACATTTGTGAAGGGAGGGCCCAACAGTAACAAATGTTTTCTTCTTGCTCTGTCCCCTGCTCGGGAAAGAAATCCCTCAATGGAAACCAAAATGTTACTTAATAAATTATGTTTATTCTTCCTTTGCTCTGCATTTTCTCTTTTGTGTTTTCCATTATATCCATCTGATTGTATCTCATTCTTTTCTTGGGTTTCATCCTTTTCCCCCTTCTTCCCCTACAGTCTCTTTACTATGCCAACTTCACATATCCTTCATCCCTGTTGTATTTCTCACAAATCTGTTTCTCTGTGCCCTCATCAGACTCCATCTGTTCTTTGTCCCCAGGTTCACCTCTTCCCTTGTCTTCGACTGGTCTGGCCTGGTTTTTCTCTGTGCCTAGGAGCACAAAGGCAGCTGCTCTTTTTTTCTTTTCTTTTTTTCTTTTTCTGATGTCACTTTTATCCCAAGCCTTAGGTCTGCACAGTAAATTTGTAATGGCAGTATGAAAATTCACATTAATTTTCACTTGACAACAGAGAAGGGGAGAAATGTAGAAATCATTAGGAATTAGCTCCTTGTAGGGGCACAGATGTACTTGACAAGCTAGTGGGTCAATTGTGATATTAACCATTAAGTTCTCACCTGCTGAGGCATCTAACCATCACTTTAAGAAGTAGGCTTGGGTGAGCTCCAAGATTGTTGTTGAGCAGGAGGATGCTGAACTTGCCAGCTCTTATGAGCAAACTCAAAATACAAATATGTAGACAGAAAGTACTCCTTCAAGGTAACTGTGGGATGGACGAATGGCTTCTGAACAACAACCAAGAGAAAGGCTGCATAGAGAAGTCTGGGAAACCAAAGAAACTCTCTAGGAACTCTGGGAAATTTCCTGGCTAGAGAGGCTAGTACATGCTGTTGTGTATGTCATCCACTTTGAAAGGGTGGGCAGAACCTCTGTTCAGGTGCTTTGGTCTACCTGCAATACCACCAGGACTCTATTCCCATCCTTTTGCCTTTGAACAAAGGGAGTAAACAGGAACCAGAAGTCACATACCTGACCTCCCTACCAGAAGCAGCTGTAGCTCAGCAAGCCAGTGTCCCAGGCACCTTTAGTGCCTGCAAAACTCCAGCTGACTTCCCCAAGCTACCCAACAGATAAAGTCTGCATAAAGCCTACATAGAGGTAGCCTCTTTGTAAGACTACTTTCTAGACAACCAACATGAAGAGAATGTATAGAGAAGGCTGGATACCACGGGAGCTCTGTAAGAACTCAGGGAATTCTCTGTGGTTGGATGGGCTAATCAGCAAAAGGTCTCTGGATTCCATCTCAGGGCACATGTCTGGGTTGCAGGCCAGGTCCCTGGTTGGTGGAGTGAGAGAGGCAACTGATCTATGTTTCTCTCGCACATTGATATTTCTCTCCCTCTCTTTCTCTCTCCCTTCACCTCTATCTAAAAATAAATAAATAAATAAATAAATAAATAAATGATCAGCTAATCAGAACAGCAGAAAGAAAAGAATTAAAAAAATAAGGACAGTTTAAGGGACATTTGGTATAATATCAAGTACTCAAACATTTGCATTATTGGAATTCCAGAAAGAAAAGAGGGAATGGAAACTTTATTTAAAGATATAATGTCTGAAAACTTTCTTAACCTGGGAAAAGAAACATACATCCAGATTAGGAACATAGTGAGTTCCTAACAAGATGAACCAAAGAGACCCACACCAAGATATATTGGAATTAAAATGGCCAAAGTTAAAGATAAAGAGATAATCTGTGTAGAAAGCATGGAAAAAAACAATGCATTACATACAAAGGAAACTCCATAAGGCTATCAACTGATTTCTCAGCACCAACTTTACATGGCAGAATGGAGTAGAAGAAAATTTCTTAAGTGATGAAAGAAAGGAATCTACAACCTAGAATAATTTTCCCAGCAAGATTATCATTCAGAATTGAAGGAGAAATAGTTTTCTAAACAAGCAAAACTAAAGGTATATGTCACCATTAAACCAATTTTACATGAAATGCTACTGTCTTCTTTAATTATAAAAGGAAAGGCCATGACTAAAGTAAGAAGATATGAGAAAGGAAAAATTTTACAGAGAAATCCAAATATTTAATAAATATTGTGAACTAGACATTTTAAAAGCAACTGGGAAGATCAAGAGAAAAAAGTATCAAACTTAACTAAAACTAAAAGAACTAGTTAGGAAATACAAAACGCAAAAAGATCTAAAATATGACATTAATAATATAAAGCATGTTAATCCTTTATTAGATGTTTTATTGGCGAGTATGTTTTTTAATTCGGTGGGTTGTCTCTTCAATTGTTAATGGGTTCCCTTGGTGTGCAAAAACTTTTTAGTTTAGTGTAGTCCTATTTGTTTACTTTTTCTATTGTTTCCCTTTCCCAGAAAGATATATCAGAAAAAACATTGCTGTGAAAAATGTACAGGATTTTACTGCTTGTGTTCACTTCTAGAATTTTTATGGTTTTGAGTCTTACATTTAAGACCTTAGTATATTTTAAGTTTATTCTTGTGCATGGTTTAAGGAGTTGGTCTAGTTTCATTTTTTGCATGTATCTGTCTAATTTTACAACTAATTTATTGGATTAACTTTTACATCATTGTATATTCAAACATTGGTTTGAAAGAATACACACACACCTATGTTCATTGCAGCACTACAATAGCCAAGATTTGGAAGTAACCCAAGTGCCCATCAGTAGATGAATGGATAAAAACCTGTGGTACATTTACAGAATAGAATACTACTCGGCCATAAAAAAGAATAAAATCTTACCTTCATGACAGCATGGATGGACCTAGAGGGTAATATGCTAAGTGAAATAAGTCAGTCAAAGAGCCCTGGCTGTTGTAGCTCAGTTGGTTAGAGACTTGTCCCATACACCGAAAGTTCGCACATTTGATTCCTGGTCCAGGCACATACCTAGGCTGCAGATTTGATCCTGCGTCAGGATGCATATGGAAGGCAGCCAATAGATGTTTCTCTCTTACATGGATGTTTCTCTCTCTCTCTCTCTCCCCCCGCCCCCAACACCTTCTTCTTCATCTCTCTGTAAAAGCAATGAAAAAAATGTCTTTGGGTGAATAGAAAAAAAAGGAAGCCAGTCAGGGAAAGATAAATACCATATTATTTCACTTATACGGAGAACTAAATGAACAAAATACGTAAAACAGAAACAGACTCGTAGATACAGAGAACAGAGAGCTGTCAGAGGAGAGGGTCTGGAGTCTGAGTAAAATAGACAGAGAGATTAAACAGCAACAACAACAAAAACTCATATATACAAACAACAGTATGGTGATTATCAGAGGGAAAGGGGGGAAAGAGTAGGTAGAAGAGGGTAAAGGGGGGATAAATGATGACAAAAGAAGAATAGACTTAGAATGGTGAACACAATACAATATACAGATGATGTATTATAGAATTATACACTTGAAAATTATATACTTTTATTAACCAATGTAACCCCAATAAATTCAATTAAAAAAATAACATAAAGCCTTACAGGGGAGTAAAAATGTAGTCCTTATTGAATGTATCTGGACCTATAAGCCTATCAGCTAAAAGAGACTGCTATAGATATAGAATGATATACATAAACCTCACAGAAACCACAAGCCAAAAGCCTACAAAAGATAGATATACAAAGAAAAGGAGAAAAAAACAAACAAAACACTAAAGAAAATCAACAAACTATAAGAGATCAAGAGAAGAAAAATGAAGAGAACTTTAAAAACAAATAAAAAACAATTACCAAAGTGGCAATATCATGACTTACCAATAATCACTTTAAATGTAAATGGATTTAAAAAATGACCTATGTGTTGCTTACATGAGACCATCTATAAATCAAAAGACACATACAGATGGAAAATGAAGGCATGTAAAAGACATTCCGAGATTCCAAGATGGCGGTGTGGTAGGACGCAGCAGATTCTACTCTCCCAAACCAGGAAGAAAATCCTAGACATTTTAGGTAGGAACAGAGCAAAGAGCCAACATTATCACCACATAAATGAAAATAGGAGATCACAAATTTTAGCGGACATTGAAAAACCCAATGGTAAAGAGACTACGTGGATCAGCGCGGGGACCAGGGAGGTTGCAGCTCCAGGCCTGGCGTGCCGGGGTTACCTTTCATCTTTTAATTCGTATTATTTTTTGATCTATCACTTCTTTATGCTTCTCTTTCTGTCACCCTGGTCTTGACCCTGCTCCCTTGCTTGCCAAATTTATCTCTTCTTCTTCCTTCCATCGTCTGCTTGGTTTGTTCCTTTTTTTTTTTTTGTACCTGCAAGTAATTGCATAATTGTATTATCATTATTTCATTATTCATACACCTTTTATTTTTATAGTATTTTGGTATTCCTCTTCTTTTTGTATAGTCTTCTTTGCTTGGCTGATTATATTGCATCATTTGATAGGTTTCCCCCATTATCTCATTCATAGTGTATTGCTAATATACTGTCCTTCATTGGTGTTCCATTAGTACAATACTCTCTCTACTTGAGTACAAGGCTCAATACTCTCTATTCTACTTATCTAGATTTCATATATTCGTTCATATGACTGTTACTTTAATATTACTATAAATAATAGCTACTCCA
This sequence comes from Trachops cirrhosus, assembly GCA_028533065.1. NCBI lineage: Eukaryota > Metazoa > Chordata > Mammalia > Chiroptera > Phyllostomidae > Trachops > Trachops cirrhosus. Next base: position 93,276,534 of record CM052544.1, read on the forward strand.
TACAATTGTAAATACTTCCAGATTTTAGCCCACTTTGCAGGTTCCTGAACTTTATTACTGTAGTGGTTAACTCTATTCTCTCACACACTTCACCTATTTACTACTCTTTACTCTGACCCTACCTCAGAATCTGACTTCCCACATCCTCACTGCTTTCTAGAGCCAACTCACAATCCTTTCCTTCCCAACAAGAGTCTTACCTTCTTTACATCCTTTCTTAAAAGTGGCTAGTGGGGTGAAAGATCATAGTTAACACTATACATAGCCAAAGGATCTCCTATCTCCTCTCTACTGGCTGCTACTGTAAATATTATAGAATATTCTCTTGCTGTCTTAAACCATTTTGCCTTACCACTCCAACTGATCACAAAAAAGAGTAGGTTGAAACTGTGAACACCTGGAGACCAGAAGGAGACTATACCACTAAATCTCACAGGTATTCTACAACAGAAGTTCACACCATAAATCCAGGGAGCCAGAACAGATCATTTTAAGAAGCTGAGGCTAGCAAGAGTCTTACGAACAATGAGAAAACAAAGAAACAATCCCCAAATGAAGGGAAAGGACGAAGCCTCAGAAAGAATGCTAAATGAAATAGAGGCAACTCAGCTATCAGATTCTGAGTTCAAACCAATGATTATCATGAAGTTCCATGAACTCTCAATGAGTTACCAGAAACTACAGGGAAGCTACAATGAACTCACTGCAAA
>CM052544.1:93277743-93339885 GCA_028533065.1 Trachops cirrhosus
TGCAGCTGAAAGAAAGAAGGAGCTCCTACCCTTTGCAACAGCATGGATGGAGTTGGAAAGCATTATGCTAAGCGAAATAAGCCAGGCAGTGAAAGACAAATACCATATGATCGCGCCTTTAACAGGAACCTAAACAACAAAACAAAGAACCAAGTAAAATATAACAAAAGACACTGAAATAGAGGACAAGTTGTCAGTGACCAGAGGGGAGAGGGGAGGGAATTTCAGGGGAGAAGGGAAGGGTTTAAAGGAACAAATATAGAGGACACATGGACAAGACTAGCGGTGTTGGAAAGGGGAGGGAGGAGGGGAGGAATGGGTGAGTGGGCTGGATTGGGAATATAGGATAGAAACTGTATTGAATAAACTAAAATAAAAAAAAATTTTTAAAAAGACATTCCGTGCAAATATAAATGTAAAGAAAGCTGGGGTAGCAATACTTGCATCAGACAAAATTGACTTTAAAAAATGTAAAAGATTAAAACAGAAATGACATTATATCATTATAAAACAGCCAATCAAAATATAACAGTCAAATATCTACATACCCAACATAGGATCATCCAAATACATAAAACAATTATTAGTGAACATAAAGGGGAAAATCTACAATAACACATAATAGTAAGGAATTTTAATATACTACTCACATCAATGAATAAATCATCTGGATAAAATCTGATAAGGAAATAATGGCCTTACATTAGGCCATATCAACTTAATAGACACATAAAATATTTCATCCAAAACTGCCAAATACACATTTTTTCAAGTGCACATAGAACAGTCTCCAGGATAAATAACATATTAGACTACAAAATAAGCATTGATAAATTAAAGAATATTAATATCATATCAAGCATCTTCTCTGACCATAATGGCATGGAACTAAAAACTAACTATAGGAAAAAAACTTGTATACAAAAATACAAATCATGGAGACTGAATAACATGCTACTAAATAAATAATGATTTAAAGAAGGAATTAAACAAGAAATCAAAAAGTACCCTGAAACAAGACAAAGATGCCCACTATGACCATTTCTATTCAACTTAGTATTGGAAGTCCTGGCCATAGAAAACAAGCAAGAAAAAAAAAAGCATACAAATTACAAAGTAAAAGTAAAACTTTCTCATTATTTACAGATGGCATCATGCTATATATAGAAAACACTAAGTACTCATCCAAAAAGCTAATAAAATAATAAACTACATCAGTAAAGTTGCAGGATACAGATTTAACATATTGCATTTCTCTACATCCATAACAAGCAAGAGAAAAATATTTTAAATCACACTTACAATTGCATCAAAAAGCATAAAATACCTAGTAATAAATTTTTAAATATATTTTGTTGATTATGCTATTATAGTTGTCCTAATTTTTTCCTCTCTATCCTCCTCCAACCAGTATCCCCCATCCCTCTGGCAATCTCTCGCTTTGTTCATGTCCATGGTTGTGCATATAATTTATTTGGCTTCTACATTTCCTATACTACTCTTAATACCCTCCTGTCTATTTTGTGCCTACCAATTATGCTTCTTAATCCCTGTACCTTTTCCCACATTCTCCCACTTCCCCCAACCCACTGATAACCCTCCGTAAAATCTCCACATCTATGATTCTGTTCTTGCTTTAGTTGTTTGTTCTTAGCTTGTTTTTTGTTTGTTTCTTTTCTAGATTCAGTTGTTGATAGTTGTGAGTTTGTTGTCATTTTACTGTTCATAGTTTTGATTTTCTTTTTCTTAAATAAGTCCCTTTAACATTTTATATAATAAAGACTTGGTGACGATGAGCTCCTTTAGTTTTACCTTGTCTGGGAAGCAGTTTATCTGCCCTTCAATTCTAAATGATAGCTCTGCTAGATAGAGTAATCTTGGTTGTAGGTCCTTGCTTTTCATTGCTTTAAATACTTCTTGCCAGACCCTTCTTACCCACAAAGTTTCTTTTGAGGAACCAGCTATCTGTATTATGGGAACTTCTTTATAGGTAATGCTCTTCTCTTGCTGTTTTTAAGATTCTCTCTTTTTTAAGCTTTGGCATTTAATTATGATGTGTCTTTGTGTGGTCCTCTTTGAGTCCAACTTATTTGAGAATCTCTGTGCTTCCTGGACTTGTATGCCCTATTTCTGTTGCCAAATTAGGGAAGTTTTCTTTCATTATTTTTTTAAAATGTTTTCAATTTCTTGTTCTTCCTCTTCTCCTTCCAGCATCCTTATGATTTGGACATTAGCACTTTTGGAGATGTCCTAGAGTCTTATTATCTCCTCATTTTTTTAAATTCTTTTTTCTTTGTTCTGTACTGGTTGACCATTTGTTTCTTCCTTATGTTACAAATTGTTGACTTGAACCATGGTTTCCATCCCTCTATTGTTGGTTGCCTGTGGATATTTCTTTCTTTCACTTAGTGTAGCCTTCATTTCTTCCCTTATGCACTTGCCATACTCAGTGAATTGTCTGAGCATCCTTACCACCAGTGTTTTGAACTCTGCATCTGATAGTTTGGCTATCTCCATTTCACTTCTTTTTCTGGAATTTTGATCTGTTCTTTCATATTGGCTACATTTCTTCATCTCCTCAGTTTGGCAGCCTTCCTGTGTTTGTTTCTGTGGATTAGATTAAGCTACTTTGACTCCTTGTCTTGGTGCACTTGTTACATTGTAAGGGGTGGAGCTTCAGGTATTCACCATGGTGGGGCAAACCACTTCACTGCTTTGTCGTGCTGTATTTTGGAGGAGAGGTCAGAGAGGGAACAATGTCACTCTCTTGGCACTCACCCTGTTTCCAGTCACTTCACCCACTTTGCATATGCAACAGGTGCCCCTCTAGCTGTTACCTTGGTGGTTCCTAGAGTGTGTGGGTTTGCAGATGTTCTAGAACTGTGAGGGCCCTTTAAATGGACTCTCCTGAAAGGCCAGCAGTTACTTCCACCACCCCAACCCCCACTGTTTTTCTACAGTCAGAAGTTATGAGGCTTTATTTACCTGGTGCTGGAACCCTGGGTTGTGCAGTCTGGCTTGGGCTTAGATCACTCTCTCTCCAGTTATTCCTCTTGGTTTTTCACTGCCACATGTTAATATGAGACCACCCATTCCACCTCCACCACCTCACATTCTCTCTGCTCTGGCTTCTGGTCTCCACCACTCCTACCCTTCTGAATGATATTTCTTATTTAAATCCTTAGTTGTCAGACTTCCACACAGTTCAATTTTCTTGCAGTTCTCATTACTTTTTTTTTTTAGGTTAGTTGTGCTCCTTCTTATGGCTGTGTGAGGAGGCAAAGTATGTCTACTTATGCCTCCATCTTGGCTGGAAGTCCCTAGTAATACATTTAATCAAAGAGGTGAAAGATCTGCACCCTGAAAATTATAAGATACAAATAAATTGGAGATATACCTTTTCATGAAGTAATATTGTTAAAATGTTCATAATACCTAAAAAAATACAAATCTCATACAATTCTTATATATTCAAATATTAAAATATCAATGGCATTCTTCTCAGAAATAGAATAACTAATACTAATATTTATACATAGCAACAACAACAAAACCATCCAATTAAAAAAATGGGCACAGGACCTGAATAGACACTTTTTCAAAGAGGACATGGAAATGGCTAATAAATATATGGAAAGATGGTCAGCATCACTAATTATCAGTGAAATGCAAATTAAAACCACAATGAGATATCACCTCACACCTGTCAGAATGGCTGTCATCAGTAAATAACAAGTGTTGATGAGAATGTGGAGGAAAGAGAACCCTCTTACACTGTTGCTGGGACTGCAAGTTAGTGCAGTCACTATGGAAGGCAGCATGGAGATTCCTCCCAAAATTAAAAATAGAGCTGCTATATGATCCAGGAATTCCACCACTAGGAATTCAGCTGAAGAAAATGAAAACATTAATTTGAAAAGATATATGCATCACTTTGTTCATTGCAGCATTACTAGTTATGTAATAACTATTACCATACCAAGATGGTATTAAGATGGTACCAAGATTTAAACTACTTGCCCATCACTAGATAAATAGATGAAGGAAGAAAAAAGATATATATCTTTTATATATAAAATTGAATATTCCATTTTACATATATATAATGGAATGTTAGTCAGAAATGAAAAAAGAATGAAATTGTGACATTTACAACAACATGGATGAATCTAGATGGTATTATACTAAGTGAAGCATCAGACAGGAAGACAAGTACCATGTGACTTCTCTTATTTATGGAATCTAAATAAACAAAACAGAAACACACCCATAGATATAAAGAATAAGCTTAAGGCTGTCAAACTGAAGGGGTGTGATGGTATGGGAATAAGAAAAAATAGTCTTGAATAAGAAAAAAGAAAAAAAACAATTAAAAGTAAGGATAGTTTAAGGGAATTCAAGGACACTATTAAGCATACCAACATTTGCATCATAAGGGTACTGGAAAGAAAAGAGAGAGAATAAAGGATTGAAAACTTATTTAAATAAATAATGACTAAAACTTTCCTGCCCTATTGAACAAAACAGACGTACAAGACCATAAAGCAGAGAGGTTTCAAATAAAATGAATATAAAAAGATCCACATCAAGACACATCACAATTAAAATGCAAAAGTTAAAAAACACAGAGAATGTTAAAAACAGCAAGAGAAAAGTAGTTAGTGACTACAAGGTCCTCCCATAATAGTGTCAGATGATTCTTTAACAGAAACTTCACAGGTCAGAAGGTATTGGCACAAAATATTAAATAATGAAATGCAAGGACCTATAACCTAATTTACCTAGCAAGCTATTATTTAGAATCAACAGAGAGATAAAATCTTTCTAGACAAGAAAAATCTGAAGAAGCTCATTCCCACCAAACCAGTATTACAAGAAATGTTAGTGGACCTTTTGAAAAAGAAAAATAAAGAAATTATAAATAGGAATAACAAAATTGCAATAACTACATACCTATCAATATTGTCTTTAAATGTAAATGCATTGTATGATCTAATTGAAGACACAAGGTGACTGATGGATAAGAAAACAAGACCCATACACGTTGCCTAAGGAGACCCACTTCAGAGTGAATGACACACACAGACTAAAAGTCAAGAGATGGAAAAAGACATTCCATTAAATGAAATTTTTTTAAAAAGCTCAGATAGCAATTCATTTATCAAACAAAGTAGACTTTAAAACATGGTCTATAGCAAGAGACGAGTAGGATGGGTAGAGGTGGGAGAGGATATTAGGGAGATAAATGGTAATAGAAAAATTACAATAAAAATAAACTATTATAAAAAGAAATGCTAAATTTTTTAATAAAAAAATAAAAGAGACAAGGAAGGGTCCAGCAATTCCACTTCTGGGTATTTATCCAAATAAACCCAAAACACTAATTCAAAAAGATATATACACACACACACACACACATACCTGTGTTCACTGCAACATTATTACAACACTCATGATATGAAGGCAACCTAAGCAACTATCATGTCTATCGATAGACAAATGGATAAAGAAGATGTGATACATTTGTACAATGGAATATTATTACTCAGACATAAAAAAATAAAATCTTGCCATTTACAACATGTATGCACCTAGAGGGTATTATGCTAAGTGAAGTAAGTCAGATCGAGAAAGACAAACACCATGATTTCACATACTAAAAGTCACAATAAACAAAAAATAGAAACGAACTCATAAAGAACATTTTGATGGTTTCTGGATGGTGGGGGAATTGGGCAATGTGTTATAAAGAGGAAGGGATTACAATGTATAAATTGTCAGTTATAAAAACAGTCATGGGGATACAAAGTACAACTATAGTGGATAACATTGTAATAACTACATACAATTTCAGATGAATACTAGATTTACTGAGTCATCACTTCATCAGTCATATAAATTTCTAATCACTATTTTGTACTCCTGAAACTAATAAAATATTATATGTCAACTATAATTAAAAATTTAAAAAATTAATAAAAGAAAATAAAGCACATGAGGGTATTTTATAAATGGATACACATTATATAAGTATAGTATCTTAATATAAATATTTTTATACTAACTACTAGAATGATATTTCGATTGCTAAATAAAAAATGACAGCAAACTGACAATTATTAACAACCACACCTGAAACAAAAACAAGAAACTAAGCAAACAACTAGAACAGGAACAGAACCACAGAAATGGAGATCACATGGAGGGTTAGCAACAGGGGAGTGGGAGGAGGAGCGGGGGGAAAGGTACAGAGAATAAGTAGCATAGATGGTAGGTAGAAAATAGACAAGGGGAGGGCAAGAATAGTATGGGAAATGTAGAAGCTAAAGAACTTATGACACATGGACATGAACTAGAGGGGGGGATGTGGGTGGGGTGTACAGGGTAGAGGGGAATGAAGGGGGGAAAATAGGATAACTGTAATAGCATAATGAATAAAATATATTTTAAAAAAATTCACAATGTATCCTTTCTCAGTTAGGTTTGTTGTACTGTCCTATTTATTTAATGTATAGTGATCATTTTCTTTAAAAACACTGCACTATTAACCATTTGACTATGTTATCAAAAAGATCTAGTTTTGTGCTCACTTTTAATTCCTATCTAAATGTATACAATAAGATTAATTTAAATGTAAAGTCATGTGACTAGGTATCTAATACATTACATTGTTGTGTGAGTTCTTTTTTCTTCAGTTCCCTGAAGTGGCAATAATTAATTTACAGTGTGTGTTTTCGGCATCTGTGAAGTTCTCCTGTGAGCTTGTCCATTGAGAGTAAGGCTTTACACACTGAAATGTGAATAAAGTGAAGAAGTTGTCAAGAAGACATGGAAAACATTATGTCCTTAATTATGTTTCCACACCTGCATTTATGAATTTCATTTCTGGAGAGAGAATATGTGGAGGAAATTAAAGAAGTTGCTGTATAGACCCTATTGATGATGAGTCATTAGCATTAACAGGGACATTATAGTATTGAAGAAAATCTAAGTGCCTAGAGAAATAGAGAAAATCACCAAGTACTTAATTACTGGTTGTAGAGGTTAAAGTAAAATCATGGCATTAAGTTAATAAAATCCATATTAATATTGCTGCTAATAAATACATTCCTGTATTTTAAAACCTAATTATGTAAAGAAATGAATACAATTTTATTTTTAAAATAGTGTTTTTTCTGCTAAGTACATTATGTAATGGCATAAAGACTATTAGAGGTAAATTCAATTCAAGAGATGGCAACAGAGTAGGTAGAAGCTGAACCCACTTGTTTATGCTCCCAGAATGGATTTTCAGTTGATCTTCCAACAAGTGACCAGAACAATCAAGAGAATCTTAGCTGATATGAATTTTTGAAGTCAAGGCGTAGAGAGGATGTTTCATACCATCCAGTAAGAAATTTTATAAGTTGAAAGGGGAATGCCCTGTGTTAGATAACTGCTACAGAGGAGAGAATAGACAGAAAATGCAGCTTAGTAGCCCCTGACTGTCCTGGAATTGGGGGCCCTGGTCCCACACAGGGAACCCCCAATCCTATTTGGGAGAAACTTGGAAGGATACATGAGACTGGGAGACTCAGGTTGCACACATACATAGTGTAGCACATCCATAGCAGCAGCATCAACTGGGAGAGTTCAAGAAATTCTATCTTCTAAAATTGTTGGATGCACCAGAAGGCTGTGGCCAACCCTGACTGAGAGAGACTTTTTGCATTACGGGGAGGTGGAGTGCACAGAGAGCTGGGCAGTGACTCAGCACTGCAGTATGCAGTGGGTTTCAAGATGGGATTGCAAGAGAGGATTTCAAAGGGGATTCCTTTGATATAATATTCTTATTCTCTTTCTACCTTTATTAAGCTTAGCTAATTTGTTGTTGATATTGTGGTAGTGGATGGGGGTTATTTTTGCAGGTGTGGGTTTTGTTTGCTGGGTTATTTTGTTTTATTCTGGCAGCTCCTGTACAACAGCATGCAATATGTGGGGAGGGGGATATGAATCTCAGTTAGCTAGCCAGAGGGGGAACCCATTTGCAAATAAACCATCAGTAATCAAAGCCCAAGTACAATAAGAGAACTCAAATAAACTGAATAAAGAGCACCCATATCAGGGGAAAAAAGAGACTGCACCACTGAGTCCCACGGGTCTCCTACCACAGAAGTCCACCCCTCAAAGACAGGCAGTCAAAACAGAGCAAACTGAGAGGCAGACACAAAAAAAGAGTTACCTAAAATGGGGAGACAGAGTAACAACCCCGAATCAAAAGGAAAGGAGGAATCCTCAGAAAGAGTGCTAAATGAAATCGAGGCAAGCAATCTATCACACAGAGATTTCAAAATAATGGTTATCAGAATGTTCAACAAACTCAGTGAGAACTATAGGGAATGCTATGGGAGCTACAAGGACCATGAATAAAGGCCAGGAGGAAATGAAGAACACAATATCTGAAATGAAAAATACACTAGAAGGAATTAAAAGCAGGTTAGATGAAGCAGAGGATTGAAATCAGTGGGTTGGAAGACAAGGTAGAAAAAAACATCCAGTTTAGCAACAAAATGAAAAAAGACTAAAAAAATATGAAGATAGTTTAAGGGAGCTGCAGGACAACATGAAACATAATAATATTCATATCATTGGGATGCCAGAAGTAAAAGAAGAGGAGCAAGGTATAGAAAACATATTTGAAAAAGTAATCACGAAAACTTCCATAACTTGGTGGGGTAAAAAGTCATTCGAGTCCAAGAATCACAGAGGTTACTAATCAAGATTAACCCAATGAGGCCCACTCTAAAACACATCATAATTAAAATGACAAAATTTAAAGACAAAGAGAGGATCTTAAAGGCAGCAAGAGAGAAACAGCTAGTAACATGCAAGGGAGTGCTGATAAAGCTAGCAGCTAATTGCACAACAGAAACACTACAAGGCAGAAGGGAATAGCACAAAATATTCCAAGTAATGAAAAACAAAGACCTGAAACCAATACTGCTAAACCCAGCAAGGCTAAAATGTCAGCTAAAATGGAAGGTGAAATAAGGAGATACCCAGACCAAAAAAAAAATCTAAAAGAGTACATCTCCACCAAGCCAGCATTGCAAGAGATGCCAAAGGGACTGCTTTAAGAAGATGAAGAGAGAGAGAAGGGAACACAGGTACAAATGGAGAAAATGTCAGTGAATAAGTATCTATCAATAATAACCTTAAATATAAATGGAATAAATGCTATAATCAAAAGACCTAAGGTAGCTGGATGGATAAGAAAGCATGACCAGCATATAGTTTGTCTAAAAGAGACCCATCTCACAACAAAAGATCTACACAGACTGAAAGTGAAGGAATGGAAAAATAATATTCTAAACAAATAGCTGGGGAGGCAATAGTTATATCAGGGAAAACAGACTTCAAACAAAGGCTATAACAAAAGATGAAGGTCATACATAATACTTAAGGGAATAGTCAAGCATGAGGATATACCCTTGTAAACATATACACACCCAACATAGGGGTACCTAAATATATAAGGAAAATCTGTGAGGACTTCCAGAAAGATATCAATAGTAATACAGTCATTATAGGGGATTTCACCCTACTGTCAACAATGGATAGAGCTTCTAAACAGAGAATCAAAAAGGATATTGTGGCATTGAACAGCACTCTATATCAAATGGACATAATTGATAAATAAGAATATTTCACCCCAAAAAATAAACAGATGGGGCATCAAATTAAAAGTTTCTGCATGGGTCTTTAGAGGGAAGAAGGAAAAATTAAGACAAACCATCATCAGAATGGAAAGGTAACTGACTGTATGGGAGAACATATTTGCCAATGACACATCTGACAAGAATTTAATCTCCAAAGTATATAAAGAACTCATAATACCCAACACCAAGAAGACAAATAGCCAATTAAAAAATGGGTAAAGTACCAAAATAGACACTTCTCCAAGGAAAATATACAGATGGCCCATAGATATATGAAAAGATGCTCAACATCACTAGCCATCAGAGAGATGCAAATTAGAACCACAATGAAATGTCTCTTCACACCTCTCAGAATGACTATCATTAACAAATCAACAAACATCAAGTGTGGGTGAAGATGTGGACAAAAGGGAACCCTAGTACAGTATTGGTGGGAATGCAGACTGGTGCCCTCACTATGGAAAACATGGAATTTCCTCAAAAAAATAAGCATGGAACTATCTTTTCACCCAGTGATTCCTCTGCCAGGAATACACCCTAAGAATCCTGAAACACCAGTTCAATAGAACTTATACACCTCTCTGTTCATAGCAGCACAATTTACAAAAGGCAAGTGTTGGAAACAGCCTAAATGCCCATCAGTAGATGAGTGGATAAAATAAATTGTGGTACATTTACACAATGGAATACTACACAGCAGAAAGAAAGAAGGAAGTCCTACCTTTTGTGACAGCATGGATCGAACTGGAGAATATTATGTGAAGTGAAGTAAGGGAGTCAGTGAAAGACAAATACCATATGATCTGACTTATAAGAGGAATCTAATGAATAAAATAATCTAATGAGAAAAGTAGAACTAGAGACTTGGAAACAAGGAACAGACTGACAATGGCCAGAGGGGAAGTGAGAGGGAGATAATGGTGGAAAGAAGGAGAAGGGACTAATTACAGAACATGTATGATTGACTCATGAACATGAACAATGATATGGGGATAGAACGTGCGAGCAGGGGGTGGGCTGCATGGAGGAAGACAAAGAGGAAAAAAATAGGACAACTCTAATAGAATAACAATTAAAAAAGACTATTAGAGGTTGTATTTCAAGAGTGATCTAGTTTAGCCTTTATATTTTATCTACAGTTCTCTTAGTTCACACAACAAAAATTTATGCAACAATATATTTGCTGAGGGTTTACTCTGTTCTATGGGCACTGTGGTGCTGGTTGTTTAACACTGTGTACTAGGGAAATTGTTTCCTCTTCCAGGCACTGGCTCTACTATTGAAATAATTGAGAAACCAATCTGCCTCTGACTCCTGTCTCCTATTAAGTGCTCTTAGCTATCTGTCAGCTTGCTGTGTAACACTGTTTGTCCAAAGGCTATTTAGCACTAAGCCTGATAAATCCCTGGGGCTCTGGTCCATACCTCAATAAATGAGTTCCAGGCAAATAGAAAGACTGTTGTGATTCATTTTGTGAAATAAAGAACTGTTCTCTCAGTACTCAATAAAAACCTTTTGGGTAGTGCTCAGCAAAACACAACACAGATGGGAGCAGAAGGAAAGACTATCAGCAGTATACCCCCATCTACATTAGAATGAAGACATGTGAACATGGATATTATTAACATAGTGCCATCTATTAAAAATGTATGGAATCTAAAGGTTTTACTTTCTACCTCTTAAGTTTTAGCATATAGGACATTTGAATTACTTTTCTTTCATCACACAGAAAATGAGTGACAGGAAATATTATAAGATAGATGGGTAGGTCCCATTTTGATGTCATTAAAAGAAAACTGCATGTATTTTCTTCAGTGCAATAATATGAGAGGTTGCTTATTGTAAAGCACATTTACTAAACAAACATTTTCTGTGGAATGTTTTTGGGCATAAATATTTTCATTGTAATTGAATTTCTTTGCTATTTAGGATGCTCATGTTTTTTCCAAAATCAACTAGGTTACCTTGGTATCTCTGAAGCTTTAATTACTCTTATAGTTGTTGAAATTCTTAAAGTAACAGTTTTACTGATAAAAATAATGGGTCACAATTTTTTTCTCATGATGCTTGACTCTTTCCAGGATCTTAAGAAATCATATCTCATGTTTCTTTTAGTAAACATGACTCCCAAATTTACATAAACTAGTATATGTGGTGAGCTTAATTAAAATGCATGGTTTCATTGGTTTGATGCTTTAAAAAAATGTAAAACTTTTCAAACATGTATTACTTTTTAAATCATTATGAATTGGGCAATTAGTTTCAGACTTACTAGTGGGGAATTTCTTTTGGATTTTCTGTTACTGCCAGATTCTGCCCATGTTGGTTAGCTAAATTGGCATCTGTGTCTTTCCCAGTGCAGGAGTTATCAGCCATGCACATTCTGGTGTTTTGTTTTATGCTTTTAGAATTTATATCATAAGATTGTAACAAGAATTGAATAGAGTAATTAATATCTAATGCTTAGCATCATGTCTGACACATTGTAAACTCTCAATAAATACTAGTTTGACAGAGAGATAAAAGAGAAAGAGACAGAGGTGGAGACAGAGATAGAAACAGAGAAAGAGAATATGGCAATATGCTAATACTATTTGGCTTCAGACAGACATGGCCCCTCCCAAAGTCATTATAAAAGGCCCTGAACTGTATACTAGGCAAAGCGCACTAATATTAACTCTTTATTTTTCAGTTATTTATTTTAAGACTCATCAGTTACATATCTGTTGACTCTCTACAATTTGTACATAACTGTTCTGAGTGTGTGAAGTGATTTTCAAGTGGTAAAAAACAGTTGGTTTATTTCTAGAAATTACAACATGGTCACAGAAATACTACTTTCACTCAAGAAAAAGTAATTATCTTCACACCAAATGCAATTGCTTTCTTGCCCTTAAGTCCTCAGTTATAATAATAGCTTTGAATTCTCAATTATTAGCAAGGAGTTTAATCAAAGCTCCAAAATTCAGAATTCTTTTATTCATTGATTTCAAAGACCTTAATATATTTCTCTCTTATCCAAGACCACTGAGCTCTAAAACTCCTCAGTTCCCAATCATATTATGGTTATATGGAAGAAATAGTGAAAACTTGAATCAAGTGTTGCCAGAAACACTATCCAGCTCTGTGACCACAAATAAGGTATTTCACTTTTCTGAATAATACTTCTTATTTTTAAAACCAAAAAGGGAAAAAAAAAAACAAATGTTTGGCAATTGTAAAAGATGATAGCAACTTTGCTGCCCAGGATGGAATGAAGCTCCTTGAGAATTTATCTCCACTTTTGTTATTAAGATACCAAATCACCAGTCTTCTGACATAAACATAATATAGAAAATTTTCACTTGATAAATGAACTCAGTCAACTAGCAGTAAAATTAATATTCAGAAACCAGTGAAATTTTTATACACCAAAAATTGACTATCAGAAAGATAAAAATTTTAAAAATCCCATTTACTATTGCAACAAAAACTAAGGCACCTAGGAATAAATTTAACCAAGAAGGAAAAAGACCTGTAATCAGAAAATTATAGGACACTGAAAAAAATAAGAAGATGCAAATAAGTGGAAACACATATCGTGTTCATGGATAGGAAGAACCAACATCACTAAAACGTCCATCCTACACAAGAAATCTATAGATTAAATACAATTCCTATCAAAATAGCAATGGCAAATCTGACAGATCTAGAACAAAAAAAATGTATATGGAACAACAGAAACCCCAAACAGCCTCATCAATCTTGAGAAATAAGAATAAAGTTGGAGGTATCACAATTCCTAGTATCAAATTATACTACAAGGCCATAGTAATCAAAGTATCATAGTACTAGCAAAAAAAGGCATACAGATCAATGGAACAAAAGAAGAAAGAACATACAATGTGGTAAAAAAAAATACCTTCAATGAATGGTGTTGGGAAAATAAGACTGATGCATGCAAAAAATGAACTGGACCATCAACTTACACCATGCACAAGAATAAACTTAAAATGAATGAAAGATTTAAATGTAAGTCATAAAGCCATAAATATCCTCAGGGAAAACATGGACAGTGAAATCTCAGACATTTCTTACAGCAATATTTTTGTTGATATGTCTCCTCATGCTAAGAAAACAGAAAAAATAAACAAATGGAACTACATCAAACAAATGCTTTTTGCACAGCAAAAAACCATCGGCAAAATGAAAGACAACCCATTGAATGAGAAAACATATTTTCCAATGATATATCTAATAAGGGTTTAATAACCAAAGTAAATAAAGTACTTATAGAATTCAACGTAAAGAAATCAATCCAATTAAAAAAAATGGGCAAAGAATCTGAATAGACACTTTTCCGAGGAAAACATAGAAATGGATGGTTAGTAGACAAATGAGGTCTGTTTGGAAAAACTCCAGCCATTGTTAATATAATGAGAATGGTTCGCCCAGCATTATGTAACTTGGCAGCCAAGCAGAGTGGACTGGAAGGCACAGGCATGAACAATGCTGACTTCACTGTACTAGTCAGTGGGGGCGGTAGATGCTGCATGTGTACTGTGTGGCCATCGAATTCAAAATTACTGAGCCATTAGAGCAACAAATCTGCATCAGATTTTGCATTACGCTTGAACATTCCTCCATGGAAACTATTCAGATAATTCAGAAGGCTTCCAGGAATGATGCAACAAGTACAGTGAAAATAAAAGTGTAGCACAAATGCTTCAAAGATGGTTGAGAATCTTTTGAAAGCAATCCTTGTTCTGGAAGGCCTGCAACAAGCAGAACACCTGAGAATATTTAATGTCTTGCACTCAACAAATATCAGCTACTGACTGTGAAAGAACTAGAAGCTGATCTGGGGAATTCCAAAAACTACCATGTCCAAGATTTTGACACAGGATCTTGCTATGAAACGTGTCATCACAAGATTCATTCTGCAGCTTCTGCTACCAGGGCAGAAGGAACATCATGTTGCAGTTGCTAATGACTTGATTCAAACCACTACCAATGAACCAGATTTCCTCAAGGTCATAACCAGATATGAATCATGGGTCTATGGCTATGATATGGAAACAAAGGCCCAGTTGTCCCAATGAAAGTCACCTGGTTCTCCATCCCTGAAGATGGCATGGCAAAGTAGCAGCAAGATCAAGACCACGCTAACTGTGTTTTTTTAATTGGGAAAGTGTTATCCATCACGAGCATGTCCCTCCAGGCTAAACAATTAATTGGGAGTACTACTTCAATGTTCTTCATTGGTTGAAAGACGCAATATGACAGAAATGGCTACAGCTATGGGCAACTGGTGATTGGCAGCTTCATTACAACAACACACCTGCTCATGCCTCACATCTCATGCAGAGCTTTTTGGTGAAACAAATCACTCAAGTGACTCAGCCCTCTTACATCCCTGATTTGGCATCCTGTGAGTTGTGGCTTTTCCCAAAACTAAAATCACCTCTGAAAGAGAAGAGATTTAGACCACCAATGAGTTTCAGGAAAATATGATGGGGCAGCTGATGGCAATTCCAACAAAAGGTTTTTCAGAGTGTTTTGAACAGTGAAAAAGACAGTGGGAGAACAGTGAGAGGTCCCAACGTGCCTACTTTAAAGGGGACTGAGGTGTCATTGTCCTATGTACAATGTTTCTTGTATATTATATCTTCTTCAGTAAATGTCTCAGTTTTCATAGTATGTGGCTGGATACTTTCTGGACAGATCTCATATAAAGAGATGTTCAACATTACTAATCTTCAGGTAGATGCACATTAAAGCCACAATGAGATATTACCTCACACCTGTTAGATTGCTTATCATCAAGACAACATAACAAGTGTGGGCAAGGATATGAAGAAAACGGAATCCTCATGCATTGGTGGTGAGAATGAAGACTGGTGCAGCCACTGTGGGAGTTTGGAGATTTCTCAGGAAATTAAAAATGGAACTGCCTTTTGACTCAGTGATTCACCTCTTGGAATATATCTGAAGAAACTTGATTCACTAATTTGAAAGAATATATGCACCGCTATGTTCACTGCAACATTATTTATAATACCCAAGATCTGGAAATAGCCCAAGTGCCATCAGTAGAGGAATGGATAAAAATGCAGTGGTAGCAATGGAATACCAGTCAGCCATAAAATGAAAAAAAACTCTTACCTTTTGCAACAGCGTGGACGATCCTGGAGAATGTTAAGCTAAGTGAAATAAGCCAGTCAAATAAAAACAAATAACATATGGACTCCGTTATATGTGGAATCTGATGAACAAAATAATTTAACAAACTAAATAGAAACAGAAGCACAGATACATAGAGCAGACTCACAGCTGTCAGAGAGGAGGGGCATTGGGGGACTGGGTGAAAAAAAGGTAAAGGGATTAAGCAAAAATTAAATTTTATATATTAAATTAAATAGTTATTAAAAATTAAATAATATGTTATTTATATATTATAATATATAAAAAGGTAAAAAAGGTGAAGGGATTAAGCAATAATTATATATTATTTCATATGTATAATACATATTATATGTATATATATTATTTATCTATCTATATATGTCTATGTGATAGGTAACAGTAAGATGATAGAGGAAAATGGGAGTGGCAGAGATGGAAGAGGGCAAAGGGGGATGATAAATGGGTTCAGAAACGGACTTTACTTTGGGTTATGTGTGCACAGTGCAGCATATAGATGATGTGTTGTTAAGTTGTACATTTGAAACCTGTATGGTTTTGTTAACCTATGTCATCCAAATAAACTTGGGGAAAAAAAGACTGCTATGAAAAAAAGAAGTCTGACCTCAGGCAAGAATTCAATAACCTTACTAAGTTATAGAGGTGTCTGAGGTGACAATTAGTTTTCTTGCTCAGAAGCACTTCTCATAAACAGTATGATTTTTGGAAATAGTGAGCAACAATGCCAAAACAAAGAAAAAGAAAAAGAAAACCCAAATCATTGCTTAACTTTTACAAGCCACTTTTAGACTGTAGTCATAGGTCCTATCTCAGTGGGTAACACATAGAAGAGGGTAAGCATAAAGTACAGCAGCTCATCATGGACAAGCATCCTATAAGGTTTATAGGATGATGCTCTCGAGCATGGTTGTGCCCCGCCACAACCACTGAAAGAGAATTCCATCAGCACTGTCCACCATAACTGAAGAACATATGGCAAATGGGCAATGGGTTGCCTGCACACTTACCTCAGGGTCTGTTTCCTGTCCTTGATTTTACCTCATGCCTACCACTTATTGGCAAGTTTCAGCAGGTCACATTTCTCCAGGAAACTAAATTACTTCAGTATTATTTATAGCTCCAGCACAATAGTGGTTAAATTATTCTGGACCTGAACCCCAACTGAGTCCCCCTGTACCTATGAACTGAAGCCAGCTGTACATTAGACAGGACAGTCATTCAGTAAGTACCTGACCTGCCCACATTTAAGACTTAGCTATGTATTCTATTGATGTAGTGTTAGTGTTCTTTATCTATTGTACTTGGGCTTACTTACTCTCTGACTTTGGAATAGTCGTGTTGAGCCTTTTGAGACCTGAGAAATAGATTTAGGCCTGTGACTGCCCTGCCTCCTCAGACATAGGCATCACGAACCAGTCCATGGACTGCCTGATTTTATTTCTGAGTTAAATACTAGTGCATGTAGAATAAGAGGGTTCATATGAGGGGCTTCTTGTATGAGTAAAGGATGGAAGGTAAAAATATGGTGGTACTAATGATACACTTGGCTAATAGCAATAATAATAATAGTAACATTAAATTAAAAATATAAAAACAACTTTCTTTCAGGCACTGTGCTTAATATGCTATATACATTAAAGAATGTAACCTAGAACAATCCTATAAGGAGATACATTATCCCAAATTTACAGGTGTTATACGTTTGGGATAGTGAGGTTGGGTAGGTAGAATTAGACAAGCAGAGAATTTTGAAAACCTTTCATGTTAAAATTGAAAGAAAATCTTAACAGCTGAGTTACGTCTGGCAACTGGCTAATGTCCAAAAACAATCAGCAAATCCTTTCCCACGTCAACCAACCTAATGTGTGCTCACAGGGGAATGAATGGCTTATGCATTTCCTTGATGATGTCTTTATCAGAGCCAACTGCTACACTGAACCAGTCCTTACAATCCCAAACAGTTGAGGAACTACCACATCTGCACAATTGTGACTCCTAGAGGACAGTGAATATGGACTGTTGTACTTACATTTATGTCACTCAGTGCTGTAAACCAAGGTTCATTCAGTGTCTAAGTTCAGTCAGTGCCTAAGTTCATGTTCTAGGTGACTAGAACATCCTGTCACCAGGGCTTAGTGCACACCATTAAAGATCCCGAGCTATCCATTAGCATCGAGTGATAAAACTAAGATCACAAAACTCCCAAATCTGTTAAGTGAGATTATCTGTGACTAAGACTTCAGGAAATTACTTGTTCATCATTTGATGAACTGAATTTCTCTTCACACTTTGGATAGATGAATTTCTGCCGAGAAAAATGTATTTTGTAGATATGCTATAATAGAAATCCAAACATGAGTTTCAAATGAAGATGACAATTTACTGGAAATGATAGAGAGTATCTTTCATATTAACCGAATTTCTATGACTTCTGGCTTATGGGTGAATAAGAGCATCATTAAAAAATCAGAGAAGGAAGAATATGAGAATAGGGTATTTGTTCCCTGAAAGATTGTTTTGGACTGGTTATGTCCTTTCCCTGAAGCTCTCTCCTTCCAGGTTCAGTCAACTGACTCCTCTCCCTGACTTCTTCTGGCCTAGGAATGATAAGTACCTCTAGGCTTCTACATTTTCCCTAGTGGTAAGTACATTCTCACCTTGAAAACAGCCCATTGTAAAGAAGGCCTCGATGAGTTATCTATTCTGAATGCACCATCTATTTTCTGTTGGAACAAGGATAACAGAAACATCAACCCTTCCCAGACATAAAAGAGCCACATAAAAATTTATTATATATATACCTTTTCCAATACCTTTTTTTAGAATTTTTAGAATTTTTTAATCCCCAAGTTAAACCTCCAGACTGTACCTTTCTACCTTCAACTTTCTGTCACTTTCCAAAAGGCTATGATTACCACTTCTTTTGTACACTGCTTAATGTTAGCTTCAAGCCACATTATTCCTGCTCTTGCTGTAATCATAGTTTAGTCTTCTAAACACAAAATGATACCACAGCCAAATGGAATACAAAGACTCAACATTCCCTGTGAACATATCATCATACATGACTTTTGTTAGTTTCAAGTGGCCTTCATAACACAAGTAGCATTCATTGCAAATGAGTGATAATGTGAAAATGGCTTTGTCACTTAAGACTAGTGTATTTCAGGTAAAAAATGTTTCATGGCACAGATTTCTACAGATTATATCTCTGTAAGTTTCTTTACGTTTCTTAACTGACCCTGTAATAGTCATGGCAATAGATTTTACATCTATAGAATAAAAACAGAACTTCAGTGTTAAAGAGAAATATTCTTCTATTGATTCACGTGTCAAATGTATTCAGTGCCTACTGTATGTCAGGCGCTATGTTTGGTTTATGGATTTCAAAAATGAATAGGGCACAATCTCTGCCTTAAAGTAAAATCACAGCTACTGGTATAGGCAGAAACCTAAGCTTAAAAGAGAACACAGTGTGATAACAACAACAACAGAGAAACAAAAAAACATTGTAGAAACATACAGAAGGAGTTCCTAACTCATATCGGGTGGTGATAGAAAACATTCCTGTGGAGACTACACATAAATTAAATCCACAAGAGCAGTTATGTATGTACAATTTCCTGTTAGCATATCTTCCTAATGTCCTGCAGAAACTCAACAAAGCCCATAGTAAACATCTTATTACTTACTTTAATATGCTTCTTATGTGTTTCTCTCTATTTTTCACGTGCCATTCAGTCTCCTAAAGAACAAACCAGGGCATCATCCATATTGAAATAATTAATTACAAAGGTCTGCCAATTCTACTTCAAAGAAAGTGAAAGAAAGAACTGACTAAGCACAACTGTTGGAAGTGATAAGAGTATTGAAAGCTAGACTGTGGCTGGGAGTTAGGATGAGCTAATTCTCAGGTTTCCGAGTATTCCTCAAATAATAATTAAATCTTTATTTTAAAAATAGAAAAGCTAGGACTTCCAGCCAAGATGGAACCCTAGGTAGATACACCTTGCCTCCTCATGCAATCAAAAGAAGACCAACAACAAATTTAGAAACAAACATAACCAGAACTGCCAGAAAATTGAACAGTATGGAAGTCTGACAACCAAGGAGTTAAAGAAGAAACATTCATCCAGACCAGTAGGAGGGGCGGAGACAGGCAGCAGGGGCAGAGAGGACTCTCAGGAAGGCAGCAGCTGGCAGACCAGGTGGTCCCACATTTACATGTGGATAAACCAGGAGGAAACTGGGGAGCCAGACAGACCCCTTGACCCATGGTTCTAGTGTGGGGAAATAAAGCCTCAAAACCTCAGACTAAAAGAACCTGTTGGGGCAGCAATGGTGGGAGAAACTCCCAGCCTCACAGGAAATTTCATTGGAGAGACCCACAGGGTCCTAGAAGATACCCAAACCACTCACCTGGGAATCAGCAACAGAAAGACCCAATTTGCTAGTGGGTAGTGGAGGAAGTGACTGAAAGCAGGCTGAGAGCTAAGCAAGCGGCATTGTTCCCTCTCTGACCCCTCCCCCACATACAGTGCCACAACAGAGCAACGTGGGTTGCCCCACCCTGGTGAATACCTAAGGCTCCTCTCCTTATCACATAACAGGTACCCAAGACAAAGAAATATGGCCCAAATGAAAGAACAGATCAAAGATCCAGAAACAATATAACTAAGTGAGGAAGAGATAGACAACTTACCAGATGCACAGTTCAAAACACTAGTAATCAGGATGCTCACAGAAACGGTTGAGTATGGTCACAAAATAGAGGAAAGGGTGAAAGCTCTGCAAAGTGAAATAAAGGAAAGTGCACAGGGAATCAACAGTGAAGGGAAGGAAATCAGGACTCAAATCAACAGTCTGGACCACAAGGAAGACGTAAACATTCAACCAGAACAGAATGAAGAAACAAGAATTCAAAAAAATGAGGAGAGGCTTAGGAACCTGCAGGACAACTTTAAACATTCCAACATCTAAATTATAGGGGCACCAGAAGGAGAAGAGGAAGAGCAAAAAATTGAAAACTTATTTGAAAACAATGAAGGAGAACTTCCCTAACCTGGCAAAGGAAATAGACTTCCAGGAAGTCCAGGGAGCTCAGAGAGTCCCAAAGAAGTTGGACCCAAGGAAGCACACACCAAGGCACATCATAATTACATTACCTAAGATTAAAGATAAGGAGATAATCTTAAAAGCAGCAAGAGAAAAGGAGACAGTTACGTACAAAGGTGTTCCCATGAGACTATCAGCTGATTTCTCAAAAGAGACCTTACAGGCAAGAAGGGGCTGGAAAGAAGTATTCCAAGTCATGAAAGACAAAGACCTACATCCCAGATTGCTCTATCCAGCAAAGCTTTCATTTAGAAGGGAAGGGCAGATAAAGTGCTTCCAAGATAAGATCAAGTTAAAAGAGTTCATCATCAACAACTTCTTATTATATGATATGTTAAAAGGACTTATCTAAGAAAAATAAAATAAAAAATATGAACAATAAACTAACAAACTCACAACTATCAACAACCAAACCTTAAAAAAACAAACAAACAAACAAACAAAAATAAACCAAGCAAAAAACTAGAACAGGAACAGATTCACAGAGAGATCACATGGAGGCTTACCTGTGGAGAGAATAGGGGAAAAGGTACAGGGAATAAGAAGCATAAATGGTAGGTACAAAATAGAGAGGAGAGATTAAGAACAGTATGGGAAATGGAGAAGCCAAAGAACTTATGCGTATGACCCATGGACATGAACTAAGGTGGGAGAATGATGGTGGGATGGTGGTACAGAGTAGAGGGAAATAAAAGGGAGAAAAGAATGGGACAACTATAATAGCATAATCAATAAAATATATTTAGAAAGAAACAATCAACAAAATAAAAAGGCAACCTATGAAATGGGAGAAGATATTTATAAATTGTGTATCTAATAAGGTGCTAATATTCAAAATATATAAAGAACTTAATGCACTTTAATAGCAGAAAATTATACCATTCATTAAAAATATGGGTACTGGAGCTGAACAGATATTAGGCCAAAGGAGACATAACAATGGACAATAGGTAAATGAAAAGGTATTCAGCTTCATTAATCATCAGGAAAATACAAATCAAAGCTACAAAGAGATATTGATTTACACCTCTTCAAACAAGTATCATCAAAAATATAAAGTGACAAATGAACAAACAAGAAAAACAAGCAAACAAAAACTCACAGACACAGACAATATTATGGTAGTTACTGGAGAGAAGGCGGATGGGGTAGCAAAGGACAAGGAGGGTCAAATATATGGTGATGAAAGAAGATGTGACTTTGGGTGGTGGGCACACAATGTGATATACAGATGATGTATCACAGAATTGTACACTTGCAACCTATGTAATTTTATTATCCAATGTCACCCAAATAAAGTTAATTTTAAAAAAGAGATAACAACAGAATCTCATAGTGGTGCTCGCCAAAGTACTGTGGCTGACAAGGCAAACCATGACTTTGAATTACTCCCCTTCCAAGGTAGAAGGGCTCTGGTATAAATCTGCTGCCATGTGTATGGCTGGTATTTCTGAGGCATTTTATCATACCTGCAGTGTGAAGAGGGCATGATATAATCAGTTTATCATCACTGGATGGCTAACATTCTAAAGGGATGGTGCTTCGAAGGAAGGACATAAATGTGAACTGCACAGGCTAGCAGAGGTAGGCAATTTAGGGCTATGGAACACCCATGCCTGTGACTTATTTGTGACTTCCAAGTCTGCTTGGGTTTGATCTCAAAGGTATCACTTGTCCCATACATTAGATTACTTCTATACTCCCTTAAAATGGGACTGGATTAAACTAAAAAGTTTTTGTAAGCAAAAGAAACTCTTAACAAAATTAAAAGGCAACCTACCAATTGGTAAAAATATTTGCCAACGGTATATCCAATAAGGTGCTAATACCCAAAATTTATAAAGAATTCATAAAACTAAACTATAAAATAAATACAATCCAAACAGAAATGGTCAGAGGACCTGAACAGACATTTCCCTGAAGTGACATACAGATGGCTGATAGATATGAGGAGATGCTGAATATCACTAATTGTCCAGAAATGCAAATTCAAACTGCAGTGAGATATCACCTCACGCCTGTCAGAATGCCATCCTCAATAAATCAACAAACAATGTGTTTGCAAGGACATCAAGAAGAGAAAGACCCCTGCGTTGTTGGTGAGATTGCAAATTTATGCAGCCACTATGGAAAACAGTATGGAGTTTCTTCAAATATTAAAAATAGAACGGTCTTATTACCCAAGAATTTGACTTTTGGGCATTAATCTGAAGAAATGCTAAACACTAATTCAAAAAATATATATACATCTATGTTTAATGCATTATTATTTATAATAACTAAGATATGGAAGCAATATAAGTGCCCATCAATAGACAATTTGATAAAGAATATGTGACATATATACATATGATGAAACAGCATTTGGTCATAAAAAGAATGAAGTCTCCCCATTAGCAACAATATGAAGGAACTTAGAGGGTATAATGCTAATTGAAATAACTCAGAGACAGAAAGAATACCATATGATTTTACTTACATGTGCAATCAAAAGAACCAAATAAACAAACAAACAAAACAGAAACAGACTTATATGTACAGAGAACAATCAGATGATTGCCAGTTTTGTGGAAAGTTGGGGGCTAAAAGAAAAATATGAAGAGATTCAGAAGAAAAAGGCTTGGTAGTTACAAAATAGTTACAGGGATGTAAAGTACAGCATGAGGAATATAGTCAGTAATATTGGAATAACTACATAAGGTGCAAGTGGGTGCTGGACTTAAAGGTGGGATTACTTTGTAAATTACATGAATATCTAATTAGCATGCTGTATACCTGAAACTAATATTAAATGATATTGAATGTCTACTGTAATAGAAAAAATCTGAATAGAACAACAACTGCTAACAAAATCTAATCTGTAATCAAAAACTACGAACAAACAAAATCTGTGGACCAGATGGCTTCTCAGGTGAGTTTTACCGAAAATTCAAAGATGTATTAAGACCTATTCTTTACGAACTATTTCAAAAAATTGAAGAAATGGTAAGGCTCCCAAGTCATTTTCCAAGGCCAGCATTAACCTGATACCAAAGTCAGACAAACACATTACCAAAATGTAAATTCTAAGTCAATATCCATGATGAACACAGATGCAAAAATGCTCAACATAATGTTAGCAAACTGATTTCAGCAATATATTAAAAAGATCATACACCTTAATCAAGTGAGTTTTATTCCTGGGATATAAGACAGTTTCAATATCATCCTTCATTCTCTTGTCTACTAGTTTTTGAAACAAGATAAGAACTAAGTAAGTGCTATTTATCCAATTTTTAATCTGATTTTTAATCAAGTTTAATGTGTTGATCTAATTGTTAATCTATACTAGTATTGCTAGTCAATCTTGGTAGGAAAAACTAAAACTAACTTCCCTACATTATGTTTATCTCAAGACTAGCACTTATGATATCAAAGTGCCTGCACTACAAATGCAGAGCAAAGGTAAGCACCCACGTGGCAAAGAAGGGAGCATTCAAATTCGGTTTGAAAAACAGCACAAAAGGAAATAGCCCAGCCATTTAAGCTTTACTGCACAATCTTTTCTTTCTCCTTTTCCAATAAACACTTATTTCCTGTCAACGCACTGTGGTTTGAAAATCCACCCTGCTCTTTCCTCTTTATTCAGCTTGAAGTGAGTCTGACACCGGGGTCTCTCTAGCTCAGTCAGTGATAAATGTCTCCAAGGATTAGAATGATTTCAACACATTCCCTTTACTGCTGATATCTTTCTGAAGTAATTCCCAATCATTTCTCCAGGTCGCTGTTGCTCCAGCTCATTTATTTGATGTTCAACAAATATTTACGGCTCAGTGTGCCAGTCACGGTGCTGAGAAATGGAGATGGGAAGTGGACAAGAAAGTCACAGACCCTACTCCCACAGAATATGCACTCTCAGAGGAATTGCAGATATAAGACAGAGGGAACACAGATTGCTGTGGGGCAGAAGCAAGGGCACCTCGTTTGACCTTCCATTGTCAGGAAAATTCCAGCATCTGAATGATCAATTCGAATTAGCTATAAAAAAGGTAAGGAATGACATGATAAGTATGGGGAAAATGCAAGCAAGGCAACCAATACTTGAATGCTCAGGAGCAGATAGGAGTTGGTAAACTTAATAACTGAGGCTATTGGCAGTATATGGAACCCAAATTCAGGGAAAGGTAGTTAGAGTGACAAAGATTCGAGTCTCAAGAGGGTGGGCCAAGGCATACTGAGCTTTAGACACCAGAGTGAAGAATTTGGTCTTTCCCTCAGAGCATCCATAGCTCAGGATTTAAACTGGGAGTCACAGTTCCATGTTTGTTTTAGAAAAACAACTCTGCCTCTTCCCAGAAGAGGGATTGGAGGTGGGGAAAGCTGAGGCAGAGAGAGCAGTGAAGAAGCTGTGGTAGTGACACAAGTCAAATTTTTAGGTTCTCTATAGCTATGTTCATAAAGGGGCACCAAAACAGAATGACTGACAGATATTTAGTATAAAGAACACACAGGAATTGGTGAGTAATTTGGAGTAAAGAATGAGAGAAAGGGGCTGGGGATGCTGCCCTGGATCCCAATAAAATATCTCCTGCATGATTACCCTAGTTTAATTGGAATCGTCTCACTTCTGGGCTTCTAGAAACACCTCACATGGTCTCCTCAGTTGGCCCTGAATTCTATGCTATAACTATAGCTATCTGTTTATGTATATATTGCAAATGCTGCCCTATATAAGCTATGATGAGGACTGTGGTTGGGCTTACTGATTATGTTTATTTCCTCTGTGCTAGGATGGTTAAAAAGTTCTCTTTGTGCTGGTTGCTTCCTCTATGAAGCCAGCCTTGACTTTTCTGGAGGACATAGGGTCTCCTTCCTGCAAGCAGTCCTTGACTCAGACACACCTCCATCATTACATTTTATTCCAGTTATCTGAATCCTCACTAGATTGAGAGACTTTAAAGAAGATATTTTTATCTTTATACATCTCTAGTGTCTAGCAGTGTGCTGGAGAACAGGGTGCAAATTTAATGTGTTGATTTGATATATTACTTTTTCTCACTGATATTACCACTGCATTTTAGAATTATTTTTTGCCTGACACAGTAAGAAACTGTGGTAGAGCAAATAGATGGTCAGTTTTTATTAAGTCAATTAATCATTTCCATTAATTTAAAATAGGAAATACCATCAAGAGAAATAATCCTGAACTATTTCCCCAGCGATTAATACTGCGTGTTGATGGAAATGATAATATGAAGGGCATTTAATGTGAGTAAGTTATGATTCCTAATGTACCACACGCCAATCAGATGACTCTCAATGCAAGCCACTTATAATGTCTTTCACTTCGTATTCAGGCATTGATAATCAGAAACTGAAACTCAAATGCAATGATTCATTCAAAATAGACCTGACATCCAAACCTTTCCCAGTTTCTCTCTCACTCAGTCACTCTTCACTCTCTACCATGAAAGTGTCACTGTAACACATTTGCCACGATAGCCCCCAAAGCCTAAGAAATCAGCAGGGAATAGAGAACACAGCACAAATAAAAACATCCCAGT
Organism: Trachops cirrhosus; assembly: GCA_028533065.1. Taxonomy (NCBI): domain Eukaryota; kingdom Metazoa; phylum Chordata; class Mammalia; order Chiroptera; family Phyllostomidae; genus Trachops; species Trachops cirrhosus. The sequence goes on from CM052544.1 coordinate 93,304,283, forward strand.
GGCAGTATTCACAGCTTCCTGTCTTTTCCTGCCAGCCTGGCCTTCCATTTCTGCCGGTTCTATCAAACTTTTGTCTTGTATCAATTTTTAGCAGCATGTATAATTTATTGCATCTAGGATGATAGAAAACCAGCTTTATACATCATTCAGCTTGCAAAAGATGTGTAGCTTCAGTTCTTAATGGTGTCATTTTGGCTGAAAGCTATTAACAGATTACCCCTGCCTAGGGGCAGTGGAGCATGTGTGGCAGAAAGATAACCTTGTGTTCGTAATTTAATATTAACTGTTTTCTCCATAGTACCTCTTTCCAGTACATTAACAACAAACCAATATGGCCTTGTCCCCTGTGGTCATATTCTGCAGCAAAAAAAAAAAAAAAAAAGGATTACATGATAGCAAGTTTCTGAAGATTTCCAGTGAAGTATTACAAATCACTCAACACACACTCTGTAGAACTGAAAAATAAACAGGCTTAGATTTAATCAAATTTAATTCCTCCAATTTAGCTTTACCGCACTTCAAAGGGTGCTCCTATTAACATCTTGGTGAACAAATTTAGCAGTCATTTTTCCTCTTTCTTATATGAAAGGCTCTAGTTGTGTTCAACATATAGTGAGATCAAGAAACTGCTTTATTTTTTTAAGTGACTACACTGTCACAGTTTGATATAAAAGTGTAAGCCATTTACAGAAAACTCTTTATGGAATTTTTATCCTATTCCATTCCCGGGAGCTAAATTTATATCCTGCATTAGCTATCATAGCACTAGAGTATTAGTCTTCTCCCTTTGCAAGCAGTTCAGGGCAGTCGAAGGCCCTATCACTCCCCACCACTCACATACACAGGCATTATGAGTTTATCTCATCTTCTGCAGCAAGTACCAGGCCCAATTCATTCCTTTAGGCTACTTTACTAATAACCTATTCCTTATCAGGGCCTCTCCACCTCAGCTTGTGATCAAAGACCCAATTAATAGAATGGAGAAAGGTGAAGCATTCAAATAATGGAGACAGCTGTTCTTCTCTGTTAGAGAAAATCCATTTGTATTGTTATCACACTCCCAAGTTCTGCAGCTCCCATTTAATTGTCTCCCTCTATTTCTGCTGACGATTAAAAAAAAGTCACAATGAACTCCAAAGAGAATGGCAGAAACATCACTGTGTTTCAACTCAGTCTGAGAGTTATCAACTCAAAAGTGAAAATACAAGCAGATAAGGGGAGGAAATGTCCAACAAAGACCATATCAAAAATTTTTAAAGTTTTTTTCAAACAGCATTCTCTATTCATCATTCTGATTTTTTTTGTTCCCTTTTTGCCCTATACTGTATTGCTCAACTGCCTACCTCAGCAAAGCAGGGGGTGATAATATCTTGAGTTCCACATGAGTTGAAAAGTAATTAAAGGCAGAGAGTAATCATAATTGGTTGGCGAGGACATTTTGACGAACTTCATGCACTTATGGGCCCAGGAAACCTTGTTAGAGCTCTGACTTCAAGTTGGATATTTTCTCTGAGTCACACCATTTTTTCCTAAACTGGTTTTTAAACTGTTTCATTTTCCACTTAAAACATTTAAAGCATTTCCTGCCTTCAATGACATGAATATTTTTTTAACTGAGACTCAACGTGAAAATATTTATCAGTGATTCTCAGACACAGAGTATGACCGTGACCCCATCATTCCTCTGCTAAGAAATTTCTCTTGTCTGTGAGTGCGCTCTCCCTTCTGCCTGCTAATTGGAGCAGGGAAGACCCCTTGCTATTGGAGTTAATGCTCTGCTGCCAGCATTTTCTCTTAATAAAAGTGTGTCAGATTCAGAAAAGCTGGAAGAGAAACAAAGGTAGTCCTTTGCTCTTATATTGTATGGAACATATTTCCTTGTGTCTATAATCAAGGATAGTTTCTGGTTCTGCCAAATAAGAGAAATATGTACATTGTTTTTCTTCCCTCAGGAGAATTCTCTTGGAAAGCAGGAATGAGAATCACATATTTGAACTCCTGCCTGAACACATATAACTAGCAAAATAAACACATACAAAACCACAGTATGTGCAGTAAATAGATACAGAAAGATCATAAAGGGCTATTCTGTCAGGCTGATAGCTCACAGGGGACTGCAGGATGTTCGTGAGACAGCATGGGGGGGAACATGACACATTTGCATGTCAGATGAGCCTTTAAAAGAAGACTTTATGGGAATAAAGAATAATATGGACTGGTAAACAGGTCAGGTGTTCTTATCATTTTTCCTTGACTTGAACCTTTAGAAACAAACACATTGAATTGATTTTTACTTCTCTATTGGAATAAAGCAAGTGTTTTTTTAGTCGCATGTAATAGATCTTCATATCCTTTTCTCAATGTTGAACCTAGAGCCAATAAATATGAAATAAAAACAAATCACCTTCCTCAAGAAGACAAAATGGTAAAAGCAGAACCATCGATAATTTCCCTTAGGCCTACTAAAAATACAGAGACACTGTTAGTGTCGATGGACTAGAGAAAACAAAACAAAGTATAAAATTCAGCTTTAATATTTCAGCCACAAAAGGAAAGATCTATAAACCTTTTGGTTTATAATGGATTTTAAATTTATCTATATAAAGGCAATAACATAGTCATATAGTAAATTTTCTGTAACAATCGCAAAATTATGAAAAAAATTTTAAATAAAAGGACTTTGTCAGCCAGCATATGCAGCTTATAGTGTGGTAAAACCAGCCACAAAAATCTCAGTGGTTTAAAACATTTATTTCTCATTCACTCTATGTCCAATAGGGGTGAGCAGGGTGAGGTGTCACCAGAAATTTTCGGGGACACAGAATGATGGCTCCATCCTCTTATGGTGCCATCTTTTCAACATGATGCTTCCGTAGCTACCAAAGCAGTGAGGAGAGCATGCCGGGTATGCACACCAACTGTTACACATACTTTGGCCTAGAACTAATCTTCATCACTTCCACTCAATTTCATTGACCAAAACAAATCATATGACACACCTAATTCCAAGGGGGTATGTTTCGAGAAAAAGATCCAAGAATCTTGGTGAAGACTAATAATGTCTACCCGCAGAAACTACTTGCATTTTTTCTAGTGTTTAAGAAAGGAGAGTGTACTTAAAGTATTATTTTTTATACAATCCAGTTTTAAAAGATGCTATAATAAAATGTCAGAGGAAACATATGCCAAGTTTGCTTTTTTTATTTTTTTAAGATAGATGTTATCGATACTGTGAATAGGAAACGGGATCCTATCCAAAGTATAATTTAGTCTGTTGCATAAAAAAGGCTTTATGCTGAACTTTTATTTCACTTTACAATATAAAGTCCTTGAGGGCACATAGGCATAATTTTCCTGATCCAAATCTAGTACTGTTACTGAACATGCTTTTTCTCATTTTAGTTAAATTATATCATCTAACTAAATATCTCCTAAGATGGAGTATTCTGGCCTAGAATAGGTAAATTTATATTTTTTTCCTTCCTCCCTTTTTGCATTCATTCATGCATCATTCTTTCACTCATTCTTTTATATGCATTCCATAAATATAATTGATGGCCTAGTATATAGCCCGGCATGTATTGATCTTTCATATCCAAAGATCAAGAATAAAACAGGTTTCTAGCCCCCAATGAATACAGTTTAAGGAATGAATCAGAAAATAAATTGCAACTACACCATGAGGAGAAAAGAAGAGGACAATTACTTTTATTTTATAACCTACTACTACTAATACTAATAATAGCTAAGAATTGTAAACATTCCATGTTGGGCACAAAATACAAATACTAACTTTATTTGTATTGTACAAGTGGGCAGCAGTTTGACTGTCTTGAGAAATAATGTGTATTCCCCTCTTCCAACTCAGGTCTGTTGGATTTTCTTCCCATCTTCCTTACTTCTCTGGGGTGCTCTACACCCAAGCATCTATCAAATGTTCCCTGACCTACTGCCAATGCTGTTTCTCACAGGATTTGCCCAGGCGCTTGCCTTCCTTTTACTTTCTAAATACCTTCTGTTTCTCCAATTCCCCAGTGTTCCACCCTTCTCTTTAGTCCCATTTTGAGGTCTGAGGAATAATTGACATACAGTTCTATAGAACTTAAGCTGCACAGCATGATGGCTTGACAATATATTATTGTGAAACAATTGGTAAAGTATGTTGAGTTAACATCCATTATCTCATATAAATACAATAAAAAGAAAATAATTTGTCCCCATGATAAGAACTCTTAGGGTCTATTCTCTGAACAACTTTCCTGTATATGATACAGCAGTGTCAACTAGAGTTTTCATGCTGTACATTACATCCCTAGTATTTATGTATCTTATAACTGGAAGTATGCCTTCTGACCATTTTCCTCCAATCCCCGCTCCCCGAACTATGTGGCTCTGGTAACCACAAATCTGATCTTTTTTTCTATAAGTCTAAGATCATACAATATTCGTCTTTCTATGTCTGACTTATTTCACTTAGCATAATACCTTCAAGGTCAAATCATGTCACAGGTGGTAGGATTTCCTCATTTTATATGGCTAAATAATATATTATTATGTATGCACATACATATATACCTCACAACTTATTTTTCCATGTGTTCATCAATGGACACTTAGATTATTTTTATGTAAATAATGTGAACATAGAGGTACAGATACCTTTTCGAGGTACTGCCCCCCCTTTGGTTATATTTCCAGGAGTGAAATTGCTGGATTAACAAAATGAAAATACAAGGTACTAAATGAAAGAACATATTTTATAATTATATATCTGATAAGGGGTTAATGTTCAAAATTTATAAAGAACTCAGACAACTTAACATCAGAAAAACAACCCAATTAAAAAGTGAGCAAAATAGACACTCCTCCAAAGAAGATATACAGATAGCCAATAGATATATGAAAAGATGCTCAATATCACTAATCATCATAGAAATGCAAATGAAAAGCACAATGAGACATCACTTCACATCTTTGAGAATGGCTATCATCAGTAAGTTGACAAACAACAAGTTTTGGAGAGGATGTGGAGAAAAGTGAGCCCTAGTGTACTTTTGGGGAGAATGCAGACTGGTGCAGCCACTAGTGAAAACAATGTGGAATCTCCTTTAAAAATTAAAAAATGGATTTGCCTTATGACCCAGCAATTCCACTTCTGGGAATATATCTGAAGAAAACTAAAGCATTAACTCAAACAATATATGCACCCCTATGTTCACTGCAGTGTTGTTTACAATGGCCATAGCACATGTTAATAGAGAATCAGATCTGTGTAGAAGTTGAGAAAGTGTTTTCCTATGGACTGGCTCCAGGTATCTCCAGGAGATTCAGAGCTCCAGAAATACCTCTTCTTTCCTATGATGACAAGAAAAAACTCCTCCTCACCCTGGTATAGTGTCAATCAGGCATTTGTACAGAAATTTGACAAGCCATGGGAATTGGGGATGCAGACAATAAACCCATTTTGATCTAAAAAGTGAGAATTTGTGTGCTCAGTAATTATATTCATCTTTATTCCAATCTAATTAGATTTTCATGCTTTTATTCTGGTGATCACATATAGTTATTTTGTTTCTTCTATTTCTAAGCAAAGTAATTCTATTCTTTTGAAGAGCCTGACTTTGTTCTAGACAATTTTATACCTTGAGTATATTTCTACATACTTACTTAAAGTTGCATGTATGTAAAGATACCATACACTAATTGTTGCTTGTATTTGTCAAACAATATGTATCATTCCTATACACACATATATGCCTCCTATCTTACCTGGTAACTGGTGCTAGGAGGTTGTCTTCCCACACCACCATCTTTCCAGTGTCAGTTAAAGAGGAGCTGAATGTATTAGTCAGGTAAAGAGGTAGATATTAATGAATCTCAGACCCTGAGCAGGCCTCACTTCTGTCAGATGATGCGGTCAATTGATAGGCAGCTGTCAATAGATGGTCCTCACCAGATTTCAGGGAGGAAACTGATATTGCTGCTCACAACCCAGACCACATACAGAACCCCCTCTCATGACAATGTATGTTCTGTCCCACTCCTCAGTTCATGACCTAGTGAATGGGCTGGACTGAGCCCTCTTTTGATGCTTCTTTCAGAGTCACCACTGCCCCTTTTGTACCTTTGAGAAAGTTAGAATGAGGCTCTCTTTCTTAAGACAGTTCTCTTTCATGTGTGATAAAATTATCATAATATCCTGACTTGGCTGGAACAAGATGGCTTCTTGCTATCTCTAGAAGACTGTATTATCAAATACACAAATCTGAGGAGTTATCACGTGAATGGCACTCTCTCAGCTGTGGTCCCCTTGTGCAGCACACCTGCGCATCCATATGCAGAATGCCTTGGTGCCCCATCACACACCCGTAATTACAGGGCTCATCAACCTTCTCCAAAGCCCTGCTCCATCCAACTCTTATGGCTTTTATAAGCATCTTTCCTTGTTCTTAATATGGATGGAAATTGTTTTAGTGTTTCTTCATCAAGTCTGAGGCTGGCATTTAGTTTGAACTACCTATATTTTTCATTATAAATATAAAATCTCCATCTAGGACTATTTTATAACAGGACATTTTTTAAAGAAATCAAATAGGATTCCAAAAATGTTTTTAATCTTTGAAAGAGTATAAATCTGCATTATTTATTTGAAGCATTCAGACCTCTGCCAAGAGCTCAGTTCTTCCCTATAATCCCTCTGAAAGAAATCCAGCCCATAATTAGCCATGATAAGGGAACCAAAGAACCAAGTAAGATCTTGGTTCAGTATGTAGTTTACTTTTGAGAAATCATTCTCTCTCTCTCTCTCTCTCTGCCATTTGGGCGATATGTTGCCTCTTTGGACTGTATCTCTCAATCTCTTTTAGACCTAGGATGGGAATGGAAAATATAAAAATAAAAATGGACAAGACACTGGGCATGTTTGTAGTCTAAGCAAGAGAATAACTCAAGTGCCTCTCTGAGGCACCAGAATAGGAGACAAAGACTGCGAACCACTGCCCACATTATCCTTGTTATGAACTGAATGACCGTGTCCACAAAATGTACATGTTGGAATCCTAAACCCTTATGAATCTTCAAGTGCCTTGAACTCAGGCTTCTCTGTCTCCAGGACTATGAGGAATAAATGTTTGTTGTCTAAGCCACCCAGTTTATGGTATTTTGTTATATCACCCCCCAATAGACTAAGATGATCTGCCTGGCATATTTTCAGTGCAACGACTGGCCAAAGATTTAGAAGTTTAGGAACTTGGTTGTAATGGGTGAAATCATGTCCTCCAAAAAGATATGTTTAAGTCCTAACCCCTGATACCTGTGCATGTGACTTCGATTAGAAAATAGGGTCTTTGCAAATGTAATCAACTTTAGATAAGGCCATACTGAATTAGGGTAAGCCTCAAAATCCAATGAGAAAGAAGGGGGATATTTTAATAGGTGGCTACAGAGGAGATGCTTGGAGGAAGCCACAGGATAATAGAGTCATAGAGTAGACAGAGGCAGCTACAATCTAAGGATTGCCAGCAGCTACTAGAATTTAGAAAGAAGCAAGAAAGGATTCTTTCCTGGAGACTTCAGAGAGGCCCTGGGCCTGAAAACACCTTGATTTGGTACCGTGGGTCCCCAGAACTATGAGAGAATAAATTTCCATTGTTTTAAGACACAATATATGTGGTACTTTGGTACCACAGCCTAGGAAACTGATACATGGACCATCTCTAAGTCTTTTTATTCATAATAAAACTAACAAACTTCCATAATTTGAAAACATGGTTCATAACCATCCTCCTGCCTATGCTTTATAAAACAGAGAATTGTCTTCTAAAAGAATGTTTATGTGATATATTTTTATAAATAAAATTATTTAGAAAACTTCATATATTATAAGTAATTAATAGTGTGGATACACACACTTTTCCTAAGAAAACTGCTTAATTATTTCATTGTAAAAGTCATTTTGAAATCAGAAATAATTGAGATATAACAAAGAAATATGAAAATGTAAACATAGCATTGACTTCCTGAAGGAAAAAAATGTGTGATCAAAGTTTAGTAATACTCTACCAAAAACAGTGGAAACATACTGAAAATATATTTCTATAAAATCCAGAGGAACACAGAATAAGCAATAAACAGCATGAGTTATAAACAACCAATCTATACCAGAGGAACTTGATTGATTTCCTTTCAGTTTCATTACAAAATTAGAGCACAAAGGGAATCCTATAGTAGACACTGTATATTTAAGCATTAGAAAAATACTCAATTGGATCTCATGAAATCATACTTTAAAATTGAAGTAAAATTGACCTGCACACAAACACAATCACATAAATGGAAAATGGATGAAAGGAATATAAATAAGAAATAATGATAAATAGCAACAGACTGTGTGTATCAGAGAGGTACCCAGGGGTGAATCAAAAGAGTTTCATTTAACATTGACTACATAATCAGGAAGAATGGATTACATTCCATGTGATCACTAAAACAGTACAAGATACTGATTTGTGGAGTCCTTGACCCCTATGGAGAAGTAGCAATCCAAGGGAGTCAAACATGTAGTCAAGGTATAAAATGATTTTTTCATGAAAACAATAAAAAATGAAATACTGAGTGTTAGGGATGATGGTAGGAGGAGTTAGAGCATTCAATGAATGACACAAAGATGAGTAAATCATAACACAATGATGCTAACACCTAAACAAAAGACTTCATATTAATTTAGAGGCTAAAGTATGCTGTATTGTCAGAAAAGCCCACCTGGGTCTAAGACTTTGTAAATAAATAGAGTCTACTAAAAGTTAAACAAGTAGTTTTCCCTACTGATTTGTGTTATGAAAATAAAAAGTTGGTGAAAAACTTTGTCATCTCTGTGGTAGAGAGCATCCTCAGCTGATTACAAAAGTAATTCTTACTGGCACGTGTCTTAAAGATCTCTCTCCTGATATACAAGCTACTATTTATAATGAAAAGATTGTGTGGGTTGATTAAAACACAAATAAACATTTACTGAGCAAATATTTGCAGCACTTATTATGTGATAGACACCTACCTAGGTGCATGGCATTTACTAATAAAAGAAAGTAATGTCTGCTCTCATAAAGTTTACATTCTAATGGGGATAACCATAATAAAATATAAAAATAAACACAATACAGAAAAATAAAGGAGAGGAAGATGGAGTGTGATCGAGCAGGCAATGTGCTATTTTGGATAGAGGGGTAAGGGATGGCAACTCTGATAAAGGAACTCTTGAGTGGAAGGAGCAAACGATACAGATATAATGTGGTAAGAATTGTCCAGGTAGTTGAATTAACCAATGCAAAGGTGGTGAGGTGGGAGACTATTCAGTGTATTCAAAAAGTAGCCAAGAGGCCAGCATTACAGAAGCAGATAAGCTAGAAGGACAGTGGTTGGTGATATAGCACAGAAGTAACCAAAAGAGTACATCATACAGGGTCTTCTTATAGCTACAGTTGTCATGGAAGGACAGTACTCAGACCTCCTGCTGCATGGAGCATGGTTGCCTGGCAGATCCAGTAGCTGTCCTACAGAATTCACCCCCACATGTATGCCAATACCACACTTCCTGTAGGCTGCCTCCAGTCAATGCCTGAGCACACCAGAACACCAGAAGTACCACTACAGGCACATTCCTGCCCAATGCAAGCCTCTCTGAAAGATGTCTTTGGCTTGGATACTTGTTAACCTGACACTGCACTGTCCACAACTGTCCTCCATTAGTTATCAACACCACCACTGCCATCTCCCTGGCTTCCAGCAACAGGACATTACTCATTCCTTGTCCACATCTTCCCAAGTGTGGGGTGCATTCTTTCCCTGACATCATCATGTCCTTCATAAAATAAATTGGACAGTAGAATCATATGTGCTTTTAACTTACGTGAATCAAGAATTAACTGTAATTATCCATCAACTAGAAAAGAAGCAAACAAGGTGTGGAGGGGGGCAAGAGATCATTGAAATAATAAAGTGTAGAGCAATCTACCCACAGACTCTTTCATTGTGACTGTTCGCCAGAGGTTGGTCTAAAGCTCTCATGCCACTTATTGTGGGAACATCTTGCAGCTCAAAGTATGATTTAAAGACACATGTTTTTGGTACATGTTATCCAAGAGGACCATGAATACACATCAATAGTGCCACAGAGTGCAAATATAATATAGGATTTATTGGGGCAAAAAATGTATGCATTGCATTGTCATTGTTTTACCGCATAGTCTGGGCATAGGTAGTCACCCAAAACCACAGACAAGATTCCAGGAGAGAGGACCCTGCTCAGCTAGCACACTGAGAGAGCATGAGCACTGTCCCCAAGTCAAGGTATATAAAAATTACAGGTTAGCACAAGTGGGACTAAGGAAACGTAGTTCTTTGAGTACCAAAAAATATTTCAAGGAATGTCTAGGACCAGAAACAACACTACAAGTTATATCTACGTAAGACCAAAGTCCTCACACAAGGGCCCTAGGAAGACCCTTGTCTGACGGTACGCTGACATCAGCGGAAGGCCTTGCTGTCTTTGTGAACTGTCTCAGTCCCTCGAAACCAGCTTTCTGCGAAGCTACTGTGAAAGAGAAAATAGGCCTCCAGAGTCAACCAAATTTTTCTCTCATCAGTACACATAACCCCTTAAAATAAGTCAACTATTATATCTGATAAACAATCAGAGGCACAGCAATTTGATGGACTTTCATTTCTGCCCCACTTATTTCTTTTTCTTACCTTGAATCAAAATCACTTTCTTAGCTACTTTAATACTATGTATATACATAGTATAATTCTCATTAATTTTGATGCACATATTAAGAAACTGAAACAGAGATAAATTGATTTTTCCTAAAATGCTCTGCTACTAAGTCACTATTTTAGTTCCTAGTTTATGTCAAACTTTGTCATAAAAAATCATTTAATTACTGGAGTTGTTGTTTTTATCATTTCACCAATAAAAGTTATAAATAAAGTTATGAAATGATCTGTCCAAGACCTAAGAATCAGAGCCAGGATTTGAATCCAAGAATGTCAGTAACAGGCTCTTTCCATAAAACCCACAACCAAACCTCCAGCCTTCTCACTCTGAGACTTTCCTCCCTAGCAGTCACCAAGAACCTCTGTATTCCACTTGAGATAAGTTTGGGAATGAGGAGGCATTCTTAAGCAAAGCCATTTGTGATCAACTCTATCAAAGAATCTCTGTAGATATATTTGGTATTTTAGCCTTTGCAAATTTATTTATTTAATACTTATGTAGTATGTGCTATGCATAAATGTTTTACAGAGATAAGCTCACTTAATTCTATTCCCATAATAAACCTGTGAGGTAGAACTCTTGATCTCCATTTCACAGAATCTTGCCTAAGATGACATAGCTCCTAAGGGTGAGGGAAGGTCTCACTCTCACGAGGAGGTCTAGCTCCATCTCAATGCTCTTTCTCACCAGGCTTTGCAGTTTCTCATAGTAAGCCCAGCAGAAATTTCTTCCAGACTTTTCTTGAAGGTAAAATGACAAGTAAATCCTAGTGGGAGAGAAAAGAATAGGGAGTCACTAGGAAGTTATTTTCTCAAGGAAGCATCCCCCAACTCATTCTTCTGCAAGGCCTGATCAGGGTCCCATCTCTATGTTCCTTAGTGCCCTTCTGACTGGCAGGCAGTGTAAGGGACAGCTTAACTCGTGGCTTCTGGAGGCAGGTAAAGGTGCACCTCATCTCCACTCTTCCACTTACCAAGCTGAGTAAGCTTAGGGACATATGTAGACAATTTGGGCCTCAGTTTCCTCATCTACAAAAAGAGCAGCAATGTAATTGTAATAAATATTGTAATAGAAATGATAAACTTTTGTGAAATTTTTGTGAAGTTCAAATTAAATAAGATAGAAAAGATTTTAATATGGTATTAAGTGTTCAATAAATATTAGCAATTTTATTATTGCTATCATACTACTTTATAATTACCTATTTACTATCTATATTTCCCAATATAAGTTTTCATGAAGTTTAAATTAAGATAGAAAAGCTCTTAATATGATATTAACTGCTCAGTAAATACTAGCAATTTTTATTATTGTTAATACACTACTTTCTAATTACTTTACCATCTATATCTGCCAACATACTATAAGCTTCTTATATCCTCAGTGTTTGACATACAGTAGACATTCAGAAAATAGTCATTAAATAAATGATGTCCTCGTTTCTTTTTCTGATTTCCTTCTTTGAGAAGTGCATCTCACCCTCTGAACTCACAGTGCCTCTCATAAGTACCCCAGTGGAAACATCCACGCAAAGATGTGTGTAGTAGCATTGTGTCATCAGCACTCACATAGCATGCGCTAATTACAGAGCATGCTCAGTGTCTGTGCATATGTGGACTCCAGGCTTTCTTTCCTCACCATTTTTCTCTAACTGCTGATAAGCCCTGTACAATGTGCCTGTTGAGTACAGTCTAAAAATGGAGTGTGAATGGAGATAATTTGGTATATTATTTTGTGGAATATAAAAGATAATTCCTGCATTTCATTCCAGATGTCTACACAAAGTGCAGTTTCCCTCCCACAATATGCTTGTCAATAAATGTAATTTTAGCAAGAAAATGCTATTTTTTCTATGCATATATATTTAAATGTTTTTCAAGGTTGTTTTCAAAAAGAAGTGATTTTTCCCCAGGGAAAATTATGTGTGATACGGGCTCTAGAGTTTTTTTATAGTAAGTTGGGAACAGTTAAAATATTACTCTTAAACCAAGCCTCTAAAGTGAGAAAAGCAGACAGACCTAAAACAGACTCCTTTCTTCCAGCCACTACTCATCATGTCTTATTTCATTCAGTGGATTCATTGTCCTACCCTGTGGTTCACTTATTTGCCTGTCCTTGCCCTCTTATGACCTCTAAAGAGTGAAAAAAAATCATCCTAAACTCTACTAGTATGCCAATTAACTTGTTCTCATTCTGGGTCTAAAACAAGAACTGAAAAATAAGAGGTTTGATAGAACACAGATTATTGAATCCTCAATGGCTTCGCCTACAGAAGTCCGTAGGCCCAGTCTCCATTTCAATTTGCCCACTATACTTACTTTTTCTATCTATATGTATCCTGGTGAATAATGTGTTTTTAAGAAATTTTGTTCTTACTAATCAGCAGAAAAAATATTCCTTTATAACAATTTTCATAGACTAATTTTCAAAGACTACTTTAAAAGTGCATTGTTTTTCTCATATTGCCCTTCTTTACAAACCTTAGGGTTGATATGGTCTAATTTAATTATTTCCAACTTTTTGGATCTCTTGTATGGCAAATGAATATTTAATCACTGGATTGTTTCATGTGTCTTTTGATAGGTGACTTGGCTAGAAGACTCTCATCTCTACTGGGACTAGTTCCAAAGGAAGTTTTGACATCTATAAGACACTAAAACTCAAAGACAGTAATAACTTGTGACAATAATAAACCAGGACATATGTATAATTTGCAAACTTGTTTGCAGATAGACTTTGTGAAAGATTTTAAACTTTTAGTTCAGGAATTTAGAGAAGAACACAAGCAGCACAAAGAAATCTAGCAAAACATACTTCCACATGTTCTTACGGAGAAATCTCTAAGTTTCTCCTTACTCATATTACTTACATAAATATTTCTTCCCACTACATAGACAGTAAAATTTTTTCTACTGCTGCTAATAATTTAAAATAAAGCTAAGACTCCAAGTCCCTCCAGGAAAGTATTCCTCTGTTCTAAGATTTTTATTATCACTCTTTACCTAAAAGTCAGTGCTAAATTCAGTCAACTTATGCAGCACACATACCATCCAAAGCTGCTCTAGTCAGGAAGGCAAACAATTCCTGAAAGAGTAGGAGTCAAAATACTGAGCTGAAGTGGCAGCAATCTGTTTCAACAACTAGAAATCTGCTGAAAAGTGATTCGTTAAAAAGATTCCTTGCTACGGCTGACTTAAAATCACTTGAGGACATCTATTCACGTGAACTTCTTCTTCAGACCGTACAATGGCTCCTACATGGTTTCTTATTACATCTTAGATCAAATCTATACTTCATGACTTCCTCTCCATCTTCAGGTGGGTTTTGCCCTAACACTCTGTCGTCAGCCTTAATAACCTTCTTTCAGTTCCCAGACATATCAAGTGTTTTCCTTCAACACAACTTGTGTTATACGTGCTCTTTCCTCTGCACAGAGCACCCCCTACTCGTCCCCAAACACACACCTGCATCCTGCAGCCAGACCCTACCTCTCACAGTTTTTACAACCGTTCTTTAGTTTTTTGGCTTAAATATTAGCCCTTTAGAGAGTCCCTGGTCACCAAGTAGATCCCCTCAATTCTTTATCACTTTATTTAACTTGTTTCCATTACAGCATCTATCATGATTTATAATTATACATGCATTGCTTTATTTTGTTTACTTATTCATTGTCTGCCTCTGCTCCCAACTTAAACACCATTTCTCACCGTATCTCCAAGGCCAATCACAGACATAGCATACAATAGATTCTTGATGAGTGAATGTTGAAAGTACTACTAAATGAATAAATGTAAAGTAGGAATTAAAAAGGAGAAAGAAGAGAATGACATAACAATATGTCTGGTAGTAACCATTTCCTAAGCATTTATAAATCTTACATTTGATGTCACTGTTACACACCAGTTAATCTTCTCCTCAACTCATTAAAATCACATGGGGAATTTTTTTTTAAGTTCCAGATACAAAGGCTCCATCTCAAGCAATTCAATTGAATCTGTAGAAGAGGTATTCCATGTTTTGATTGTTTTAAAAGTTCTTCCGGTAATTCTAACATGCAAATAACACTAGCCTATTCAGCGGTTCTCAAATATGATCTTCATCAGAATCCTAGAAAGTTTGTTAAAATAGATTTCTGGGTCTCACTCCCAGAATTTATAATGAGTCTGCATTTTAATGATTCCCAGGTGATGCTGACAGTGCTGGACTGAGACCCACACTTCGAGAACCACTAGCTTTACTTTCATGTAGGTTGTACTGGACTTTGGGTAGAGAAGAAATGCTAGGAGGGCTATTTTATGAAGGGAAACAAAAAGACTTGAAATTAAAATAATAGGATGCTTTAAGCATAGTTTCCTAGTTAATCACTTCCATGCTGCTCACAATTGAATAGAGATGCCAGAAATCACAGAATGCCATTCAGCTGAGAGATGGAGGCAATAAGAGAGCCAATACATTGGCAACACATTCTACACTAATTGTGCGTAAAGAATCCTAAGAAGAAAAAGCCCGAGGCCTGCTAGTGAGGACAGACGATGCCATGTATCTCCAAGTAGCCTGTAGCTTCTTCACCAAAGCAATTATAAATTCAATTCTGATAATAATGCTATCTTTGAATAGACTGATTTCTTTTTGTGATTTTAAAAAATATCTTTACATCTGCATGCAGTACTCAGCCTGTGGGTTTTTAGTTGGTTAACAGGCCCTTAGAGTAGCAATTAACTGTGCCATTGCTTTAAACCTTCCCTTAATGTTTAATATTTATGCTTCATCCTAAGTGTTCCAGCAGCAAGAGAGGGTCAGTTTCCTGGGTAAAGGCAGGAGATGCGATGCATCTTTAAATGTAACTGGGGTGATTTGAGCACTTAAGAGCTTCAGTACATCATTTTGCAATCACATATCTCAGAATAATTTATACAATCAATTAAAGAACATTATCAAGGGATGATTTGACCACTGTTGCCATGCCAACCAGTGAAATAGCGCTTTCGTGTTTCAAGCCTGCACCTGGTGATGGATGTAGCTGATACTGGGCACCCAGACACAACCACATATGTCCAAAGGTGTGGAGGGAACATGATTTAAAGCTTTCGTGTTGTGCCATTTTTGCTGGCAAAAGGGTGTTGATGGCATGTTGTTCATTTTCTCATTAAAATTCTGTCATTTTCACAGTGTTCTGCATTCAGAGTTGAAACTGAAGTGAGAATGCACTTTACAGACTCATAAAAATACGATAGCAAAATAGATGATGTTCATTTGCAAGCTGAATTAATTTTTTTAAGTTTGTGTCAGCATATTTATGAAAATTCTACTTATCAAATGCAACTTTATCAGCCTAAATGGACATATCTTAAATACTTTTACATTAATAATTAAAATTTTGGATGGCAAATGGCTTTAGTGCATTGAGCTGAAAAGTATTTGAAATGGGTCTCTGTAGAACACACCAGACATAGAAGTACACTTTCCAACCTCCATAGGTGGCCTGATCTCTTGATGCTAATGGCCATGATGAAATCAATAAACCTTAAAGACTTTGCAAGACAGACAGGTTTTTTTCACTCATTGAATGCCAGCAACCAAGGGAGGTCCAAGGGCATCTTTTTTTAAAATTGAATTTATTGGGGTGACATTGGTTAATAAAATTATATATGTTCCAGGTGTACAATTCCATAACACATCATCTGTGTATTATATTGTGTGTTCACCACCCCAAGTCAAGTCTCCTGCCATTACCCTTTATTCCCCATTTACTCTCTTCTACCTCCTTCCACCCCTCTTTCCCTCTGGTAATCACCACACTGTTGTCTGTGTCTGTGACAGGTTTTGTTGTGGTGGTGGTTGTTGTTGTTATTGTTTGTTGTTGGGTTTTCTTTTTTGGGCTTAATTCCTTCACCCTTTTCACCCAGCCCCACAATTCCCTTCCCCTCTGACAGCTGTCAGTCTGTTCCTCTGAATCGGTTTCTGTTTTGTTTATTTTATTCATTAGATTCCACATATGAATGAAATCATATGGTACTTGAAGTATAGACCCTATATGTAAGCAACAGAGATAACATTAGACCTTGTGTATATGGGACTGGCAAGCCAGTTCTCTCTCAAGCATGGCAAAACTCTCTGCTGTATTAAGTCAGGCCATTCAGAAACCAGCTGATTATATGCTAATATGTGTGATAGATGCATTGCATTGCCCACAATATTTTTTAATAGTGTGATGGTTATAAACTTAGACTGTAGAGCCAGACTATTTGAATTTTAACTCTCCCCCTTGCTAGCTATGTGTCATTGTTATTTGATCTCTTTCTGCCTCAATTTCCTCATTCATAAAATGAAGATAAAGGTGTCCACATTGTAATATTGCTGTGAGGACTGAGTTACAATGTGTAAAGCACTTAGAATAGTGCCTGAAGTGTTTATCCTCATTGTAATTGTTATTATAATTATCATTATTATGGCTACTTTATCTTGTAAGGCTCTGAGTCTTTCTATAAATAGTTGTCAGGGTAATCACTAATTTTTGCTTTCCATTCATGAGTTGATGCAACTTGGAAAGTAAATTGCAAAGTTCAACTAATGATTTACTGAACTGAACGACCACAGGAAAAGTTACATTGAAATAAAACAAAATAGAAGTAAAATGAAATAAAAAGTGGCAGATCTAGACCCAGGAAGCAGACAATATGATAGTGTCATTTAATGCTCTATAGCAAAATTCGGTTTCCTTCCACCAATAGCTCTTTTTTGGGGCTAATGCCAAATACCAAACTAGGATAATAAAAGGGGAGTCTTTTGTAGAGACATAAAAAAGAAGCAAAGGCACTTTAAAGGAAAATAATCCCCAAAGTTGTGCTCAGAGACCAGGTTAGCAATAAAAAAGATGACCTTACAGAGGCTGTCATTTGAGACCGGATCCTGAAAGCCTACTCTCCTTTATCCTGACACTTCTCTCTGATTGAGAGAAAAAACAGATGAAATTAAAAGATGGCTTTAGGTTGAGAAGAAAGAAGAAATGGAACCATACAAGTCTGGGTAAAAGGAGGTGGCAAATTGTGAGGGACACCACGCACAGTAGAAAGTCCCTGTGCCAATGTGAATAGGACATATGTGAGTTTATATGTGACTCAGGAGAAAAGTAAAATGTTTTTAACTTGTCTGAATTATTGGTATGTGCTTGCTCTTCTAATAAGATTTTAATTTTCTATTATGGACTATGTCTTCCTTCTCCTTCTTTCAACATTAAATACATACAAAGGGGGACAATTTAGATAAGAAACAGTAGAAACGATATGATTATCTCAGTTACTGTGAGACACAATAATGATGAATTCAAGAGTAAACACTGGGCGCTCAGCAAGCTTTGATTTCAGCAGCCTCAGCCCTTAGAATCAAAAGCTGGTGTCCAAATCCAAAACATAATCTATGCTCTGTTGTCAATAAGACCTAGTTCATAGGCTGGTTTGAAATGCATGAGAGCTGTCTTTCAAAGTATGTTAATACTATGGTAATTTGGAATATCACTAAATAATTCTCTAAAGTCAGACACAACCAATCATTTGTGGATAGATAGATGCCCCCCAACTACAAGTGGACAGGCTTCTATATAAGGCCCATTACCCACAACTAGCTAAGCAGGGGTGTCCGGCCTGTGGGCTGCATGTGGCTCCAGATGGCTATGACTGTGGCCCAACACACAATCATAAATTTACTTAAAACATTATGAGATCGTTTTGTGATTACATGTCACAGTGTATTTAATGTGTAGCCCAAGACAATTCTTCCAGTGTGGCCCAGAGATGTCAAAATGTTGGGCACCCCTGATAGCGTTAGGTCTTCCTAAGCTGCCTGTGCTGCCGTCTTGGAGTCCCTGACCATAGGTGGCTGGCTACCTCCACCAGTCCACTGTGCCCCTGCCAAGTGCACATCCCCCCAAAGCCATGGCTGCTGCTGCCGCATATGGCACTGCTGGGCAACCAAGGCCTGTGCAGAGCCACCCGTTGCTCAGACTGCCACACACTGAAGCTCACCCAGGACCAGGGAAAGATGGCCTACCGCCTGGACGTGCAGACAGAGACCCTCCTGCTGCAGATGGAGCCACGGGCCTTGTGCCACTGCTGGTGCAACGACACTGAGGACCCTTATCAATAAACACTGAGCCAAGAAAAACAGAAAACAAAGCAAAACAAAACCAAAAAAGCAGAAAGCACTATAAATATGAATATGCAGGTAGATACCATTAATTTGTGTGGGTGATTTACCACCTGAAGATTTAACTTGCAGCATTTGTGCTTTGCTCTTCTTCCTTCTAGTCACCTTTCCTAAAGTGGGATTAGAAAAATGGGAGAATCTCACATACACAGAAACACACACACACACGTACACGCACTGCATGAAAAAGTGCTATGTGATAAAACATACAGTAGTCTCTGCTTTCAGGAGCTTCTAACTGAGTTGAAGAGAGAATACTAAATATATGAAAAGTTAGGTAGGAATAAAAGACACAGAAATTAAAAGTATGACAAGCTGGTTTATATTTATTTGCCAAATAATTTGAGATATCTTGATATCTAGAGATATCTTGATATCTCAAATTATTTGCCATTTTATTTGAGACATCAAGATTTATTTTTGCCCCTGATATAAATTTTAAAATATCAGTATATAATTATTATACAAGTTCTTCAGTATCTAAGAAATAATATAAGGTTTCTATGTTTACAATGTTTGGAAGGAGAGTTTGCTTTCTAGATAATGGTTTCAGTTCTTTCCATGATAATTATCAATACATTTTATATGAAAAGGACAGTTGAGTCATCCACTTTAGCAAGCAAGCATTTATCAAAAGCCTACTATGTGCCAGGTACCAGCATTATAAAAAATTATTTCTGTCCTTGAAGAAAGACTGTTTTTAAGTGAAAAAAAATGATGAGAGCTAGTCTGTTAATCTGTTTAATGGCCATCCCCAGTGGCCATTAAACAGTGCAAAAAATTTGAGAGTTTAAAAGTTTCTAAAAGTCTCCCAACTTGGACTCATCTCTATATTGGTCAATCTTTGTATTAAAGGGGCAGAAGGCAATTTTTCTTTATGCTGTTGTTTGTTTATTGATATCACCCAGATATCTTGGAAACAGATCAGAGGTTTGCAACATCCTAGGAATTGTATCTAGGACCCTTGGCTCCTTTCTCTCTGCCTCCCTTCTGCCCTCTTACTGCCTCTCATTCTACCCTTGCTTGGACCCATTAAACTCACTTCTTCTGCAAAAAGAGAAAAGAAAAGGAGTAGTAAAGACACAGTGAGAAAGATGCACAGGTTTATAAAGCTTATATGTGAAAATGGTGATGAATACATTGTTGCAAAGAACTGAATATTTCTGAGAGAGATCTTTTAACTTGCATTAATCACCAGTCACTATTCAAGACACTGAGGACATATCCCTGCCTAAAACACAGGTTAGAGAGTATGTATGGGAAACTCTCCCAACACCCGAAAACTTTAGGCCAATGGATTTCAAAACCAGTGGTTAAAGGAAATGAAATACATGTGGAAAGACAGAGATAATGTGAGTTTAGTTCAAAGTTACTTTACAACACACAGATGACCTGACTTAAAAAGATCTGAAACACAAAGTAGTGATAAATTCGCTCATAAGACAAAAATATGCCAAAACATTGCAAAGATTAGCCTCATGATGAGCAGAGACCTTTATCTCCCCATCTCTTAGATTTCTCTCCTTCAAATTTTAAGTACAGATACTTTGAAAAGAAAGATTGTGCATGCTGATTTCATGATCAACCTATTGAACTTCTGTTTGGTTTTTCCAGCCAGATTTTCAATGCCACTAGGGAAAGAAAGATTAATTCATTTTAAATCCCACAATGCCAATTGCATTTACAGGACACCAAAAAAAGTGATTTTTATTGTAAAAATTACTTTAAACATTATGAATAAAATCATGGTATGTTAAATTTGAATATTATTTTTAAAATTCATTTTGTATTTTAAATGCTGTTGTAAAATTAGAGTTCCTTAGCCATGAGGCATAGAACTAATGCGCAATAGTAAAAAAATTTAAATACAAATTTTTTTCAATTTCAAAACACTGTCTCCTCAATTGTTTTATTTGATCTCTCCAATAAGCCTCCTGATCTTTATGAGTGAATTTGATGGACAAGATGAGGAAAAAGAACAAACATATTGACTACTTATTTATTTATATTTAACCTTTATTGTATTTTTCCATTACCATTTAGCCCCCTTATGCCCCCCTCCTCTCATCAGCCACCACACTGTTGTCCATGTCCATGAGTCATAATCCCTTTCTGCCTAATCCCTCCACCCCCTACTCTCTCCCCCAAGCTGTCATCTGCTCTCCATTGAGGAGTCTGTCCCCATTTCCCTTGTTAGTTCAGTTTGCTCATTCGATTCCACATATGAATGAAATCATATGGTATTTGCCTTTCTTTGCCTGGCTTATTTTACTTAGTGTAATATTCTCCAGGTCCATCCATACTGTTATAAAGAGTAAAATTTTCTTTTTTATGGCCTAGTAGTATTCTATTATGTAAATGTCCCATACTTGTTTTATCTACTCATCTACTAATGGACACTTGAGCTGCTTCCCTATGTTGGTGATTGAAAATAATGCTGCAACGAATATAGGGGTGCTATGTTCTTTCAAATTAGTGATTTGGTTTTCTTCAGATATATTCCCGGAAGTAAGATCTTTGGGTCAAAAGGCAGATCCACTTTTAACTTCGTGAGCTATCTGCATACTGCTTTCGACAATGGCTGCACCAGTCTGCATTCTCACCAACGGTGCAAAAGTTTTCCCCTTTCTCCATGTCCTCGCCAACACTTGTTGTTTGTTGATTAATGATAGCCTTTCTGATGGGTATGCGATGATATCTCATTGTGGTTTTAATTTGCATTTCTCTGATGATTAGTGATATTGAGCATCTTTTCATGGGTATATTGGCCATTCGTATGTCTTCTTTAGTGTCTATTCAGGTCCTTCGCCCATTTTTTAGTTGGGTTATATGTTTTTCTTTGTGTCTGTGTTGAGTTTTGTTAAGTCCTTTATAAATTTTGGATATTAACCCCTACCAGATGTATTGGCAAATATGTTCTCCCATTCTGTGGGTTGTCTTTTTATTTTTTATTGTTTATTCTGTTATAGTAGTCCTAATTTTTCCCTTTTGCCCCCCCTTCACCCATTCCACCCCTCTTGCCTATAGTCAACCCCCTCTCCATTGTCCATGTCCAGGAGTCATTTGTACCTGTTTTTTGACTAATCCCTTCTCATTCCTTCTACTATTCACTCTCCCGCCTCCCTTCCTACACCTATCACTCTGTTCCATATTT
Organism: Trachops cirrhosus; assembly: GCA_028533065.1. Classification (NCBI taxonomy): domain Eukaryota; kingdom Metazoa; phylum Chordata; class Mammalia; order Chiroptera; family Phyllostomidae; genus Trachops; species Trachops cirrhosus. The sequence goes on from CM052544.1 coordinate 93,326,410, forward strand.
TCATGCCTCTGATTATATTTTTCTTATTAGTTTATTTTGTTCATTAGATTCCAGTTATAAGTGAGGTCATGCGCTATTTGTCTGTGGGTGTGGAAAATTTCTCAAATTTTAACGAAGACATCTTCTGGTCAGGATGCCTTCTCACCAGTTGTACTTCACCTACAGCCACCCAGCAGGAAGCCTGTGAGATCTGGTCAGACATGCCTACCGCTTGTGGACGTGGATGTCCCACATGTACCTCAAATTAACCATGTTTTAAACAGAATTCATCATCCCTGCCTAAATTTCACACTTTCTCCTCCTGGATATATCTTTATAACACTTCCTCTCATCTTGGCCGATTTCCTCCCGTAGGCAATCACTTCTGTCAATTGCACTTCCTTAATATTTTTCCTCCCTGTTCCTTTCTCCCCATCTTCATGGATGCTGTCTTAATTCAGGTACTAATTATCTCTCACTCAGGTTTTTCACGTAAGTTTTTTTATTTTTTATTTTTTATTTTAGACTATTCAGTACAGTTTCTATCCTTTATTCCCATTCCAGCCCACCTACCCATCCCTCCCCTTTCCAACCCCCCTAGTTTTGTCCATGTGCCCTCTATATTTGTTCCTGTAAACTCTTCCCTTCTCCCCTGAAATTTACATAACCAAATTTTCCTCTAGTTTTTCCCCACCTCACCCCACCCCACAATCAGACATCCATAAAGCCACTAAGTAGTGTGTCTGCCTCCTTCTGAACAGAGAGTCCTCTTTTGTAGGAGAATCTTCTGGGACTGATATGCCACAGAAAACTTTTTGGAGCATACACTATTAAGATTACCAACAGAGACTGGTGGGAGGAAAAGGAATGAAACTCAGAATAATGGACTTCATACACAAGAAACCAAGATGCCAAATTTTCCTTTAGTTCTACTTTGGTCATTGTTTCATTGTTTCTGTGCTTGATGTCAGATTGATCTTCACATTGAATAAAATACAACTTTTTTTAGATTAAAAAAAAAAGCCACCAAAAGAGTTTTTCGAAAAGGCAAACATCATGTTACCATCTCCATTGTCTTTTAAATAAAGTCCCAAGCCTCCTCTGCCTGCAAAGCCCTCCGTCTGATCTCTCCAGATCCGTCCCCCTTACAGCACCAGCCATGCCCAAAGCCTGACTGTGCTCCAAATGAGCCCGGAATTTCCACTTTCATACTTCTGTTCACTCGACGCCCTCAGCCTCGACTGACCTGCTCCTCTGTGTGGTGAAATCTACTCATTTTTTTAAGACCCAGCTCTGTCAGCTACTCTTCAAAGTCTTCACTTATTGTCCCTGGAGAGTTGAAAGCACCAACTTTCAGTCTCCAATATACTTTTATTGTTGTGCTTTATTTTAGTTTTTTATTAACTTATTTTTCTTAGCTGCTGTGCTCTGAACTTCTCGAAGTCAAAAATTTTGGACAGTTCTGAACTATTCTAAATGTAACATAAAAGTCTGTTGAAAACCTGAAGGAATGAAAAAATTAGATATGTCCTGTATTTACACATGCAAACATTCATGCATATGCACATACATATATTTACATAGATGCATGGCATGTACTCTTGTCTCTCTTCATGGCACAAAAATACCTCCTTTTACAGAGTATTCAGAGGGGAAAAGGAGTTAGGATATTGGGGAAAAATGAGTTTGGTAAAGTGTATGAGTGACCAGCCACAGGAAACTGCTTATTTTAGAAAACTGTCTAAAAAGCGTAGTTTACAGGGATGGGCAAAAGTAGGTTAAATTACCAGCCATCAATACCTAAAGATAAGCCATAACTAAGAATATGAAATAATAACAATAATAATATGACAGATAATACAAATAAATAATACAATGATCAATAAATGAAGAATAACACAAGAATAAATTTGGTTTTGTGCACTCACAACTGTAAACACACTTTTGTCCACCCCTGTATTGTTATCAGCATGAACCAAAAACACAAATATCCATAGACTGACTAAACTGCAGAAGGATGCTGCCTGAGAAACACAGGACGGCAGTAAGACCTTCTTAAAGATGATGGAAAACAATTTAAGATTCAATGACTTTTGATGGGACAGAAACCCTTCTGGTCACTAAAAAAAAAACAATGAGTACTACTAGCAGGTGTGGAATGGTTTTTGCTACCTTTCATCATGAAAAAAAGTGAAAGAGTTCCCCTTCCAACTGGAACAATGTCTCCAGAATAATACTCAACTTCAGGGAGTGAAGTCTCACTCAAAGAAAGTGGAGGAGAATGAGTCTGCCATGTTAGGGAAAAGCCTGCAGAATGTACTTGCCCTGTCCTGCCTCTGGTTTCTCTGACTTCCCAGTTCTAAGATATAAAGTTTTACTTGAAGGCTTATTAAAAGAAGATGCATGAGGATTTTGGTCATTGAATAGCTCTTACGAAACAATATCACAATGAACTAAGTGAAAATTAGAGCCACATGCCTAAGATTTCCCTGAAAAAATACACATATCCTTTAAAATAAAGAAGACAAGTGCCAGGAAAAAAATATGTCTTTAATTTGTTTGAGTTGAAAATATTTGCAACATATTTTTAGACATTTGCCCATGGTTTTCCAAAAACCGTTGGATTTCTTATAAGCCATATCAAGAAGTTTTTCTTTTAAGGAATGAAAGGGAGCAACTGGCTCATCTACTAATGCAAAATCCTGCCTCAATTGCTTTTGACAATTACTGTCTTTTTCACAATTCTAAGTTTCGTAGTTGTGGGTCAAAAAGAAAATATTCATGATCATGGCTTTGGACAAAAAAGGAAAACCACTTCACTTTCATATTTTTTTCATTTTTAAAAAAGAAAATGTTAATGACCCCAAGGAATTTGGCTTGAATGTTGAAGCTCTTTGTAGAAAAAGTGGTGACCGTCTTTGTGATTTAGATAATACAGGGTTAGTGACAGGCTCAATTGCTGCCTGCTGTTAGAGAACTCCACGATGGTCACAGTTAAGCTTTCTATCATCTCCTATATGATTGAAAATTCATATGAGAAGAACTACCGACATGGGGAGTAACAATTCAGAAGATATTTTCTCTAGAGAAACTGTTAATGGGTCCTTGTCTTCTCCATTAGTTATCAGAGCAAATTAGTTTATCGAACCTGTTGCCTAACCCTTGAGCCCTGAAACGTATAGAATCTTTAAGCTGCAAATCTACAAGTTTCCACCATGCCAGAGACTGAAGGACTCTAGGCATGGACTATGTTAAGTTGTGACCTTGAATGTGTATACGTGCATGTTTGTGTGTTTGTGAGAGACAGAGAGAGAGAATGCATATGTGAGCATATGTGAGTGTTTGTAAGTGGAAAGAGAGAAAAATTACTTACATGGGCAAGGAGTAACTCTCATTTTTTTTTACATCAGAGACAGCCATGATGCCATGAAGAGTCTTGTGCTAAACCTGGGTGGTGAGAATTCAAATTCCATTTCTAGCTAATTATGAAGTCTTGTGAAAGTGCTAAATGTATTGGTCACGATTGTTTTTCTTCAAAAGTAAGAAAAACAACCCACATTTTCTTCAAAAGTAAGCTGCCCCTAACCAAAGATCCAGGTAGCTAAGCTGCAATATCAAATTTTGTAAAGTTCTTCTCCCTGAATTCAACTGGTTGGACCAGAAGTGGGCACCCTATTCAAGGATAACCAGTTGCTAAGAAATCCAGTGACCTGTGAGCCTGGCTCAAAGAAAAAGTGAGCTAATCAAATGAGCTAATTCTAAAAAGAAGGAAAGAAAATGGTCATAAGAAATAAGAGCCCACACTGAATTTTCCTGGAAGTACCTATTCAGATACTGCATAAAAGAAAATACCCCTGTTTTGTATTAGAACTTGACACAGAAGATTGTTAGTCTCATGCCTCATTGTGCGTGAATATGTGAGTAAAGATTAGAGAAAATCAGGATTGTTTTAATGCAAGAACTAAAACAGCTACATCACCAACCACTTTTGGGAATTTTAAGCATTAATATGCATAAGTCACTTTATAGATCATTCGCTTTTACAACAACCTTACTAATCTTATTCTAAAATAAGACATTAAAAAATACTTGAAGGTCACAAAGCTGAAATGTGCCAATCCTGGACTACTAAACATGGTCTAGTTCAAAATTCCTTGCTTTTTTGCCTTATCCATAATTTATTTCTTTTACTTTACTTTTTCTTTTAAAAACAACAAAATCCACTTTTTCAAGACTTGTTGACACCAGCTGCTGGTGGCAGAGGTCACCATACGCACTCAGTTTATTCGCTCAAGCCCCACTGACCTGACTCCCCAGGCTCAGGAATGAGTTTTCTTTGCCCTTGCATCTCTGGCAAAACCTGACTATATTTCCAATAACCAATCCCTGAGCTACCCGTGAAGTGTCCACCTGTGACTAGTAATGACAATCACCTGCCCAATCAGAGACTGACTCGACCCTGGACCGAGCCCACACAGGACAGCCCAAAGGTAACAATTAGACTAACTGAATTTTGGGTATCAGCGTGTCTTTTGATTTTGACCTTTTAAAATTGAGCGCTGAAAAGATGTGGATAAGGAAAAATATCTTTACATTGGTAGCACTTTGTAGTTTCTAACAATCATCCTCAACTGTACTGTGCATTGAAATAATCTGGAAATCTTTCAAAAATACTGATGCCTGGCTCCCACGCCCAGAATTGTGATTTAATTGTCACCGGAAAATTGAGAGTTTTAAAAGCTTCCCAGGTGATTCTAACTTGTAGCAATTTGTGAACCAGGGGTTTAGTTTGTCTTCAGTAATGGAGAGATGTGAGAGATGTGAGTGCAAGCAGGTACTATTCCATATTATATTTGAATTATTCAAACAAAATGCACAGCCTCCATAGGTAAACATTCTCCGCTTGCTAGATTTATAAACTCTGAAAGATTTCTTATTTATAAAATGGAAATAATAATAGTATCTATCTGTCGGGAATGTTAGGAAGTTTAAATAAAATCCGGCTTTAAGAACACTTTAAACAGTAATCACTTTACAAAATGCTACCTATTATTATTATTATTATATAACTCAATTACATCACAAATCATATTGTATCATAGTCACTTACAATCTGTTATTTCTTTACTACCTGTTTTACTCATTAACTTTACAAACTCCAGACAGACAAAACTATGGCTTTCATCTTTTTATTCCTAGTGTCTAGTGTAGGTTGGGCCCACCAAAAACAACCAACTGGGATTTTATGAGTGGTTAAATGTACAGTGAACCTAAACAAGCAAGATGGTGGGGTGAAAAGGACAGTGGGAATGAAAACCAAAGGCCAGGGTTCGAATTGCATATCTGTCTTGTATTAGTTGTATGGACACGGGAAAGTTGCCAGCTATTGAGGGCTTGACTTGGCCACCTGTAGCTATTCCCCAAAGGCTGAGCACTCACTATGTGCCCTGGGCTGTGCTAGGCCTGGGGGGTGAAGATAATAAAGACGCAAGTTCCTCTCTCAAGCTGCTTCCAGCTCATGGAAAAGAAAGGTTATGTCCCTTCTTTATTCCACTCCTGGGCTAAGGATCGGCCCAACAATCATTAAATATAACTATTGTAAGAAGACAATAGCATCTTATTGAAAGAGTTCCTATTGTCGTATCCTTATTATCCATGTCTTTTTCCCCTTAAATAATAGTATAAGGTACTAGAAATGGCACACGCTAAAGCATAATAAGATGTAAATAATTGCTAAATTAAACCTGTGAATACATAATAGATTTTAGAGCATCTATGATATTCATTTCATGTGAAAAAATGGTTTTTACAACATCTTGTGAAGAATACTACAGGAATAAGACCATAAAACCACGAGGCAGCACTGCCGTCCTTCTCCCACACAGGGCGGGGTCGAAGAGCCCGAGGAGCCGTTGTGGAAGCTGGCGGCACGGCAGATGCCGTTGTTATTTTTACACAGATACAACTTACACTGAAAAACGACGTGGAAACCAATAATCAGAGAAAGACGCATTATCCCCTCGGAAAATAGACATTTGCTTTGGTCAGTACATGTAGCCCTATTCACGAGATTTTTTGTTTGTTTGTTTCAAGGAGGGGAAAGCAACACCAATTTATTTAAAAAGATAACATTTTAAAAATGGTACTGGGTATCTCACAGAATAACAAAAAGGCTGGGGATAATATAACCTTTCCCCTAGTGCTGTGTGGATCTTGTGTTACATCATTTCCGTTTAGGCTAGATTCTCCTGAAAACATAGCCTAAAATGGAAGCTATGAGCAGGTGAAAATTAGGGAAGAGATTTCAGGGAAACAAGGACATAGAGAAAACCAATACCAGAATGTTATTGAGTTAGCCACCGCTATGGACGACTTCTGAGGAAACTTATAAAATGCTGTTAGATATGTCTTCCCAGGAGATACGAGGGGAATTCATCATCTTCCATCCTCCCTTGGTGAAGAGTAGCCCCAGGGCTGTTCACTCGCCTTTCACATTGTAGTTATGAGAATACCCCAGGCAGAGAAGCTGCAGGTCAAGAAGCAATTGGTACTGCTGCAGCCCTGAGGGAAGACGGTGTCAGATCGCACCTGGTAAGGAAGGTGGAAGCCACAAAACTGTTGCGGAGGCAGGGCCCGAGGACGAAGTAAGGCTGCGCGGATGCAAAAGTGGCTGACACTGTATGCAGCCTGCTGAGCATCTATTGCTTGACACAAAGTAAGTACTGAGTAAACAACTGTCAAGCGAGGAGACTGCTATTGAGCATGCAGAGAGAAAAAAAAAAAAAGAAAAGAAAAGGAAACTCCCTAGGGGATTCTACCATGGTTAAGGGAAAGGGGAACATTTTCAGTGGCACTGAAGACTGAGCTGAACGGTCGGTCTGGTGCATAATTCTTTATTGCTAAATGCTGTCTCATTCCAACAGCACCTCAACTTACATGGTAAAAATTTAGCCCTATAACAATGTCGTCAAATAGACAATCTTCAGCTCTGAGAGAATAAAATGATTTGCCTTTTTTCCAAAATCACTTATACCCAAATTCAGCATTTTACCATGGATTGGAAGACTAAACGGGCAAGGGAAAATCCTAACATCAAGGCATACTGTGCATAATCCATATAGTTCTTTAAATGAAGGGTGTTTGCTGAAGGAGAAAGGTATAACAGGGCAGGATAATCTCTGGAGCACCTTTTAAGAGTTTGCTGGTCACTGCAACTTTGTATTTTGGAGTAGCAAGACATTGTGAGCTGAATTCATGATGAAAACATATGCTCTTCTTGTGAAACCATCCTTGAGCACATCTGGAAACCAAAATCTAGATGGGAGGAAGACCAGGTGTTTTTTCTTAACAGAGATCATTAAAAAATTTCCTCAAACAGGCTAGACAAGAAAAGGGGGAAGTGGAAGATTTTGATAAATTTTAGCGGTCTTTCCTCTGGACAGTTAAAACAGGTCAAATCACAGAGCTTTCTGGCTCTCTTCAACTCTGCCAGCTTGTTGTATTTGACTAAACAAAACACAGTTTCTGTCCTGGGAGTTCAGATTTTTAGACAATGTGTTTTGCAATCAGAGAGAAAACTGAGAAATAACCATCCCAACATTTAACATGTATGATTTATTTTGCCATGAAAAAATCTGAGTTAGAAAAAGCAGTTATAAAATCCAAACAGTTTCAACAAATTTGGATTTGGGTGCCTAACTTTGGCAAATGACAGAAACTACCTGCTTTTGGTAAAGTCATTCGGGCAGGAAACAAATGTTCATTTCAAATCTGATGAGGATGTCAGAGACGCTTACTGTATTAACTATGGAAACATTCAACTACAGCAATTTCAAACTACTTTTCTCGGGGATTAAATTGGTTTAATGAAATAATTAAGTTATATTCCTGCATTGCAAAGGCCGCCTCCTCATAAAGAAAAGAAGATGAGTGCACTGCATATTGGGAAGAATATAAGGAGGTTTTGCAAAGAATAAAACCGTCTGCTGCTCTATATGTCTTCTTCAAATGGATCATTTATACACTTGCTTCACCCAATTTTAGCATTTCACCCCAGCATTTGGTCCCACATAAAATGTGAATAAAGTAATAGACCCTAAAGTGATATGCACCACTATATAATGATAAGCATTTACCATAGTTTTTGTTGTTGTTCTTCCTGGCTCCCTGAACTAACATGGGAGGCAGTCCCTGGTGACATGCCATGCACAGCCCAGCTGGCCTTCCATAGCGGTCTTGGACTATGAGAGGAAGTTAGAGAGGTAGGAAGAGGCCAGATCAAAGAAGGAAAGAACAACCAAGAGCCAGACCTCATAAAACTTATAGTGCCTCAAAGATTTTTTCTAGTTATAGTACAAAACCACTAATATTTTAAGTGAAAGGATGACATAACCAGATTGATCTTTTTTAAAGAAGATTATTCTGTTTGCTGTTTGAGAATGGATTTTAGGGAGCAAAGATTGGAAGCTGGGAGTAGCTAAAGTGAGCATGATAACAGACAATGTTGAAATCTGTGTTGCCTTCAACACTGCTTAAAGGGATTTCATTTGTCTAGAATTAGTGAATCAAATTACTAATGCACTTATTTCTGTTGTTTTTCTATCTGTATATACAGGGAATATGTGTGGTTACCAATATTAGAAATACATCTTTTGAGTGGCTTTAGGAAAAAGGGCTTTATTTGCCTCGTGTTGTAAAAAGTCCAGACATACCTGCTGGTTGCATGATGTGTGCTGTACTTCCTTTCTCTTGATCAAATTCAAGGACAGAGGAGAAAGAGAAGAAAGACTTCCTCCTAACTAGGATTTGACATTTAAATGCAGAAAGGTCAAGAAAGTATTTCTATCAAAAGATCATTTGCCAGAGTTGCCGCATGGCCAATCCTAACTACAAGGAAAGCTGAGAGACTGAGTATTTTTATCCAGGTGCTTCGCCATCCTGAACAGAACCAGAATCCTCTTAGTGGAAAACAATAGAAGAGTGGCTAGCAAGGTCTGCCACTCTGCTAGTGATGCTCTCTATCCTCTATGGTATATGCTTGTTGTGGAACAAGGGTCTGTTGGCCAACAACTTAGAAGCCAATACTATGGCATTGGCTTTGAGAGAAGAAAAGGCTTCTATTTGCAAGATGAGTGGAAAGGACACAAGAAGCAAGGCTCAGATCTGTCTCCTGATCCAGAGTCCAGGATAGGGCTCACAAGTATCAATTGTGAGTCGTGTTTCACAAATGTACCTGGTAAGTGGTTTATACAATTTTTAAATTTTGTTTCCAGGTATTGTTAGAAATAGGATAGGACCAGCTTGAGCTGATTATTCAGTTGTCAATTCCCCTTTTTTTTGTTATTCACTCATCAGTCTTAGGGAATAAGGGTGATAATTGCTCTAGTTATGTCCTGCTGATAAGAAGACAAAGTCAGTCAGGAAGAATGAAAGAGCATAAGAAAGTAGAATATTAGAACTATCCAAGCAAATATCACAACCAGGAAAGTAAACACATTATTGAAACCAAAACAGTAGCAACTACAATAAAAATTTAGATTAATACAGGTCTGAACTTTTGGGTGGAAGCAGCCTACTTTCAAGATGTCCACATCTTCTCTTCCTCAACTGTCCTGTTTCTCCTGAAAAGTAATTTATGATCAGTGAAGGGTTCACAAGTGTAATTAGGTGCTGAAAAGTCAGTAGTAGGTTTCCAGGCCCCTTCGGTGTTAGAATAGTCTGGTTCTCTTCCTTACTGTCTGTGGAGAGCATGCACTGTTGGAGAATTGTAAAGGGGATGGGGGGTGTCGGGTGGGTCCTGGCTAGAATTAGTGGTTTGTTTTTTTTAAATTTCAAGTGGAATTGCAGCCAGGAGGATTTCATAGGCTCCATTTTGTTTAGGTTGTAGTTGATCTTCAAGTGTGTTGATTTTTCCAATTCTTGAGGAAGACCTAATCGTCTGGGCTCACACAAAGCAGGGGAACATGTGCAGAAAGCGTTAACTGTCTAGAAGTATACTTATATGTGGCACATAAGTAACACCTAGAGATTGTATACCTTTTATGGTATCTAAGTTTTTTACAATGTGATTGATCATTTTCAAGATTACAAAAATACTTAGTCTTTGTTTAAATTATATTTTATTGCTTATGCTATTACAGTTGTCCCAGTTATCCCCCCTTGCTCCCCTCCACCAGTCACCCCACACTCCCTCAGGAAATGCCCACACCATTGTCCGTGCCCACGGGTCATGCATATATATTCTCTGGCTATCCTCCTTCCTTCTGTGCTTTACATCTCCATGACTATTCTATACCAATTTTTACTTCTAATCCCTTCACCTTTTCACCACTCCCTCCCATGTGTCAACCATCAAAATATTCTCTGCATCTATGATTCTGTTTCTGTTCTGCTTGTTCTTTATTTTGTTTTTTAGACTCAATTGTTGATAGATATATATTTTATTGTCATCTTATTGTTGATGTTTTTGAACTTCTTCTTCTTCAAAAAGACCCTTTAATGTTTCATATAATACTGGTTTGATGGTGTTGAATCCCTTTAGCTTTTTCTTGTCTGGGAAGCTCTTTATCTGTTCTTCAATTCTAAATGATAGTCTGAAGTGTAAAGTAGACTTGGTGGTAGGTCCTTGCTTTTCATCACATTGAATATTTCTTGCCAATTCCTTTCTAGCCTGCAAAGTTTCTTTTGAGAATCAGCTGACAGTCTTGTGGGAGCTCCTTTATAGGTAAGAACTGTCTTTTTCTTGCTGCTTTTAAGATTCTTTGTCTTTAACCTCTGGCACTTTAATTATGATGTCTCTTGGTGGGGGCCTCTTTGGGTTCTTCTTATTTGGTACTCTCCGCACTTCCTAGGGCAACTCAGTGAGAGGTATGGCGCCTGCTGAAGCCAGATGCTGCTTATTTGAGAGAATTCGGGAAAATCTGGCAGCACCTAAATGTCCAGTTAGCCTTCTAAGACTCGTGCTCTGTCTGTCTTCCATGAACAAGATGAAATGTCTTTCTAATGTCTGGGAGACCAAGTGCTGAGGCTGAACTGCATTCTGGTGGTGGGTACAGACACCCAAGGCAATGCTTCCCTTCAGTCTGGCAAAAAGTTTCATTGTTCTTTGAAAACTCAATTCCTAGATATTTTAGAAATTTGTGTCTTTTCCTTGGAGACTTTATGGAGTCCTAGATCTGCCAGAAAGTTTAAAGTGAGGGTTGCAATTTGGTCTAAATCTTTCTTAGTTTTACTGTGATTAGTATGTTATCCACATATTAGAGTAGGACTCTCTTATTCAATTGAAGATTCCTTAGGACCTTTGATAAGGTTTCCCTGAAGATAATGGGGCATTTTTAAATCCTTGTGAAAGTATTATCCAGCACACAGCTTGGAGGATGCAGGCTTGACCTGGAAGTACTTTGATGTCAACTTTTTCTGCTATGAAAGTCACTTTGGCATTTAATTTTGTTCACACCAACAAAGGAATAAGGCATACAAACTGTGTTTTTAATGTTGGCTCTTTGCGACATTTAATTGACTGAAAAAAGGATTTGTAGGAGATCTCCCCAGATATTCCAGTTATAGCTTTGGTTTTAGGGGATGGAAGCCTTGTCTGGTATTTAGGACAGAATATGTAGCTCCAGAGTTGATTAAAAACTCTATGAGTCTCTTTCCCAGAGCAAATGTCACCCAGGATTCCTGGTAGGAAATGCTGATAGAACTAATAGAATTTAGAGGAGTCCCCTGGCCCTATTACACCTGTCTGCTATCCAGTATGGCATCTGGTGGGGTGATTTGTGGGAACTTCCCTTAATTTTCAGGGGCTATTAGCACATTCTACTCTCCAATGACTCCTTTGTTTACAACATGCACATTATAAAGGTGAAGGGCCCTTCTGATCAGGTGGTGGGGGCTTCTGGGGGGTCTTACCCATGGTTCTTTGTTTCCTCCAGCAAGCGCCTTACTGGGTCTTGATTGATCGCTATTTCATGCTGCTGCGAGTAGTGCAGCTTCCTTACTCAAACTCACGATAATGGCCTCACACACTCTGTCTCCACACTCTCTCTGAATTCCCCTCAGATTGACCTCTTACATCCATGTTGTTCCTCGGGGATATTGAACCTGCTCTGTTCTTTTTGCCTGGTGCCCTCTTTCCTGAGAGGCCTCCTCTCCATCCTCCGTCTTCTTTCAGATCTTTAGTCTGAAAGAAAACTAAAGATCTTCTCAGAAAGGCCTCCCCTGACCAACTTTTTAAACAATTCCTTCACCACCCCAACCCCATTGGACTCCCCTTTCCTCTTCCTGGCATCACTTTTTCTCCTCTTTATGAGATTACCACTGTTATCATCCCCATTTCGGAGTAAGCTGACGTCTTTTGCTCAAGATCACAGAACTAGGAAATAAAAAGCCAACTCCCTGCAGATTATTCCAGAATTTGTCCTCTTACATAGAGTTCTAAGAAGGTTCTAATAAGTGAGCATCCTCTATAGTTAATCCATTGCCCACCTAACTAAGATGTAAAATGTTCAGGTTTAGTGAGAAATCAACAAATGTCCTATGAAGGAGAAACTGTACTTTGCCTCATTTAAAAAAATATTGGTCAATATTTATAAAAGTCTGGCATTCTGTGAAAGATTCAAAGTGAAAATTCTGAGCAAATGAGTATAAACTATTATTTTTATTTTCTTTGACCAGTGATCCAGAAGGTTTACTGGACAATAAATCAAGGAGAATTTCTCTTCTATTGAGTTTTCATTATATCTATGACACTGGGAGGTCCTGGAGTCTAAAAAACACCACGGACCATAATTAAATTATTTATTTTACCAAGCAGTAATGTTTTTATACAAATCAATCAGAAATAATTGTCAATGGCACCATTTCTAAACAAACTCTTATTTATTGATATGATGTCATACAGACACAATTATGTGTTTTCATGATTTCACATACACACTCATATATTTCTTTATTTGCTTGATGTCACAGCAAGAAAAAGGTTGCCAGTAGCTGAAAAGGTTTATGAGAAATACCTAAACCTGTAATAATATTCAGAACAATAGTTAGCATTCACTGAGTACTGCGCCTGCGCTAGTCACTGCAGAAAGTGCTATTGATGCATTGCTGACTTAATGTCCGTAACAACACTGAAGAAGGTATTTTACCTCTGCTTTCCAAATGAGGAAACTGAGCATCTGGGAGATTTTGTGCCTGGCACAAAGTCAGTCAGATATCAGGATATGAAAATAGTTCTATAAAACTACAAAGTAGTACTATACAACAATTATGCAATACATGTGTTAATGTAAAATAAAAAACAGAGCATGCACAGAGCAGCCACAAATATTTATGTTAGCTAGCTATACACATTATCTCCCCAGTAGGAATTCTAGTAGACCATCCTGCGTGGCATGGGCCCAGCCCCCAGTGGCAAACATTTACTGCAAAATAACTTCTTAAAAACCATCCTAAACCTTCCAAGGACCAGTGTAACTGGTTCAACCACTTTTGCCTTTT